>JBAMHV010000021.1:16518848-16541488 GCA_037177535.1 Pseudomugil gertrudae
GATAGATAGATAGATAGATAGATAGATAGATAGATAGATAGATAGATAGATAGATAGATAGATAGATAGATAGAGCTGTTTCAATAATCATAATAGTGTTTTTCAACAGTTTATAAATACTAATATTATGGCTTGTAATGATTAGTGTGAAATTGTGGGCTTATAAAAGCATTTGTAGATTTTAATTGATTTGTGGAGATCATCTCTAGATCTCCCACTTGGGTTCTTAAAACCCGTGTGGGTCCCGATCTGCAGTGAGAGAAACATTTATACAAATTTAACATTCAAAGAGATGTATGATAATCTGTAAGGCAGGTTTGTAAACTTGTACACAAATGTAATCTTTTTGTTTGGCACATATAAATAAATAACTGTTTATACACTAAAAATTGTTTTTATTTGCAAATGTGTTCCATGTTATTACCATTATTATCAGCAGCATTAGATTTATTATTTTATTCATTCGATTTGAAAGTGTGGCTGCATGTAGTAAATATGAGAGGTCAGCAGCAAACCGCAGTCAGAGCTCTCATGACGGGGAAATGTCTGTTTTCTACTGAAAGCTACTCTGAAATGGGTCTACTGGGAATTTTTCTATGGCTAAAATGAATCAAACCAACATAAAGAGATAGTGGTGTGAATGAAAGCAATGTTGTGGGAATCTTGTTTGCATTTTCTCAGCTGTAGAATATTCTGTAGCTATGTAGACTGTAGAGGCTTGTGATGGGCCGGCGACCTGTCCAGAGTGTACTCTGCTTTTGGAATGATTACTGGAACAGGCTGCAGCTAACCTGGATTAAGCTGGTTGGTAATATGACTGCCTCACTGCAGACCGTAGGGCTTTCTAAGACAGCCCTGTTTGCAACACCATGTAGTAATATTTACACAATACTACATGGCCAAAGTTAGTTTAACTGGCTGAGAATTTTTACAAACCCATCCTCGCGAATCACAAATGGCTTACCATCAGGACCCGACCTGGTACTCTCAGCAGCAAAGATTTAGCTGTTTTTAAGTAAAATAAATCATTGTATGGAGACGTCTGACAATTCAAAATTATAACATGTTGATGTCTTTCATTGCAACAGTGGCACGTAATCAAAAACTAAAAAATGACTATCATCATAGACTCCACAGACATTATATGCTTACCTTGTCCTCTGTAAATTTTGACATGCTTATGTTTAACATGATGTTTTTATGTATTTTATATTGCACAACAATGACTTTGTTTAAAGAACATTTTAAACAGAATGGGTATGTTGCCATGTCACATTAGAGATCCACGTCTTTTCAACACATTCTCCAAAAATATGTCATTCAGAATAAACAAAAGCATGGTCATGTGTAGAGACTTAAAACATTGTTAAAAACAAAACAATAAAGCATTTCCATCTCAGTTTCTGCACCTTCATTGTGACATTTTTCTCTCTTATATGGAAAACCGTTGTAATCCTGTAAATGCATCATGTTGGGATGGATTTGCACTGTTAGTCTCAAGTGAAGAAGATTATGCATCTGTCTCCATGTCTGCTTGATGTTAAGGTTTTGACTTTCACTGGTTCTATGTAAAACTGTTTCTGCTTTTCACAACCGACTCCCCCACTACAACAACTTGTTTATCATTTATGCATCAGAAATATCTCATGTGTCGCTCAGTACATCCGTGCTGGCAGACATCCATGATTCAGATGGCTCTCTATGGTTCTGACTGAGGATGCTATAACAAGAAAACTATCAACATACAGCCTCTCAGGGAAAGACTGCTGAGTGATTGGAGCACTCTGACTCACTGCACTTCACTGCAGCCATTTAGGCACTGTGGAGTACTGTCTCAGCTGCACTGAGGACAATGTAGGCAAATTAAAAGTTGACATGACAATCTGGTTGTTCTTTGCCTGAAATGTGAGAGCTGACCAGCAATGGAATGTAACTAAATATTGTCCCTGAAATGAAGTATAGTCCATAAATTTGACTTGCACTTATGTAATTATGATTTTACTTCATCACATTAATTTCACATCCATATCAGGGAGGACACAAAGGCACAAAGGAGAAAGCCTGAAGTTTTTATGTAGCCCTTTAGGAAAATTTAAATAAAACATTAACAATTGTTTTTTTTCTTTCTACCATTTATTACAATTTTATAGATCAAAACGATTTTGGTGCCGTTTTC
This sequence comes from Pseudomugil gertrudae, assembly GCA_037177535.1. Taxonomy (NCBI): domain Eukaryota; kingdom Metazoa; phylum Chordata; class Actinopteri; order Atheriniformes; family Pseudomugilidae; genus Pseudomugil; species Pseudomugil gertrudae. The sequence continues at coordinate 16,521,025 of JBAMHV010000021.1, forward strand.
TGCTTGCTGGTATCCACCATGGTGCAGGAGACCAGTATCATATGGTGCACAACAGAGTTTTGAGTAAACTTTCCAGAGTACTCCACAACAGAGCCAAACTTTACGAGTTTGTTCAGCTTCTTTATACTTCTGTTGCTGCAGAGCCGATTGCACTTCCAGCAAACTATATATGCAACATGATGGTGGTCATTAAATGACTTGTTTGCTTCTGCTCTTCCTGCAGCCAACAGTCATCTCTTTTGTTTTATGTCCTAGATGAGATCATTTTATCCTCCCATTTCACAGACAGACCAGTTATCTCTTCTCAGCGTTTTGTCCCTCACTGATACAACAGTTAAGACAACTGGACTCAGACTTGTTCTGGAAGTCTTAGGTGTACGATGGGAAGGGTGAGCGTACATCCCTTGTGGTGTTGCTGTGCTGATCGCCATCTCACACACAATCTATAAGTGTCTGTGTTGTGTTTGTTAGGTGGTCAGATAAATCTGGGTGGTTTTACTATGACATTATTTAGAGCAACAACTGGTGGTTTTTACTACTGATGATTGAATCGTTGTTGTGTTATTTTGTTAGTTGTTTGCACTTATGGTTTTTGTTAGGTAGGAAATAGGTCAAAATAAAATGATACTTTATAGACAACCAAAAGCCAACACCTCTTAAATTGGCTCATATGTGCACATGAACTTGTACATAAATGATTGAGAGGTTTCATTTGAAAGCACTTGTATTCGTATCCTCTGGCCCACTGGAAATTTTGTAGGAACACGAGTGTGCAAAAGTAAAATCAGGTTAATAATTTTACGAGGCTCCTTAGCACTTTGCCCACATCAATAATTCTCTTTATAGTCAGAAGTGGTTTAAAACAAGAACACGCCTACTACCTGCATGGCTAATTTTGTACAGTTCAACAGTTAGGTTTGCATAAGTGTGAACAGTTTATAATAAATCAAGACAGTTTTCCATTTAGTTTTCTAGTGGCATGCCATCAATTCAGCTTATGCACAATTGATTGGTATAAAACTGAATTTAAATGGATCAATCACAGATCCTTTCAGTGGAAGTTTAATATGGACAAGCAATGGAAGCAAGCATGATAATGTTTAAAATAGGTCCATAGGATTAGTAAATAAAAAAAGACAAAACGTGAAACTGAGAAGAGGTAAATTCAAGCCCACAAAAGTTTCTGTCTTTAAAACTGTCTTTCTGACTAAGGTAAACTGACACTCATTATGCACGTTCCTGGGACCCTTATGATCCTGAAGAGAAACTGCACTGAAAAACGTTTTTCTTTCAGGCCTGGGCATCGCATGACAGTTATAGGGTCATAGGAACAGGGACGTGTCCTCCTGAGTTGCCCCTATTTCTCTATCCATTTTGCAGCTGGTCTGTGCTCTCTATTGGCAGCATTGAAATGAAAATGAAATCATTGAAGTATTTGAAGTTATGTCTTATCTTACGTCTTATTGCAGCTTTAAAACCTTATAAACCAGGAATGTCCAGCTCCTGTCCTAAGGGCCACTGTTTTGCAGCTTTTCAATGTACCCTGTTCCAACACGCCTAACTCCAAATAATAAATCCATTTAGAGAACTTAATGTGCCATTTAATAAGACATTAATAGGCCATTTAATTTGAGTCAGGTCTATTGAAGAAGGCAAACACTGAAAAAATGCAGCCCAGCGCCTCCTCAATAACAAACATTCAACACTATTGTATACATTTAGCTAGTTACATAAAGTAGCACTAACTGGTTGTGTCTTGGGTCAGAACCTGAGGAGCCAAGAAAGGTAAACATCTTGAATTACTTTAAAATGAGTCAATGTAAATGTTTAAGTTTTAAAGACATGACTTTTGAACTTTATGGATTTAAAATTGTGATAATAATAGTACATTTAGACAGAGAGATGTCTTAAGAATAATATCAATGTTCTTTTAACTCCTGGCATGGGAGAGTTATGTTTTTACTTATGTATAGATGGTTTTTGGAAACATTTCCAGGAAATGTCAGAAATGGAATTTAGGTGGCGATAGAGAGCACTGTCTGGATTTAGGATTTTTAAAGGATTATTTTTGGGAGTATAGATTCATTTTGCCATTTTAGCTTTTAACTCGGCAATTAATTACCAGAATAATAAAAAACACAAGCTAGCATCATGGGGTATACACTAACAGCTAACTCACACTGCTGCCTGGATTATTATAACCATTTGCTTCATCTTGGTGTCTAAAGGGTGTTTCCAGCCAGGTGTTAGGATTCCCCCCAAAAAATGTGACATTTGTCCTAATTATGGAAGTAGTGATGTTAACATTAGGTATGTATAAAAGAATGACATGCTCTTAATATTGACCCAAGAGAGATCATACAGGGGAAAAACAAAAGAGGATCCAGAAAGGATTCTTAAGGTTACTTAAAAATTTAAGGGAGTAAAAACAAGAGTCACTTTGTCACTTGCTTTGTTTGAAGTGCCTGTACTGCTAAAGTTAGGACATTAGAGTGTTGCAGTCTTCTGTATCTAACACAGCTGTTAGATAAAGTAACACAAGCACAGGGGAAACACTAAAATCAGCTAAAGGTAATTGAAAATTCATAAAAAGGTAGACTCTGCTCTGTGGTGTGATTTAAAACGTGATTGAAAGACCTCAAAAATGCAATTATGACTTAAAAAGAAGAAAGAAGTCAATGGGAGATTACATCCAAAGCCTGAGATTAGGAGGGGGAAAGGAAAGACAGAGATTTTCTAGGTTTGAAGGGTTCAGATCCTTACTGCTTCAGCACCAACAGACAGAAAACAAGGAAGTTGAGATATTTATCTTACCATAATCCCTAGATTTAAAGCTGAAGCTTTAATTAGTTTTTAATGTTAAGCAGCATTTGCTGGCATGTAATCGTTTGCACCCAAAAGGAATTAACAGTAGATTTAATGGAATATTTTAAGGAATTTATTAAATGCACATGTGTATGTTTATGTATCCATTTACCTAATCATTTAATTATCTTGATTATTGAACACTTATTTGGGGCTAAATTACAATGAATGAACCAAGATATATCTTATTTTATCCCTATTGCTTTACGTATTAATTAAGATAAATGATTTTGGTTGAATATTTTAATTGCTAAAATCAATTCTATCAAATTTAGGGCCAACATTTATGGTCTTCTCATGATGATTTCTAATCACACTTGAGATCCCCTTCACTGTGAGCATGTTGACAACCTCAGCATGAAAGTGCTGTCGCACAATTTGATGGTCTTATTAAAACATAGTTGAATTAGGGTGCTACTCTGATATTTTTATGATCATTATTCAAGCCATGGCTATCAACAATCAGTCCTTCAGTATAGGAAGCTCAGTCTCAAGCACACAAGAAAGGAATACGTTTAATTATCCTTCTCTTAGTGAAATGAGACAAAAGCTTCCCACTGCAATCCACTTGGCTATTCACATTGTGCTCCCTCTTTCTCCTAACCCTCCTGTCTGGCCTTTACTCTGTCTCATGCTCTGTCGATATCATCTGCCACAGAACAGCCTCAAAAGCAAACCTTTTTACTTTCCTGCAGGTGGCTGATGGGACGAAGGCAAGAAGCAGCAATAATCCCTCTTTACTTGCGTCCCTCCACCACCACAGCACTGTCTTGCTTACATTCTGGTGTACCAAAGAATAAAATTGTACTTTAGTAGTAGTGAACTAATTAGTTGACAAACAATTTAAAATGTAAAAACATAATATTTTATAAAAACTAAGTTTGTTGGAAGGTGTGAGTTGAGTTTCTGTTGTTTGTGATAGAAAAATCTGGGATTATTTATTGTTATTTTTGTTTTATTGCTGTGTTTTTGCTTTGGATATTTTCTTTGCTGAAATATTTAGTGAACTGCTGAGTTTTTCTTGTGTCCTTTGAATTATTTCCCCTAAAACTTTTTTTCTGTTTTATTCTTTCTTTTTTACAGCATAATCATCTTTTCTTTTTCTTTTTATTGAATTGCACTGATAATATTTTAAAAACATGTTTATATTTAAATCTGTATTTTGTTATTCTGTGTTTTCTGGACTGCTGTCATGTTCTGTGAAAAAACTTTATTGTTTTTTTATTCTTCAAGCACAATTCCCTATCATCTTATGTGTGAGAAAAGTTTTGTACTTTTATCACAGTTTTTATTTTCTGAAAGGAGAAGACAAGGAAAAGGTGACACATAAGAAAAGAAGGGGTGGGGGCCGGAAGTAGTAAAACAACTTATACACCTTTGCGTCCTCCTTTTAAAATGCAAGCTGATTGAACAATTATTCATCAGCTACATATTGGTGAGATAATACTTTTACTGAGATAATATTTTATTAATACTGTGTTATGATCAATAATGTTAAAGCAAAACATCAAAGTTGCATCACATGATGCATTCACCAGCACTTGGACATCAGAAGATCAGTTTACCCTTAAAAATTGATGAGGTTGGGTTGCTGGGTTGTAAAAACAAATGAACAGCAGATTACATGTTTTATTACTGGTTTTGTCTTTTATTTTGTAAATGTAAGAAAAAATGTAGAAGTTATAGAAATGTTTGCCCATGCTGCCACAGTATTACAATCAGGTCTCAGTTTTGACTTTGATTGCAACATCATTTTTTTCCTGTTCTGTTATTATGAATACATTTGTTGCTGTGTCAGGGACTATTGTCCTGCTGCACAACCCAATTTCAACCAGGTTGTTGCTATCAGACATTATTTATTTGGTGGAAGCAAGAGTCCTGTGGCTACAAAACAAGTCTTATTGTTCTAAAAGTTTTGTGGTAAATTTAGATGCAACGTAGCTAACTTAAGCTGTACTCCAAAGTTATTTTTACATGGAAAAGACGTCCTTCCACCAACCTTTCCAAATTAGCAATCTTCCTTTCCTCTATTTGGTCTGAATATATTTGCTAATCTATTCAATATGAGATGATTTATGTTTCTTCTGTGAGAATTCAATCCGAACTTCGGATGAACTGATGTTTACTCCCGGGGTAACTGAATGTTTTCCACTTATGAAAAATCTTTCTAACTGCAATAATGGAAAGTTTATAATTTATTTTATTGGGGGCATCAATAGCTTGTCTGAGATCATTGTCTGTCCTCTTTTGTTTGGTGTTAACACACCTGGATGCTCCAAACCGGACAGATGCTAAAATTTTGCTTTAATATAATGCTCATGTTTGCTGATAACCAGTTATGTGCATGGTCGGCAGCCCCAACCTGCTGGTTTCCCTCTTAATTCCAAGAAATTACAGAAAAGCAACTTCTGTCATTTAAAATAAGGGTTTTATTGCTATGGAATATGTCATGAATCATAGTCAGTTATAGTATTTATTTTAGAAAGTCTTTTAATATGTCTGTCTGTTTACAGTTTTTAATAAAGCTATTCAAAGAGCTGAACAGTAGAGGAAATGAAGTAAGAGTCAAAGTCTAGATATCTAATTTAGTTGAAAATGTTAAAAGCAGGAAGTATAAAGTTGTTTTAGTTCATAGAAGTACTTTAAATTGCAACTCCGCATTGAATAAAAAAGAAAAAAACATCCTCACAGCTTTGGGGTCTGCAGCCAAATTAAATGAGCAGTTTTTTAATTTCTGCGCTTCTTGCTGTGTGGGAACATTCAGCAACTGCTCAGCATGTCAAACCATGTCAAGTGTTACAGTTCCCTTCCTGTTTCAGTGGGGGGGAAATATCACCCCACAGATGAATCAAAATAAAAAGACTTGTCTTCAAACCCCTTCCTAAAATGATTAACCCTACTAAAGAGCATTATTGAGTTTTGAGTGGTTGTGCCGTCTTTTTGCCTGTAATTGTTCTTTTTCTCTTGTTTTCTTCATCAGTCTCTCCTCATTATATGAAAAGAAGGAAAAAATGTCTGAATAGAGGAGGGAGATTTTCCCACAGTCACTCAACTCAGAAAAATACGCCATTGTAGCCAGGTTCCCATCTCAGTGCCCTGGTGCACAGTCTGCCATGGTCACAGGGACAATTGAGCGAGCAACCTTTCTTTGGTTTGAAAACCAAAGAAGAATAATTTATATATAGCTATACATTTTCAGCAGTCTTCACAAAAAAATAGCTCAGTACCTTATTACATTTAATTTTAAATAGGCCTAAAGAAATGACTAAATAACTGTGTAAACACAGACAAATTAAAAATGTTCTTTATGGAAGATCCTTAATGTTGGATTTAACAAATTACTAAAATGAAACATTAAACTTTGAGGTGTTTATTTAAAAAATATATTTTAACATCTTATGGAAAGAAATTTGTTTTTTTTGTCGAGTGCTGTGCCAAATGTACTTATAATACTAAGTGCAACATAATATTATTATTATTTATAATAATAATCTATACAAATATGTAGAATAAGCAGTGAATTCACATTATTTCTTAACAAAACTTAAAAGGTCGAGTTTGGACCAGTTTGGACAGCGAAACCGTATGCGCATGCGTTCTTGAGTCTCGAGCGCTGCTGACACAACCACTGGGTTCCAGCCAATCAGCGAACAGCATACTCTCGCCATTAAACAACAATGGCGGATTCAACCATGCTAAGTGGAACCGATGCTCCTCCCAGTGAATCTACTAAAATGTCCAGGCACAAGGAGTGTATGTTGGTGATACTAAGACTGCTTGCAAATTTCGGAAAAGAGGTTTGTTTGTTTAAACTGTGACAATCTGAAAATATCGTCTCTCAGTCCGGGGTATTTGTTAGCTACATGCTAATGTTTTTAGCAATCTGATGTATTAGCATGCTTTACTCTCAGATACACACGGATCCTTCATGTAGTCAAGCGATGTTTCTTGACCAAAAAAGTCCCCACAAAGTTATTGTTAGTGACGTTCTTCCCGTAATTTCCGGGTTTTATGCATCTGGCCATGCATTAGAGCGTGCTTCTTTCACTTAGTTTCGTCAGTTTATGGATGTAATTTATTACCGGCATCATATTATGCGTTGTCATTATTTGCGATGCTATATTTTGGCTATCAAAGTAATAAATGCTCATATATCAAACACCTTCTGTTTGTTGTTTTATATGTGTAGTTGGTAATCATTTGATTTTATATTTGGAGAATTAACGTTGTAAACAAAACATACAAGGTAGATAATAATATTAACAATGTTGTACATTGTCCAAGTATCAGCCGCCTTACAATTGCTCTATTCTTTGTTATATAACAACTGGTACTGGTTTTTTAAAGTACAAAGCTCTAAATGTGATTTTTTTCGCAATTTTTATATTATCAGTGACAACACATATAAACAGTTTACAATAATTCTAATTAAAGGTAGCATATAAAATAAGCCTCAGTAGTTAACAAATCAAGCTGTTTGACAATAAAGAAATATATTTGAATAACTTGATAAATGATTAAATGGTCTTATTTTTTTAATTAAGCTCAAATTAGGTGATGCTGTATTGAGAATGGAGGTCAACCCCGATGCTGTGAATCTTTCATCATATCCTGTTGCTCATGTTTATGACTGTTTGCAACAACATATCCTGAAATTACAGGTAAAAGTTTGGCATGTTTTCCAGTTGATGTCATATTAACATGAGTAAAATAACACCATTTCATTGTTGGGTTTAAATGAACTGTGCTAATGGGTTTGAATTTACATTACATCATTATTTGAATCAATGAAAGAGCATTTCAAATAATGTAATGTAATGCAGCAATTTATTTAATCATCATAATGCTTAATAGTATTAGTTTTTGATTTTCTGCTTCAACTCCTTTAATAGGCTGTTTCAGAAAGCCTGAAGCCACTGGTGGATGCTGAAGGTGTTACATCTGTGAAAGACAACATATTGGATGAAACTGTCATGTCATCCTCAGTCAAAGAGCACACAGCTGCCATGTCTGAGCACCATCATTACAACTCGGAGGCTCCAGAGAGCCAAACTGTGGCGGATGACGTCAGGGTTCAGATCAGAGCGGGAAAGTCAGAGGTTGGTTTCCATCAGCAGATCTGTCAACTGTTCTTGCCGTGACATTTTAGAGCCCTCTTCACACTCCGTCAAGCAAATGAATAATCATAAGTAATTGCTCACAAGGATGTGCACATGACGTAAAGCAAATAGCTGATGAAGACCTGATAGGCCGGATTCGGCAAAGGATAAGGGGTCCTTTAGTGCTGTGGTGGGGTAGAACAGACCACATTGCTGGAGGGTTTGAGAGAGGGCCAGGTCCTTGATGGAATATGAAGTGGATGCTCATTACTCTGAGATTGCATGTGGATGAAGGACAAGAGGCCCCATTCTGTTGTGCATTTATTTTAGTAGCCAAGCAAACAGCATTCATATACTGTCATTTGAGGATGGCAAGCAATTCTACTTTTATGACTTCCTAGAATAATTTCTTACACAGCATTTTTCATTTCATGTTTACCCCCAGCTCACTGTCAAAACATTACACTCTTTGCACCTATCAGTAGCTCATCATTCCATTGTATCTTATTATCTGTGTTGTGTCTTTATTGTAACCACAGATTGAGCGAAGGATATCTGCATTTATGGAACGCAAGCAGATGGAGATCAATGAAAACAATGTGCGCGAGTTTTGCAACGTGATCGACTGCAATCAGGGTGAGAATGGGAGAGAGGTTGGGGGGCAGGGTGGAGAGGGAGCCTGCACACAGATTGCCAATGTTTGGGAGAGAGCTGATTTCCACAGGCGAGAGGTCAGGCTGAACTGCTCCAAGAGTGCGGCTGAAGTAGCTAACACACTCGGCCTCAAAACACAACCTTCTTAGTCCAGAAAAACACGAAACAGAGGACCTTTTTGGAATTCAAAGCCTGTGAGAGTTATCAGAAATCACGAGAAGCTGCGGTTAAAGTGTCACATATATACACTTGTTCTCTAATGACATTTAATTACATTTGGAAATTCTAATGGCAGTCTTTATTGATTCCATCTTGTGTAGAAAACAGCTGTGCAAGAACAGATGCAGTGTTCACCCCTTATCCGGGTTTTAAAAGCCACGTAAAAGGTAAGAACATGTAATGTTTTGTTGTAATTACAGACTACTACACCTCTTTAAAGCATTTTTTTTAAATGTTGATAAATACAATCCTAATGAGATTAAAAAGCCTTTAGATTCAAATAGGCCAAAGAAAGTGCAAGGAAATGGATGTTGATTTTTAAATGTTTTGTGTAGCCCAGCAGACCAGATATTTCTTGATATTACTGAGTTAAAATCCATGATTGTGTTCCTTGTTGGGCAGTCACACGGGTTGTGAACACTTACGGGCCGCAGACTCGTAGTGGGGTAGTCCAAGGAGAGACTGGAGAACAGCAAAGGGGGGCGATGGCAAGGGACTGTGGAAATGCAGCTATTGAGGAGCGACTTGAGAACATCGAGACTCACCTTAAGCTTTCTTCAGGTGAGAGTAGTAGAAAAAAAATAGTTGATTAAAACTGTCTGACTTTAAATTCATTCAACTGAACATTTTTAACAGTCACACCTTGCCATGATAAAGTACAGAAAATATAATATAACCAATTTTTATTGGGTTTTTAATGCACATTTATTACTACTTTTTTCAGTGGGACCAGTCCCATTAACCGTCTACCAGAGACTCAAGAAGCTTGAGGATCGTATCTTGGAGCTGGAAGGACTCTCTCCTGAGTACTTTCAGTCCATGGTGAGTCCTCTGGCTTGAGTTTATATAAACAGGTTATACAGCTTTATGGAAGCGATTCAATTATACATCTTTTACTATTTTTGTGTTTTAGTAAGAAGTAAGTTTATGTGGGGATTTTATTAATGTGACAGATTTAATAGAATTAATTGGTGTTCATTTGACGTATACTTCAAGGTTATTAGCACCCTCCCCACACTTCCTGTATATATTACTTTTTATAATAAGGCAGAAAAAAAGTTGTGGCAAACTGGGCAAAAGATTAAATCTGTATCCCCAGATAATGTCCACAAATGCATCCTGTTAAACTCCTTTCAGCTGATGTGAGACACATGGGAAACTGTTTAAGATGAGGGTGTTGTCAAAGGGCATTTATTCATCAAGAGGAGGTTTTGGTGTTGTGTAATAAAGTTTCATTTACAATGCTTTAATACTTTAAACACATGTCACTTTTTTAGGTTCTACATAAGTTGGTTTGAAATGACAATGCAACACATTTGTTTCCAATTACAAAGTTTATATAAAAGTTAACAATTTTCCAAAATATTTTTTGAGGAGCACATACTCAAAATGTGACTGTAGATTTAATGGACTTCACATTCAAACCTATGAGAGTCACAGAGACTCTAATTTCCTAAATCTCAAGGATTCTGTCCAGTGTGTTAGTTATCTAAGTGTGCTTGAGATGCTGCATGTCTCTTCATAGTGGTATTTCTCAGCACAGCACGCAGCTTCTGTGAGTGCTGCTCTCCATCTGCTTTTGACTCACTGCATGTTTGTGTGAGCAGAGCAAAAGATGTTGAGTGTCTTTGAATAAACTGATGAGGATGGGGGTCTTTTATATTTGATCCCCTTTCCTCCCCTTTTTTTCTTCTTCTCTTTTTTTCTGTTTGTTGAACGCAGTTGGCCCACGATTTTAGGCACAAACAGTAAAGGAGGCTCCTTAAGCAGCCCCATGTGGTTTTAACATGGGCTGTATGAGTTTTAAATGTAAAGTCAGAGAAGCATAATTATAACAAATTGCTTTCTGCAGTTCACCACATCCTTTGTACAAGTTTAACTGAGGATCCTGGCTTAATGCTACTCTATTGTTTAGTATCCTGTATGCTTTTCTATTGTTGAACATTTCATAAAAGAAAAATCCATCAAAAAGCCTAGTTTGATTTAAAAACAGTTCTCTCTATCTATAGCATTGTGCAGTCTTTGCTTTCATAAATACAAGATTGCAAGATTACATTGACATTTTTAGATGAAATTTTGACATTTTAAAAGTATAGCCTGCTTAGAAACGGCCCTAAAAGATGTCCCGTGTGTCCTGCTTTTGCAGAGTCATCTGCACAAGCGACCGAAAACATCCCCCGCTCAGGTTAGTGCCTTTTTTTTTATTTCCACTCACAGTACTTTATAAGTGGAGGTCAGCCCCCTCACTTACAACATACAAACATAAGCCTTTTTTTTGTCCTTCAGGCATGCAGTCTCACAGAACTGGATGAGAAGATCAGTGCAGTGAAAGCAGCTCTGCTGAAGAGGGTGACTGAATTTGGGCCTGGATATGGAACAGATTGCCCATTATGACACATCCGAACAAACCCAACATTATTCTGGCATTCACTGTGTATAATCAGTGTTGTTATTTATCCTGTCCAATTGACAATATTTGTTATTAAAGGGGATACCATTTTGGAAATTGATGTACTAATAAAAAACACCCAGAGCAACATGATAGCCACAGTTAGAAATCTTTATGAAAGCAGGCCACAGTTTTCACTTGTTTGGTAGTTTGTTAAAACCTCTTTCCAAGGCCAGCTTCATACATATTAAAATTATTTTGGGTTATGGACTGTACCAAGTAGTTTTGTTTTATTCATAATCCTTCTGGTTAAACGTTAACTTGGTATTGTTCCATGGGATCACATGGCACTATCCCAGTGTCTGTGCTGGTAATGCTTGCTTGGGCCTGTTGCATACTAAAATAAAATGACACTCTAATGATGAAAATCTCATTTTCACTTAGATGTTTCATAGTTTGTTTCTGATGAATAATAATAATAATAAAGAAAAAAGCTTTAAATTCTGAACTTTGGAGCATTTGCGTTAATAATGACCCAAAAACATTCATTTTCTAAATGTTTTCACACTAAAAAAATTTCAAATTGTATTTGCGTGTGATTGTTTATAATACATGAAAATTTGTCATTTAGATTTATTAACTGTAAAAATGCCTGACAGCATCTTTGGCTGTCACTGTGTGTGTGTGTGTGTGTGTGTGTGTGTGTGTGTGTGTGTGTGTGTGGGTAACTGAGATGACACTCTGAGAGCACCTGATTTATCTTCCCGACTGCTGTGTGACGATGATCACTCCTAATGGTTCTCATTATGACAAATGACCTGATTACTGCAACTCTGTTTGGAAAACATACTGGAGACCCAACAAACCAGCATTAAATGGGACGCCACTGCGTTTAGCCCCGTGACACGTTCAGAGAAGCCATTTGCATAAAGACACGTAACTGAGCAAGTACCTAAAACATTAATCACGTTTTTTTTCACTTTTTGAATATCAGGAGACCTTTAAATCATATTCACACATCCATATTTAATAGGTTTTTATATACAGTATCTGTTGCCACTGGAGTTTTTTCTATGTTTTTATTAAAAGTAGATTTTGCTTTTAGAATCACACTTCCGATCAGAAAAAAGAAAACGTATCCAAACAGTACTGCCTTCTGCAGGGGTCCTTACATGATAATGCAGGATTATTGATAATAATAATGATAGTGAAGCTGGAGCTTACTTTATCTTCTTTATTTTTAGTTGTGTAATTCGCATCAGTGTCTGCTAACTGAATGTTTCTCTAATGTGTCACAAAAGGAATCTCTTAAGACAGGAAACAATTTCAACAAACATAATATTTAGAATAAATGTATCTTTATTAAACTGCTGCTGCTCTAAAATGTGATGTAATCTCGTAGCGATGACAGAAACCCTGTTTCTGATATATCTGTATAAATCTTACACAAAAAGTTTTATTATATGGATTATCGGATAAGTTAAAACTTGTTTTTACACAAGCTGAAAGAATTTTTGAAGTTGGTTTAGGAAATCTGAATGGATGTTCATTACATTTGTAGAATTAATCTGCAGTGTTGAAATTTTACTGCAGTCGCGATAAACTGACAAATACAGATAAGTCCAACTTTCCCACGTCTTTTGAAATTACTGTAACTCCCCTTCCTTTTCTTTGCTGTTGCTCTTTGTGCATCTTGTCAAGATTTATTTCAGAGCTGATTGATGGAGTGACCTGAACACAACAGATGAAGTTGCATTGTGGAGTTTTTTGGAAGATATTTCATTCTTTAGGCGGAAATGGGGACATTTCTTTTCACCCCTTCTTTCAGGTGTACCCTGCTTGTTGGGGTCTGTCCATCTCTTGCTCATAGACTGGAACCCTCTGGGCAACAAGGGCCACAATGTGCTGGGAAGGGGAGCACTTGAGCTGTGGTGATGTGGATGTAGTGAGGGTGGGGTATTCTCATTGTTCACTTGGGGCTTTTGTCTCAGACACAATCCCCTTATGAGGGTTAATGAGGACAAATTGGTCTGAGTGTAACAAATGGATTATGGAGTTGGACAAAAGCTTGTATTTTGTGTGCTGCTCTTGCTGGGATCCACCCATCATCTGCCCATCGAGCCAAACATGCCGACTGTCTCTATGAAGTGGCTTACTAAATATCTCATTATCTTTACCCAGCCTATTTTATTTCTTTGATACATAAAGCATTAGACTTCCTGCAGGTAATTTCACAAAAAGACCAAGTTTACATCACATTTAGGTCACTTCTGGATTGGGTTGCCCAGATTCAGTCCCAGCTTGCTTAAATGATAAAGTCAATGTGTCAACATTAGTGTCAGTGATTAGACCTTTAGGAATAGATGATGGATGACCATAGTGTATTCTTTCAAATTCACAATGAGCCACTTCCTTATTGACTATATGTAATTCCTGCCTGTCAATCAGTCCCTCTTTTACTTCATGTCTTGAAATGTTCTTGGGAACCTCAATAAAAGACACAGAGGTGTTTCTTGTCTTCTGTGGGCCCAGTTGTATTTTTTGTGGGGTCGAAAGAGAGGATTCATATCCATTCATATCTCACAAACTCTTAATGGGCTCCAAGCTCTCCAAAAAGAAAGCTCTTTCCTGTGACTAGTCAGCTCCAGTCTTTATTCATCTGTGGCTCCGTGTCAAAAAAGACTGTTGCTCGTTTGTGCCCTGAACAATGAGGAACAAGGCTGAATCTCTAGCTGGGAACAAAAGACAGAAAACAGGCTTTTCACTCTGCAGAACATTAGATTCTGACACATTTTGCCATGGCAGGTTTTTTTTCCCCCACCATCCTGAGTGCTGTGGCTCTGGTCTTATAAAGAGACCACCTGTTGGCAACAAGCCTGTTCTTCATTACTGACAGGCCTATTATCACAGGATGAGGAGCACCACAGGCTAACTTTTTTAAGTTAACCCTGCTACAGTTTCCAAAGCTGGCCAACTGGGAATCATAGATTACATATTACCACTGCAAAATCTATTTTTGCTCATCATTTTGTATGTTGCACATGAATAAAGGCTTTCATTTGTGTGTAAGGAGAGGGCGTCAATCATGTCTCACAAATGTCACTAACAAATGAGCTCTAATTTGGACAGATTGAGATGTTTTTAGTCACTTTAAATCTACTGTAAGGTGAAAACCCAAACATTGTTAGTGAATAGCTGTTGGTGTATTTATTGGTATATGAGGTGGTTTTTTGTTGTTCTTGTAAAAGCAGTCTTGAGCAGACATCAATTTCAGTCTGAAAACCATTAGCATAGCTACAGCATGCAGCAACACAACAGACTATCATAGGTGGAGCAATCAACTGTAACCTTTGCTATTAAATTAGACATGGTGAACACAGGCGGGCAGGATCAGAGCTGTTATGGAGATTTTAAACATAATGTTAAATCACATAAAGTCTTCATAGCTCTGAAAACCCAGTGCTTGCTCTGCAAATTGCACTTTGTATTGACACCAGGACACCGAAGGGTCAGTTACCGTTTCCCGATGACCCACCAGACAAATCTGCAACGCCTCAGTCAAGCTCATACCTTCACTGTGAAAAAATACATCTAATGCAGTCTCACTTGTTACATGTTCACAAACATCAATAAGAGAGGGGCTGCATGCACCTGTGACCCTCCCCCCACAATGCAGACAGCACAAGAGAGGATCCCCCTGCAGCCCACAGGCTTCAACAAGAGGCAGTCAGCTGTGCCCTGCTGCAAGGTCTCCAGGCTCTCTGGAGTTAAATGTTCCTGTGATATTGCCAGGAGGGAGCAGCGGGAGTTGAATTCAGGCAATTACAATCAAGTCAGGGCATAGTTAGTGCGTGGGCCCTGGCAGCACCTGAGCTGGATGCTGATGAGACACTTAGCCCCAAACCCTCGTGCATTGGCCCAGGCACCGCATAGAGCGAGCCCTCCTCCCTCCCCCACCTTCCCTACGCTCCCTCTCCTCCCACAGCAGCAGACCCCCTACTGGACACTTCCACTTCCCTTCACCTCATTTAGGCCTCTAGAGCTCTCTCACCCTCTCCCTCTACAGCCCTCACATTGCAATACTTCTGCTTTATATAGGTGGCGTGGAGTACTGCACTCAATCATTCTTCATTCATTCACACTGTACAATAATAGACTACTACTTTGATATTGTCCTTCAAGCACCTGTGCATAGCAGCGCTTCAGACCTGTGCTGTGTCATGGCAAGTTTTTGACAAATACGTGAAGAGTCATTTCACTTAAATGCACATGCACAGAAAAGGAAAACTGCAGATAAAGGTGAATAGGAAGCTTTTGATAATTTCTGTTGCAGCATTATGTGTGAAAGAAAGCACCTTGAGAAGAGACTTCCTGCCTCCCTGTCTTTATCACACATCAAGCCATCATGCTTAAAACCGTCACACCATTATACCCACACAGATATTCATTTGCAGGTGGCTGAGAGCAAAACTACGTGCCCTGACTGATGTGCTATGGCAACAGGGAGAAGGAGCAGAAAGAATAGTGTGGTTCTTGAATATCTATGACCCACAAATATAGAGTCAGGCATCACAACAACACTCTTAGCCCCTTTCCCGATAAGATGCTCTCAGCTTTTTCTAAGGAAAAGTCTCTGGGCTCCTGTCCTTTCTCTCGCTACATACTTTTAGTAAGTGTCATTAGGATTGTAAATGGCAAGCTGACAGAATTGTGAAAGCAACAGATGTATGGATTTGTTGATAAATTGCAAAATATTTTGCATGTAAGAATCTGAAAGAGCAGTAAAATACAAAATACTGACTTCTCCAATTCTCAATCTGTAGTCCGTGCACATTTATGCTTTACGTGTTACTTTTGTGCTCTTTCTTGTGAGATTGCTAGCTTTGCTCCTCAATCCACTATCATTGTCTGTCTGTGGCTGTGCTTAGTTTGAGCTGGACATAGCATTTGGCAGAGGCAAGGGGAAAGGTGGGACACCTTTTCACAATTTTTGCTATAATGGCTGTCTTTTGATTTTTTCCTGGGCTTTGGAGCAAGCAGAGATTGTCTCTTTGAAATTATTCCATTTTGACGGCGAAAAAGAAAATGGATTGTGCTGATCCTGTTTTGTTCCTGTGGGTGAACGGCTGCAGTATTATCCAGAGCTGACACCAGTGGCGAAGAGGCAATCACTGTGGCCCTCGCTCTGACAAAAACACTCCATCTGCAAGGAGAGGAGGAAATCACACCACAATGATGTCTGACTCTTCTGCCTCTCTCTGGCAGCTGGGCCCTGGGACCCATGAACCGCTACACAACCACCAAACAACGGCTTCCACACAAACATGACGCACTACAAACCAGCAGCTGTAACGCACAAAAGACAACGCACCTGCCATTAAACAACAAAAGCAGGACTGATTTGTTTAGAAAGTTTCTTTGGCTAATTTAAACCAATTATAATACTCTGTTTATCTGCTTCATGATTATTTTATTAATGCTGTAAATCCCTGTATAGTTTACATCTTACTGAACAGTGTTGCTTCAGTTCTCCAGTTATTTTAAATTACACAGCACATTTTACAAGCTCTAAATCCATTAATCTATTTGTAAAACACAAATACCATTAGGATGTCAAAGACAGGTGCATACGCATGCATAAGATTAAAGATAAGCAGTCATGTGGCGTGACCTGTTAGTATTCAGTAGTATCATCTCCTTCCCTCTGTGGCCCATACCTGGGGATCAAACGCACCTCTTTGTGAGTGGGGCCTGACCTCCTGCTATTAGCAAACAGAAGAGAACCCAGCTGACACCACTCTTGAGATGTGCCATGAAGACAGAGGCCCGTGATTACAGCACAATCCTAAGGAGACTGTGCTCCCCCCAACACACACACACACACACAACAAGCTTATCCCCACCTCGACCACCTCTCCTCCACTACAAATTCACCCACCTCTGAAATAGATGTTAATCTGTCACCCAACTGGCTGCCTCTGAGACCTCGTTGACACATATATATCCATCCCTGAGCCATGAATAATCGATAGGGCACCATTTTTGTGAACATATTTGCCAGAGCAGGTCATTTCTTGTGACTATTACTGAGATTGCATGCTAAGATTTGTGGTGGATGTTATTCCAGGTTTTTTTTTCTGTGTGTGTGTACGAATGGAGAAGCTCTCTTTTTAATACAATGTGACTCAGAGGAATATGGGTCTGTCTTGTGCCTTCATAGCGCTACATGAAAAACCAATGAAGGTAAAGCAAGAGGGGGAATTAATTTGTTGTGAGAGGCAGAGGCTCAAGTGGGTTTTCCAATAGCAAATTAACAAACCCTCATTTCAAAAACCCTTGTACATGCTAAAGAACTAGCCACACAAACACACACAACATTTACATGCATCCAGCATGTTCCTTCAAGGCAGCAGACCAAGAGATCAAACACGGTTTTCCTCTTTTTACAGGAAACATCTTTCCTGCTTACCTTTTTCTCTTTCACTCTAGCTCGTTGAAACACACCCACCCACAAATGAACACACACACAGAAAGAAAACTTCAATTTTATCTGCAGGGGCAGAAATCAATCTGACATCTCTTTAGTTAATCTGCAATGACTCTCTGCAGATCCTGACACTAATAAGGTATTGAGCAGGTGAGGCCAGGGGCTGAGGAGGAGAACAGAAGGAGAGGAGAGGCCTGCAGTCTGGGGCCTGACTGGCGGCTGGCACTGTTCCAGTGCAATTATAGGACTTGTGTATGGGAGAGAAGAGTGCAGGAGAGAAGCAGCAGAGATAGAGGAGAGAGAGGGAGGCATAGAGAAAGAGTGACATAGAGAGAGGGGGGGCTAAGGGAAAAAAAATCGATCCCATCTGTGGTATGATGGTTAATTAAAGCAGCTCTTGAGCAGCCCAAGGATGAGAGGCTTGGCTGGGCTCCTGGAGGCACAGCTCTGATTACTCACACAGAATGGATGGTTTCTTAGCAAAGAAAGGAGGAGGCCAAGAGCTGCCTGGTGGGGTGCACAGACAACGTCAAGGAGGATAGACATGTGCATGCTGCACACTTACACATGAACACATACACATGTGCAAATGGACTCAGGCGAGTATTGGATGTACATTTTTGGTCTTAGATATCTCATTGTATACATCTCAGATCTGAAGAAATCATAAATATAAATAATAACAAAAGCATTAATAGAAATCAGTCAATACTTGTGTAATTGTAGCTTGGTTAAGTTACATGTTACAATTTCTAACATAGCCTTTCAAAAGGAATTAGAATAGTCTTCTTCATCAAATGAAGAAGACACTGATTCTGCCTAGTGTTATCTTTCCAATATTTAGATAACCACAAAGCCAATTCCACTCTCTTCTTTTTACAATCAAAGCTTTCTCACATTAAGAAAGGCTGGGTGACAGCATGAGCACTTTGGTGTGACCCCACCCCCCTATGGTGGGATCTGGTATTACATATGACCAGATAATATTAAAAATATGACTTTAAACAGCATTTTTAGCAGCCAGGACATACAAGGGAGGCCCTTATTAACATTATATTTGTCTCAGTGCTTGCCACATGTGAATTACACACATTAGAAGTCTACAAATTACAATGCAAAACAACAGTCTCAGTGACTATGTAAAATCAGAGTTCTTGAAAGATAATGTGCACGGTAGATGAAAGAGAAAACAGCTCATTCCCATCTTTCAATAAAGTTGAAGCTGACATATAATCATACTCTCAGAGGAGGAGAGGGGTTACATTAAACTTCTCTCTACATCTCTGGTGTATGAATTATGTATATTGCAATGAGTTGATCACTGCAAAATAGAAAAGAGGGTGCATGTGGCTGATTGAGGTGCGCTGTGCCATGTCTCATGGTAGAGACATCCGAGGTCAGGGCCTCGTGCTAATTGGTGTCGGGCCAAACGCTTGTGAGCTAAATGAGAAAATTACACATTCAGGGAGAAATCAGCCGCAGTCGTTGGGGTGTCTTTTACAGTACGACTGCAGTCATGTCTGAACGGTGGAGACGGCTGTCTGGCTCTGGGTACACAAAGGCAAAGTAAACAGTGAGCTTTAGTGACCGAAAAAGGTGCACAAACTACAGGTCACCCACACAACCACACCCATTAGATTTGCAAAACACACACACATATATCATCACAATCATACTGATCAAATACATTTAGCAGATGACTCTTTACAGCACACCAGGATGAGTTTATGTATTTAACTCTTGAACTATTAAAGTAATTTGCATATGACTTCACACATAACCAAGCATAAATAATGTTTGAACACTTCATACCATTGTCACATGCTTATTTTAACACTCCATATGAACACACACACCACATTTTATTCCAAACAAAATCAGCATTATTTAAAAAGAATTAAACTTGTATGACTCATCATCAAATTTAAGAAGTTGACAAAGGATCATAAAATGTTTCTTCGTTTGCCTTTCCGGTAGAGTTGTGCCTATTCGTGTCACTCACAGCATTGGAGAAATTATTCACTTCTAAACACAGCATTCCTTTGCTCCTCTGGCACACCCAACAAACAGACAAACAACAATGTGGACAAAATGACTAAAGTGTTAAATTGCCTTCCTTTTGTTCTTTTTCTTATTTCTCTTTTCTCCTGGCTCTTTCTCTTTCTACGACAGCTTCCTTTGGTGGGAGTCCCTGTTAATCTTAAACAAACATCATTAACTATTTACTCACATTGCCCACAGAAAGTATGCCGAAGCCTCTTTTGTCTCACTATCAGTTGTTTAAAAAAGGCTTGTGATGTAATGGCGTGGTCCGTCAATGCTGAAGGCTTTGATGTGCCATTTCATGTGGAGAATTAACCTCAATGATCACTGAAAGCTGACACTGAGGTTGCAAGAGGCCACTTGGCAAAATAACAATAAGAAAACACAAGAAAAAGCATGGACACAATGTAAAGGTTTTTAATCACAGACAAGTTTTAATGTGCTTGACAAATGTCAATAAGTAATCATTTATTTGGCTTTATAGTCTATGAAAATGTAATTGCAGGCCATTTAAAAGAAGGTTTGTCAACAACACATTGGCATACATAACTGATTCTTTAATCTTCCCTCCATTGTTGGCAGGTGACAGTGCTCTGTATCTCACTGTAGGCACTTTTCCACTAGTACCCAATCCGCCCGGCCTCACACGATTATACCCAGAAACAGAGCGTTTCCATCAGGATGTGTCGTGCCGTGCGGTTACATTTT
>JBAMHV010000021.1:16561951-16609094 GCA_037177535.1 Pseudomugil gertrudae
TATATACTCATACTCATAAAAACTTGTTCTTCATTTTAATGTGTCTTTATAAAACCCAATTATTATAAAAGCTATTTCCATAAAGGGGTTTTTTATTCAGGGTTTCTTTCATTGCTGATAACTTTGATGAAAGAGTAAGTCTACAACCTTGAACATGAATAGACCCTCACTTTTTAAATAACTGTGCAGTCAAACGAATTTGGATGTTCAGCTACATGAATCTATGGAAAAATAGCAGCCACTGTAAGGTTTTTCATGCCACTACAATAACTTCTTTATATATCAGAAAAATTCATTAAAAATCTGTCACAGTAAAGCGAGAATAAAATGTTATTACCGTCTTTTTTTAAATGATATGTTTTATCTGATGTAACAAACACAATAACTTTACAAGTTATCTGCAAGGTTTCTGACTAAACTAAAGGGTCAAAATAAAAATCATAACTAGCAAAGAAAAATATATTAGTGTTATTGTGTTACTAGTGAACAAACAAACGAGTTCCTAAAATGTGCAGGTTTTCACGTAATAAATATTATAACCCATCATGTTCATTCTTGTACAGTAGTTCGATGCAATCAGGATTAACTTATTATTGCACATAAATACTATTACAAAAGTAAATGATCTGAATACTTTTTGTCTGTTTAATTATTAACGATTATCTAAGAGTGATCAGGGATATACCTTTCTGCTTGAGTCCCCATGAGATTTCACACAGCCAAAGAAAGAAGAACAACTGTCTCAGTTCTTTACAAATGCTAGAGTGGCCATCCTCCTATTGCCAGTCCTCACACAGGGCCACAATTAAATTCTTCACTCACTTATTCTTCTCCTCTTTTTTTGTCTCTTGAGAAGACACCTCACTTGAGAATGCACTGGGGCTGCTTTTTAAAGGTCCCTGTATGTCAGGGTGACAGAGGACTCCACTTTCTTCCTTTTCTCTAATTTGGAAAGACCAGGCAAAATTGAAAAGGGGCTTCTCAGCTCCCTCCCCAAAGGCCCTCACTGCTCCTGCCCCCAGCCCAACAACACCCCACCATCCCAGCCGCGGTCAAACTGGTTGGTCTGTAGACCTCCCCTGCCTGTGTAATACCGGTGGTATTGTGAGAGGTGGACAAAGAACAGGAAGCCCAGGGGTCGGCGGGGCAGGCCCAAAGGTCAGCTCAATCAGTCTCTGTATGATGGATGCAGCCAGGTCACCTGAAAATGCACCAAATGAGATGCGTGTTTCTTTGCTCTGTTTGCCTTTTTGTTTTTTATGTTCTATGGTTTTAGCCTATTTTCTTTCATATTCAACACATTTAAATACACACATAAAACGTAACAATCCTCACTCACCACTCACTGGTGTATTAACGTTTAGTACTCAACTCACTGGATTTACTCACTTTTAGGCAGTCAGTTCAACCAAAAACAAACAAGGAAGTAAAGTACAGTAATGCCGTGTCAAGCACATGACAGTAAACTGTAAAGCTAAAGTTTTATTTATAATGTCTAAAAAATAACAGCCCAGTTAGTTGGTGGGAGGTGTGTTTGTCAGTGCATGGTGAGAGGGGTCCACTGTCGTCATGGAGATCCCTGGGTGTGGGAAGCAGTCCAAACATGAGAGGACTGACTTTTACTGAATCAAGGTGACTGGCCAGAGGAACAACAGTGCACAACGTTGGGGGTGCCAACAATGCCACTCCATTACTGCTAATGGGGGACACACGTAACTGGATTAGGGTGGGGACACCTGGGAAAAAGACCACATGGGGAGATGATGTACACATTTCTCTTACCCTCATTCATACTTTCCCTTTTCTGTGTGTGTCTGTGTATCTATATATAAACATATATATATGTGTGTGTGTACGATTCAGTAATTGCTTTCCTCTACTTTACTCTATAATAAACTGAGTAATGAGATGCTAGACTGCTGCAAATCCTAAAACCAATCATCAGCTTTGACGCTACACTCATTGTCCTGGAAGCCATGTAAATCAAACTGAAATAAATCTTAGACTGAGGTCAGTGAATCTTCGAAGGTGAACTGTGAGTCCACCCCGGTCAGCCCATCCCTCCCTCTATCCCTCTTGGCTCATCCCTCATTTCCACTTTTCTATTTCTCCTTCAGCAAATTCCTGCACTCTGCCCAAGACGCCCAGTCAATTAATAAGACATTGTCTCCTCCCCTCGGAGCCTGTGCACAAGAGGCCACCCAGGAGCCACTGGGCCTTCCCTCCGAAGCTGCTTCACTGGTGGCCCCCAGGAATGCCACTTGCTTTGGGAACAGGCAGAACAGGGCAGGGCAGTTGTGCAGAGGGGGTGTAGGCTTTGGGAGGTAGAATAATAGAAATAGCCCCATCATGCTCATGTGCTGGGCAAGTTGGTCAAAAATTGGAAGGCAACAAAAGGAAATGCGTTCCACTCCCAAGGATCGAAAGCACTTCACCCCTCTACAGTCCAGCTTTAACCCCACCCCGCCAGCCTTACAAGCAAGAACACACACTCACTTTTTAATTTGCCAATAACTGAATAGGTTAACATTCACTTTCCAGTGGTGTTTTACAAACCCTGGACTTATAAAAATGTCAAAGTTCTAGTCAGAGCAGAATAACACATTCAGGTATAACTAAACCGGTGTGTTAGTGTAAAGAGTCTAGTCAGGAAACTTTCAATTGCCTCACAAAAAAAGTCGGGAAATAGCTCAAGCTCCATCATATCCTTTCTCATCTTGCATTAATTTTTCAAACTAAGCCACCCCACTTGGAGGAGATCCCTGGGGGAGGTACCAGCAAAAAGCTATTTAAAAACCCTGGTACTTCACTTTGCATTTGCTTTTCAGCTTATGGATATTTGCTCAACTATTTGTATTGGACATGTTTTTGCCTTCTGATGAACTTTAAAAGAGAGAGAACATCAAAGGGGAAATGTACAGACAACAGTTTTTAGTTCCCTTTTGCTATTTGCTAAAACTTGAGTGTAAATGAAAACAAGCAAGGAATAAATAACATTCTTACTCTGCACAGGTTTAAAACTGCAGAACAGGCACAAGATGAAAGAAAGCATTTAAAGAGGTTTTATTGTTAGAGCACAAACAGCAGGAGCTTCAGTCTCAAACTTAACTGCCTGGTGTTTCATTAGGAACTGATCTCCTTGTTGATCAGAGGGGGAAAATATCACCACATGGTGGATCAAACTGTGGGGGATGGTGCAGATATGATGACAGCATAAATTCACTTTATCCTCAGGGGAAACATCCTCAAAAGATTGCATTTCTAGAGCACACAAACAAAAGCTGGAATTGTACAGAGAGGGAATCTGGTGGCCATCTTATGCTTTTCAGGAGAGACTTTTTTGGGTTTTTTATATATATAATTTTTAAAAAATACAACATTACAGAACAGTGTTAAACTTGTATATTCGAAAATATCTCATCATGCTAAAGTCATAGAGGACCATGTAACATCAGCATACAAATCCCTACGTTATGTCTTATAAATAAGCCATTTCATAGCTAATTATTTATAATAATTCTACTTACAACTCTTGAAAGACACCAATTATCATTGCTATCATAGTTTCAATTGCTAATAATATTTTTAATCAATTGATTATTACCATAAAAGCATTTAAAAAGACTGAAAAAAATTATAAATGATTCCATTTATTACAACAATCACACTTGAGAACCTGTTATAGTAATCATTTAAATGAAAGCTTTTATACACAATACCAGTCAAAAATTTCAGAATAAACATCATTGTGGATTATTAATAAGTGTTTTTTTCCATAATGTTGTTTTCTGTGAGATGGATGTCCTGTGACTGATGTGTAAATAGCTGCAGATTAGAATAACATTTTTTTTGGCAGTAATAATATAGTTTATAAGTCTCTATTAAATTGTAAAGTTGTCAACTTTTGGGATGTTAAACTGTGATGTGATTGTGCAGCTCAGAATAGAAGTATCCAAAAAGAGTCAAGAGGTCTATGTGGCATGAAAATAATTATCAGTGGTACCAAGTGCATTATGAGCATGTGTCCATGTCTGATAACCCAATTCTGACCATTTCAGTCCTGTGAGATCTGTGAATGGGTCTATACTGTATGAGTTGTATATCTGTGTTTCTCCTCATATAGAAAACATGATTGCAGATTTGAGGTTGGGGAGATGTTGGGATCCTTTTCCCATTTGACTATTGGGGAGGAGATTAAAGTGTCTGAACTGGACATGGGTTTATAAAGTTTGGATATTAGTTTATTAGGATTTTCCATTTTAATTATTTATTTTTTAATTCAGAAAGTTTTAATAGATTAATAATTATATTGATCTTTGATTTAATTTTAGATTTTAGTTATTGGTCATGTAAAACCTGCTTATCCACAAGCTGTTTCATAAATAAACTATGACAAACCAGTGAAAACAAAACATGCAGACAGGAGAACAAAAGCTGTGTTGTTTTAAGGTATTGGTAGAAACCTTTGACTGGTGAAAAAAAACAATTTTGCAACAAAAGGTTTACATTACTTCACTTCACTGTAGTTAAACTTTCAAGTCAGCCACTAATAATTTAGCATATTTAGCCTGTATTTATAGACATTTTCATATGGAGAGACTTGGAAGCTAATGGTTCTGTGCAATATCTTTGCACTGTTCTGTTGGAGCCACTCGCCCAGTCGAAAGATCTCAGGAGAGTGCACCAATTACCACTGGTACCACTGTTGCCTTCAATCCCCACAGCTTTTCAGCTTCCTCTTCCAGCCTTTGGTCTTTTTAGAGCTTCTCATGTTCATTATTCTTGATGATGCTGTTGTTAAAAATACCTATATCTATATCACTACTGATGTTTGCTGTAGTTTGCACTCTAGATGGTTGATTGGTTAGCCATCATTAGCCTGGTTCTGGCCCCACAGGATCTAAGGTCTGTCATTCACCACCAGATTTGGCAGCATCTTCCATCTCTGATAGACTTCTACACTTCCCCATCCACTTGGTTATGGCTCTCTGTGTATGCCTCCATCTTGCACTCTCCTACTGTGTGCATATCGGTCTGAGGCTTTTTTGCACAGCCTGCACCTGGTAGACCCCAGCCTCTGTCGCTCTTATACTTAGTGCCTTTTTTTCCATTCACCGTGATCATGGATTCTGTGGTGTTTATGAAATATATATATATATATATATATATATATATATATATATATAAAACTTATCATTACATAATGAATGTAAAAAAGACTTATGTCTTATCTTTTTTATCACATTTTTGGTGATTAAACATCATTAAATTCTGACATATTATCAGGAAGTTCAGAAAAGAGCCGAAAAAAAGGTTTTTTAATCAATTTTGAAGGTATTGTTTTCATTAGGTTTTTTTGCTTTGCATTACTGTACCACCTTCCTTTTATTTTGTAGCAGAGCTGTCTCTCTATTTATTTCTGTCTTTCCTGATCTATTAGTCATACTTTTTATCTAAAAATCCCAGACATGGGTTTTATAGTGCAGAGCCTCCATCTGTGGTATACAGCACATTGTTTAGTAATGGATAGCATGTTAGTGCAGTGGGATTTCAAAGAACAGATATGCGCACACATGCAAAGACATGGGACACACAGTATAATGAGTTTCTCATGCTGTACTTCAATATTGCAAAATTAGCCCAGGGAAAGCACACTATAAGTGCACTATGTGTAATGTTGCATATGGAAACAAGTTGGGTGAAACCTCAGTAAGTAGACTCAAAGCCATGAATAGAAAAATCAGCTTTGTTTTTTAAATATTTTGCTGCAGTATCAATTTGTGTCTTGCAGAAGTCACCTTACATTCAACACATGATGTGGCTAATATTACAAAGAAGCATTTGATCTGATGATGGAAAAATCAAATAGAGAAAAGAGTCACTTATGAAAGCCTTTCAAACGATAAAAAAAACATTTAAAAAGTTTATTTTAATTCAAATGAAAGAAACAAAAACAGGAATATAACAATTTAGTGGCAGTGAGGGAGTGAAAGAGCATCCTCTCCTGCTGGTGTATGGTAGTGCACAACAGCTCTACAACTGCTTTCCATCTATAACTAACAGAGCTGCAACAGGGTTAACCAATTATTTAATTGAAATAAAATAAAGTAGTAATTTAAACAAAGAATTGGTATGATTGAGTTGAAAGTTTAATTAGTTTTCCAGACAGTAACTGTGAGGATTGTTGTGATTTTCTCAGTTAGGAAAAAAGTGTATAAAAACAACCATTCATTTACAAATAAACATCTTATTACGCAAACAAATAATTCAACTTTGTCCTCTGTTTCCCCCCTTCATCACAACTTTACATTTATCTATTTTATTCAAAAGCTACAAAGTCACTTCATGCTTTATGCCATAAAAACTCTTTGTCTGGAAATACAACATAAAAACTTTTTGCTTTTGATATATACCAAACATAATTTCATGTTTGCTCCAATTGTTAAATTAGTGTCCCTTGGTCTTTGGATACTTTATTAAACACTGCCATCTAGAGGTCACCATCTGATAGAAGGCCTACATGCACGTAGATGGTGTAGTGTGGATGACACATTTATCAGAGTCCAAAGAAATAAAAAGTTTCCAATGTCACATCCCCTCAGTGGATATGAACAACAAATGCACACAAGATGAGAGAACAGCTTTTCCTGTCGGGTGGCATCTATAAGCATTAATGAAGCATTAATGACTCCTTTTGAATTCCCATTATTCCCTGTAACACAAGCTAGGAGTCATAGCATCCCAAAACTGCAACAAGGCCCAGGAATACCACCACCAGAAGGACAAAGGATGAGGTGGAAAAGAGAAGCCTCTTAGGTGGCTGAAACACCTGAGTAACTCAGAGTTTTAACAAACACCAAAGCGCGTTGTTTTTCATATACCGGTAGATAGAGGCAAACCCTAAAGAACCGACTCCACACTCTGTATGCAGTTCAGTGCCGTGAGGGCTGAGATACAGTGGGGAATCAAACTTAATGGGTCAGGACTTCTTTTTTCTGTCATCTTAATGATAAGAATCACTTTTGAGGACCATAACATTAAAACCCTGGACAAAGTGGTTTGAGCATAAATAAGTCGGAGCGAAAAAGGACTGAGATATCACATCCTCTCTTCTCAAAATAGGATCCTTTGAGATATCCCGAGGAGATAGATGGTCCCTATTCACACTTTGTCTCAACTAAAACTATTGACAGCAATTACTCTAAAAAGACTTCAGGTTAGTCCTGATTCTCAACAGTAGATGGACTTTGAAAGCATCATCACAGGCAAATGACATGAGCCTCTACTTAACGAGGAAGTCACATTAAGATTCAAAATCTCTTTTCTCCACTTGAGCTATTAATAAAACACAAAGAAGCTCATCATAAACCAGTGTTTAAGAAACTAAACCCAGTCGGTTAACTGAACTCCACATAACGATCCCATGAGCTGCATGAACGAGAAGCTTTACAGAAAAAGCCTTTGTATTTTAAAAACAAACAGTTGTTATAGTCAATGAGAAAATGTTTGCACCCATTTTATTTAGTCAAAATCCATGAATGAACAAGAAATCATACACATCTGACAACTCATACACATGAATTCTGGTATCCCAAAATATTTTTAGTAGTAATGTAAATAGAAACTGAAAATACAACAAAACCAGAACTGAAAAATAGATTCAGGAGTGTGTCAGGATGATGAATGTACAGATGTAAGCAGAGGTTTCTCCTCATCATTCAGGTCTTCAGCATGTCTAAAAACCCCAACAATGATTGTTCACAGTGCCCTACAGAGCAGGTAAGCCCACGGTGTGTCCTTGTAGCAAGTAAGATACTATCTTGTTAAGGTTTGCACAACATCAAAGAGGACCTGCACAATATTCCAAGAGGACATTTACTTCTACAAGAAACTAAAATACATGATAACAACTTACAGGTACAAAGTTTTGCCCTTAAAGCTTGATTGTGTTTTTAAGGGGTTTAGCATTGACCGATCTGAAAGGGATTTGCTGCTACAGTACATTCTGACAGGCTGGAGTTACGGTATGACAATGTAAATATTAACAGGAAACGAGCAGTAACACAGTTATGACAAGAATGAGGACACAGACAACCCCTTGCATGCACAAGCTGTTTTCTACCACAAAGGAAAAATAAGTAACAACTTAATTAACAATGATGTGCATTGTCGTCTTTATGTAGCGCAATACTGAGGCTGAGGCAACTGGAACACATTTTCAAGCTTTCATGGTGCAAGTTTTCCAACATGCTGAGAGATATGGACTTTTTAAAGCAGTATTTCCAAATCTTACGAATTCTTTCGCCATGTTGTTTGTGTCTCTGGGTACATTTGTATATTTATTTTCATCCAAGACTTTCATTAACAGAACTTTTGAGTGGAAAAAGCTGGAAAACATGAATACCAATATAAATAAACAACCATTTATTTGCAACATTTTGCAGTATGTATTTACATTAATTGTGGAAAACACTTTCTGTTTGGCATTTTTCTTCCTGGGGAACGAACACCTTGGCCTTTTAACAGGTCTCGCTTAGCCTACAAACACAAAATGGTTAGAAGATCATTTCAAAATTGTCTCAGCTAGTTATATAACAATCACCAAAACAATCTGTTTTGGTGCAAAACTAGCAGATTGAACGCTTCAGCACCATGGACAGCTCCATGTATATCCCTCCTAAAATCTGAAAGAAAAAACACACAAAATTTGCCACACTAGTCCCAAAAAATGGAGACTTTTGCCACAACATAAGCACAGAAGCGCCTTACAGAGAAGCGGCACATTCACTGCAAGCCATCACTCAATGTCAATTTCTGTTTCTGCCAGCTAATCGTACATGACACTTTTGTAGCTACAGAAGCACCGAAATGATCCAAGCTGATCTGTAAAATTTAAACATATGACAGTAGTCACATCGTTACACCAGACTTAAACAATACAAACTACCAGCCCTCTAATTAATGCTCTAAATCTGTACCAAGGTTTAGCTCATTAGCTGAGATGTTTTTAACCTTAAACAGAGGAAGCACTGGAGGCAGAGAGAAAAAAAAACTTTTTAATTAAAATCCCAAAAATCCAAAGTGTATCAGAGACAACACGGCCTGAAATCCAAACCAACCTCCCTCTCTTGTCCTCATTGTGGCACAACGAACAAGCTGTTCATCAAGGAAAAAGAGGGGGGCTAGATTTAGAATCGGCCCCAGGAGATGTTGGTACTAAACCAACCCTTTCCTGGGATGCACTCTTACATTCCCAACAAAGACAGTGAGCTTGGTCCCACAGAGACACTGAGTGGAGTATTTTCTTTGGAACAAACAGCAGTGTAGCACATCAGCAATAGAGCGTGGCTCCCAGAGGAGAGCTCGATATAGGACACTCTTCCTCTTCCTCCACTTGAGCTATTAATAAACCCAAACAAAAGAAAAGAGGCTTAATGAGGCAGCAACAGAGAATTCATGCGAACCAAGTTAGACAAGAGCTTTGTAATGTTTAGCTCCAAGGATTCCAGCTCTTTTATGGGGAAATGCTCAGGCGTTCTTATTTCTAATACAGATGATACAATGAGAGTAAAAACAGTCTATATACACACTGTGTTTTATGCACTGCATTTGAAATCAATTGACAGGGTTTCTCTGAAATGACAAAAGCAACAGAAAAGCAGAATGAGATGCATAGTTCTGGGCATGATAATGTATTGGACATAAACGACATCGTTTCTACAAAACCTCTTTGAAGAAAACACAAATCATCAGTGCCGATACCAAACACACATTCCCAGCAGGACAAAACATTAACTGTGCTAAATTAGGCCTTTCTTTGCATATTTGCATGAAAGCAAGTATCCCATGCAACTTAAAGCAGCTACCTTAAATTTAATGCTTTGGTTCGTGCATTAAAATGGAAGATGAGAGAGTGTGTTAGATGAACACAGTAGTCCCAAGAATTTGCATTCTGATTGAGCCAAAGAAGTTGTATCACATTCTGATCACAGGTACTCCTCTATATATGAGAAAAATGTAGAATTCAATATATTTGAAGACTTGAAACCTTTTTTTTTTAATAAATACATAAATACACAGTGTGACATTTAACTTGCTGAGCCATCTTCATAAAAGCCAGTATTTTAATACTGGAAAATTACAAAACTATTTATAAAAGTAACACTTAAAGTCCTAACGTTAATCAGAACCTTTTAAATGTGCAAGTAAACACATGATAAATTAGGTAAAAATCTGCCTTAAAGCCAATAAAAACAAAGGGGGGAAAAAAATGGGTAATTTTTTCAGTTTAGATCATGCACGGAGACGTGATACAAACTAGATCGGCCTCAAAGTGTGAGCTGTCACACAGTGCAAAGCTCACTGTTTCAGTCATGCGGTGTGACGTGGTAAACAGAGCAACACAAGATATAAAAAGTAAAGGGGTTTGTCTGAGGTTTGTCCTCTAGAGGTGTTGATTTAGAGTGAATGTTTTGCAGTAGTTAATACAGAGACATAATTACTTACATTTTGCACTATTTTACCTTGCAATGACCTTATGTACCTACTTTAATCAATACTTGATTCACTTGTTTTTTTGGCACCAAAATATTCTCTTTGCAATTTTTAATACCTAAAAAAGGAGCCAACTAAAACTACCCGGTACCTTACATCAGAGGATGCTTAACTTAACATCCTACTAATAGGAGGCTGATCTGGATTTTCTATTTGGGACATTCTAACAAATCCAATCGGTCGCAGTGATGATGAGACACTTAAGTCTTGTACAGTACCACACACACAAAGGAAATCCACTGCTGGGTTAAATACCGACCTGAGAGACAGGACCATGTGGAAATGCACACATACTAAGCTTCGATGAGGTCGTATTCCCACATCAGAGGCAAAAGCATGTCTAAAATTAGCTCCACTGAGAGGGTCACATCTCTGCAGACAGAACTATTCCCAACATAACAATAAAACAATTCATTTGACAT
Organism: Pseudomugil gertrudae; assembly: GCA_037177535.1. Classification (NCBI taxonomy): domain Eukaryota; kingdom Metazoa; phylum Chordata; class Actinopteri; order Atheriniformes; family Pseudomugilidae; genus Pseudomugil; species Pseudomugil gertrudae. The sequence continues at coordinate 16,572,928 of JBAMHV010000021.1, forward strand.
AATAATTCTACATTTGTTTGTTCCCATAAATGTTTGTACTGCTTTTATCTATGCAGATAAATAAATGTTTTATTTATTCAGTTTTGAACTACTGGCAACAGCTGAAATTTAATTCCCTAAATTCCCTATTTTCCATAAATAATGTAAAAATTCTACAACAGGTTCAATGTATCCAACAAACAGTTAGCTGGTGGCTAACTATTTAAGTCTTCTCTAATAATCTCACATTTTTAAACATAACTGTATGTTATATCCTACTAGTTGCATTGATGTGGACAATAAATACAAAGAAGTATGAATGACCAACTGACTGAAAAGTCTTTTGAGCCAAGAGGAACCAAAACACAAAAATATGCTTTTTTTTTAAAAAAAAAAAAAAAAGGACTCACCTTATACATGATTTCTTTTTGGATCTTTTAGAACCATTAATAAGTTAACAATATAGCTTATCATAAATAAATTTCAGTCTGTAAAATTCACATATAAATATTCTGCTTCATCTCTGCACAGACTTCTCAGAAAAGGGAAGGAAGCCTTATACATATCATTTTTCCTCTCCCTTTGATGGAAATACAAAGCATCCATGGTGTAAACACTGCAACTTTCCCTTTAAAATCCCTGGAGACATGGACAAAGACAGGTGACTGGAGAGGACAGCAATAGTAACTTTAGGATGAGACTGACAACATCTCTCTATTGTCTGCCTGGACCTGGGACAGTAAGGGCAGCCCTTTTCACTTCTGGCAACGGTAACACCTCCTTTCTAGTCCAGTCCCTGATTGATACTGTGTGTGTTTGTGAAAGTCAGAGAAAAGAGAAGATAGACTATTGCTAATGATGATTGATTGATATTGAGGTGACAGTTGCTGCCCCTGCTGCATGCTTGGTTTTGGAGATGTGCGGACATCCATGCAATTGAGCCACAGGCAGAGGGAAAAAGAAAGAGGGAGCGCCATCTCCACATTGGTCACAACCATCCTTTGGTTTGTGAAACTAAATCTGGACTCTTCATTTCGCTGTCTCACAGTCCTTCTGAAAAGTCAAAGGCCGGAGGTGTTGGCTGGTGGCCAGAGTCTGTTCCCAGGGCCACCGGTGTGTTGACGGGAGTGCTGTTTGAGTGCTGTGGGTTCGCCTCGCCCTCTGGAAAAGTCTTCTCCTGAGACTGAGACGAAGAGGAGGAAGAATGGGTGCTTTCACTGGAACTGCTGCGGGTTTCTGTGCTGGTACTGGTCTTTTTCATCTTCCTCCTCTTGGCGAGCGGCGCCTTGTCTACTGTTTGTAGGCGGAAACCTTCCCGCTTACATTTGTTGAATGCCTGAAAGGCAAAAAAAAAAGAGCCAGAGATTACTGGGATTTCTAATAACTGCTGTCTTACTAATGCATTGATTAAATATTTATCAGACATGCTTGTGTTGATCCAGCATTCCAGCCTTATACTTTTCTGATTTTCCATCAAAATGACTTTCCAACCACAAGTTTAATGCTTTTGATAAAGTAATAATAACACTTTAATAAAATGAAAAATATTCAAACCTTACTTTGTGACTAATTGTTCTATAAATGTCAGATATACTGGGAAAAAAGCCGATAACATGCACTGAATTGTAAGTGACTTTTAAAATGAACTGATTTTAACTATGTTTGGATAAATCTCCCTGTGATGCATACATAATGTAGTCAGTTTAGCAGCTAATTTAAAGTTTAAACAACAGCTGCTCCAAAACAACACAAAACTTACAGCCAACTTTCTAACAATGTGTACTTCTGTTCATTTCTTACATTAAACGTAGCTTTGACGCAAGTGTGGACGGAGGCAGTGGAGGAGCCGAGAATGTCCGGGGTCATGAGTGGGTTGGAGGACAGCTGGCTGTCGGCCTGGAGCCAGGCATTGTAACGGAGACCACACATCTTAATCCTCTTGTTTGGGTCCACTGTCAGCAACTCTGCAGGAGTTAAGTGACTTTTAACAGTTTTTCTTAAATGAGAGAAGTGAGACACGAGTGAGTCATTTATAGGAAGTGATTTTTGTACTGAAGTCATTGCAGAAATGCCTTTTACCTTCATTCTACCTAGTTGCTGGTAAGGGATGACTCCTTTATTTAGTTTGTATCCAAGTATATGGAAAAACTGCCAGACTACTTCTTAAGGTTTAAGTCTTATCTACTTGATAATAAGGTTCATTCTGTGAGTCATCCTCCAGATAATAAAAAATAATTTGGAGTAGAACTGTGCTACTGTGTAACTAACAAGTCCTTTTCCAGAAGCAGGATATCATTTCTAGGATTCTCAGATATGCTACAATATGGGTCTGCAAACCATTTGATGATTAGACAACAGCAGTATTTATCTTTTACATTCTGCTTATAACAAAAATATTCAACAAAATAGATACGGTATGCTTTAATACGCTGCATGTACTTTCAGCTAAAGGATTCATCCAGATCAGTAGCTTGTTAGCATGTCCTAAAGGAAGCTTAATGAAGTCATACTCAGTATGACAGTAGCATAACTGAATAATGCCGCTTGTCTTGCCCAGACTTGTTAACCGACTCCTTTAGAGCCTCAAGCACATACAAGTATCACACCCACTGCTTTGCTTTGAAGACTAAAACAAAAGTAAATTTAATACGTTTTCCTTTTAATCTGCATTTTATCTCATAAAACTGAGCCAACAAACAGTGGCATCACCTAATGTTAATGGGTAATGGACACCGTGATAGTGAGCCACCATTAATCCCACTTGATCCTGTCCTTAACCTACACTGGGATTGTGGTGCCGAGCAGACTACTAGCAGCTTTATAGGGGCGTGACATCCATGAAACATGCAGAGTCAGGGATCCAAAGAGCTGCCATCACACCGAGAAGGAGAAGTGAGGCAAAAATGCTCAGCGCATGAGCGTAAACAAAGACAGAGGAGAAAGATTACATAACCACCACAGCAGAGAATAAAAAAGGAAGTGGGGTTTCTTAAATAACAACAGAAAGCCTAAAGTATCTGTTTGTGATTGCAAGATAAAACACCCAGAAACAGCTCTGAAGAAACACTTGCACCAACATGCTTTATCGCCATTAAAACATGCTGTATTTTGATAGCCACAAGTTGTCTTTGCTGTGGCCATTGTCATATGCAAACCTCATAAACATTGACTGACAATACTAAATTCTCAAAGACTTTATGTTTTATACCATCTGATCTTTGATTTTGTGAAAAACACAAGCTAGTTTGTAGTTTAAGATGACAATGATCCTCTGCCCTTACCTTGTATCAGGTCCTTAGCCTGCTGGGACACATTTCTCCAGGCTTGTCCTTCAAAAGAAAAGTCTCCCTGTTTGATTTTCTTCATAATCTCTTCAGCACTAGTGTGGATCAGGCTCTTCTCCTGGCACTGAAAAGGCACCTGTCCCGACAGCATGGTGTACTAAAACAGAGGAAGACCACACAAACTGTTGTTAAAAAAATAAAAACTAGTTTTAATAAAGGTTTAATTAGCTAGAACGTAAACCTAACTGTAACAGGTTCTGTGCAAGTGAGACACATAAACTGTTACATGCTCGTTTCAGTTAATAGCGTGCTGCCTACAATGACATGGGAAAGTAAATAGGCATTAGTGCCTAAATGAATGCACTGCGGTAATAACGTGCCTTAAAAGGGCTCTTAACCGATCACGACTATCCACATTTTTCCATTGTTAAGCTGCATGTTGTTGACTGTGGTTATACCACCACTAAAGAGAAGAGGGACCTGTGCTAAGCTGAATCCTCTCACCTCGGCCTGCTTACATCTGCACGCAGAGTTCTCATTAAAATGACAGTGGGGAATAGCACTTTCGGCAACGGTGGATTGTTGTGCTGTGACCTCCCTCTTTCCTTTCACTCGCTCGGCTTGCAGGAAATTGTACACATAGCATGTCAGTAACCATTCTGTCAAATCCTCATGATGCATACTACTTTCCTAACTCCCCCCAAGGGGTGGTGGTGCATAGCAGCACTTACACATGAAGCTTTGGTTCTGTATGGATGAGTGGTCATAGGCAGAAATCGCTCTCTAAACTGGCCCCCTGTGCACCCTCTGCTTATCCTCCCTAACCTCTCCTTTTTCATTTTTCTTCTCCACGCAGAAAAAGCTTGAATGAGGATGACATTTCTGCCACCAGAAAGCAGCATCACATGAGCGCAGCCAGAGCTGGCCTGGTTCTCCCTCATTCTGCTCATTTTATCTGTGTCAGTTCACCACAGGATGCTGAAGGCTGAATGAAAGAACAAGATGATAATCATGCAAAACAGATACCAAGGACATGCTCAGACACGCATACATGTACACTCGCATTACCCATACGCACGCCAAAAGCTCAAATCAGATCAACTAACTCGATTGTTTAAACAGAATGGCCTACAGTGAATGCTTTAGCCATTAACTATACAAAACCGAAAATGAGCAGTGTATGGAGCTTCTGATTAGCCATTCATTTAATCAGTTAACAGCATTTTGGGGAGAAAACACATCAAAGTGGAGCTCAAAGCTGTTGATTTTAAACATTTTGGTACAATCATAATATAATCAGGTCACTTTCTGGAGGCACTGAAAAATTATAGTCTTAAAGTATAAAAATTAGAATATAACGAATGTGTAACTAATAAAGAGCAGCTTTTTCTTTCAGTGTCTCATTTCTGTAAAGCTCCAGCCACTAAATGTCTCTAAAACACAAAATAATACTACATTATCCATGAGGACAATTTCCTTTTCCCAGCTTGGACCACTTACTTCTACTGGAGAAGTAACACCTGAAACACTGGCATTTTATTTACAGTGTGTGTAGATAGATGAGATTTAAACACACACTGTCTGTGTGTGTGTGTGTGTGCGTATGACTGTGACAGAGAACATGAAGCGAGAAGCGAGTGTTTTTAAATTGCTATGTTCTCTGTTTTGATGTGTGAAGGCTTGCTTTATTAAAATGGTTTGATGGTGTAAAGCACTTTGTGTTCCCTCGCTTTACAAATAAAGTCTGATTTGATTCAAGTATTCGTTCCAGGCTGCATTAACTAATAAAAACTAATAAAATAAAGAGTTTTTAGACTGGATATTTCCTTGTCACGAGTATCTTTGATAAACTAAACTATTTAATTGTCTCTTGATTTCCAGAGTCCCCATTAGATGCTGCTGAGAAAGCAGCTAGTCTTCCTAGGATCCTTTTAGACTTACAAAATACAAAATTAATATCTACAATTATTCCCACCACACACATAGAAGTAGATATTCATCCATTTGCCAGTATTGTGCTTTAACTAGTTCTTTACACTCACCAGAATGACTCCCAGACTCCACAAGTCACAGGACTCATCATAGCCGCTGTATTTGAGTATCTCCGGAGCAGCGTACTGCAGGGTGAAGCAAGGGGTCTTCAGAAGCTGATTGTCTGGTGGTTTTAGGTGAGCAAAGCCAAAGTCTATGATTTTTATCTCAGAGTTCTCACTCTCGTCTGTGAAGAGCAGGTTCTACAAAGCAATTCAAGACACAAACAGCAATCTTTTTTTGTTTTGTTTTTGCTCAACAAAAACCAGTCCACTTGAGTCTGCTAAATTGTACATCAAGACAGAATGGATCTGCTGGGGTCAAACAATTATACTCTAGCTTTGGAAAAGATTGCAGAGTCAGATTGGCTCTACAACAAACTGGATACCATTCTGAAAAAGACAGTAATTCTGTTGTAAAAGCATGTGATCCAGTCAGCCTGTATTCATCGCTCAGACACGAACTGTACTCGGATACTAAAGAATGTCTTGCAGTAGCTCTGCTGGGTGGGTGTTTAATACCTCTGGTTTCAAGTCCCTGTGCACCACTCCAACATCGTGCATGTGGCTGACAGCAGACACGAGTTTCCGCATGATTCGACTGGCCTCCGTTTCACTGAAATGCTGCTTCCTGCGGATCCTCTCTAGCAACTCCCCTCCACCGAGAAGCTCCAGGACCAGGTATGTGTGCAGCTACAACAAACACAAACAAAGCATGTTTGCATTTATGTAAACTTGGTTGCATACATACTCAACCTTTACTCTTTGACATGCTTTTAAATACTGTTTGTGTTGTCAAAGCCCTCCAAACGATTTAGTAACTAAACAAACATCAGGAGGATTTTTTGTGGTTAAAAAAAAGCATAAATTTTAGTTTCACAGCTTAAATTATAAATTAAAGACAACTTAATGTTGCCACGTGATATGATAAACAGATTTTTCTCTGTTGTAAAATATAGAAAATCCTTGATTTCATGATGATGAGATTAAGCCCTAATAGTACTGAGTAAAAGTGAAAGGGGCCAAATAAATTGGGAAGAGAATAATGTGTCTGAGCAATGAGGTAGAGTTTCTCATTAGTGCTGGATCCAGGGAACAAAGGCAGGACTCAGTTGAGACGAAGCAAGGCAGCACTGCTTTGATCTGGGTCACAGGCTTGTGAGGTACAGTAATAACCCCACTGAGCTCATCAGGACTAAAGTGGTGCTCCTGGGCATGAAGGACCTCTGCTAATGAACCTGTATGCAGTCAGACACATGAAAACACCATCCCAATAACCGAGGTAAGCTGCATTTGGAGAGCCTGCACACTCGGTTTGGATTAAGTGCGCAGCTCTATTAGCTGCACAAAAGTGAATTGAAGTTGCTTCCATTTTATTGGCGAGAATGGGAGTTTGTAAAGCCACAGATTGCAAATAAACCAGTGTATGCAGAGATATTCATAGGGCAAAATGTAAAGAGACAGAGAAAGACTCCCAGGATCACCATTACTCTGCCTTGTTCCAGTTCTGGGACAAGTCTACGGTCCCTGAAGACCCCACAGACAATGGTGGAACACAGAATTTATGATGGTAAATAAAAACCTCCAGAACCAACGCTACCTGGTCGTGGTAGATTTCATGTAACTTGACAATGTTAGGATGACCATCACAAAGCTTCAAGGCTGCGATTTCCCGCTGAGTCTGTGCCTCCATCCTACAGCAAACACAAGCAGTCACAACACAACCATGAAACTGTCTTTCAGCTTCCATTTGCTATTTTAGTCATATTCAATGAAACTATATGTGTACTACATGTGAACAGCAGAATGTACAAACAAAAACCTGTCTACACAAGAGCACAGATTTGGCTTTAGTTCTGAAATGTCAGTTACAACTGTTCATACTTGCAGACTGCTCAGATGACACCAACACAATGAAACCAGCTTTGCACGCTTTGTTTTGCACTTTGCTGTGCCGTTGGCTGGACTTTGTTATTGCACTATTTTTCACCATAACGTTCTGAGAATGTTTTGGCAGCTACCAGACCAGTCCAACAACTCAACTGGCATAAGATTGTGTCTAGAAGAAGGACTGATACCAATTATTCATGAGTGCCATGTTATTCGTAGCCACAGTAAATTCCTGTAACTTTTCTGGCTGTTTCTGCATGTTAACATGCTTGTTGTAAATATATTTGCTGTAATTCCAGCTACATAAATTCTAATTTAAGTACATGTATTCCTGCGAGAAAATATTTATCTTTTCACAAAGAGTTACATTAGAAAACAATGCTCTTAATATGGTTCATAAGACATAGTAGAAAAGGATACTGTGGGGTTTAATCAAATAGTATTTTAATCAATGCATGCCACAAACATTACCAATGTTATAAACCAGTAACATAGGGGCGTGACATAGGGCGTGACATAGGGACAACATTTGGACCAACATGAAAAACAGTTTTTTTTTATATCCAACAAAACAAACAATCTACATAATAAATAGGTTTTAACTGTTTGTGTTTTATTTTAGGGTCATTTCCATTTTTTCAATGTTCAATTATAATTTATATATTTTTATATATATATATATATATATATATATATATGTATGTATTTTTTTTTTTTTAAAGTGTGATTTGTTTTATGAGCATATTTATGCAAATCAAAGGGAAATTTTTTTATGCAAGTTCATGTAGATTTTTGCTGCTATTGGAGTCCAAATATTCAGAGGCACACTGTCAGTACATGAGTGTGTAATGTCTGCCTGAAGCCAACAAACATGATGAAAGCACATTTTGTAGAAGTTGCCAGCAAAAACAATCTGATTTGGAATTGTAGTTATTTGACCCACATCTGGCGAACTTAAACAAGGTAACAGAAAATTAAAATCCGGCTGCTTTAATCAGTTTACTACATTTAAAATTTCAATGAGGCTTTTCTTAGAACTGGCGGATCAAACCTTCCTGCCAGAGAGAACAGAAGGGTGGGCTTGATGAGACTAGTAAATATAACACAGAGCCTAAAGCATCTGGATTAACTATCAGCTTGTACCTCTTGCTAACAATCTTGACTGCATATTCCTGTCCAGTCTTCTTGTGTATGCAGCGTCTACAGATGGAGAAGCTACCCTCTCCCAGAGCAGTGTCCTTCAGGTCCATCTCATAACTCATATAGAAAGGCGAGTCCTGCACAGAACAATGAACCAAATTAAGTTGTGTTGTAAATCAATTCTGAGGCTTCACCCAAACCAAAATAAGTTGGGAAAACGTAATGAAGAATACAGGAAGTTCTGCCCAAATACACAAAATTATTATTTAGCCAATCGTGTGATTATAATTTTACCTTTCTTGTTATTTTGATCTCATCTTCACATTCTACTATTTATTTCACACCCTATTAGATATGCAGTTCTCCAATTTAGGTTTACTCTGGAGACTGTACATACACGAGTTTACGTTAAACATGCTAGCAAGCTCTTGTCTCGGTCCTCAACAAATGAAAGGATTTTCTGTTGAACTAGTTTTATAACTCCAAATGTTTTCAGGTTTTTTTTTTTTATGCTACACGGTGATCTACAGCAGTCGATTGCTCTCAGCGGTTGAGAAACCAAGCAAAGTTCTGGGAAATGGAGAAAAGCTGTTTATTACTACAACAAATTTAAAAAATTAAACGCGTTTACTAGTTTCCTGTTTGCCCAGAAAACTTTACGTAAATAAACAGGCCTATAAAATATTGTGAAGTTTCGTTGCAGTTCTGAGCACATCTGGAGCAAAGTGCGAATGGATTCCACAGCTACAAGTCTAAGCTGCGCTCAGAAAGTAATCACTTAACTCCAAAAAAGTTTACATGCACGTTTTTAACATTTTGCTGAATAATCAATCAGCAGACTGAAAATAATTCTAAACATACAATTAACATCAATATAGTATAACTCAAAACTAAGAACTGCCAGGAGGTTTATATGAAAGTTTTATAAAAAGTTACATTTTAATTCCTCAAAAGTGCATCATAAGGCAAAGGCACACAAGTGCATTCATGCAAAAATAATAAACAAACAGGCTGAAGCCTAAAAATAAACTCTTAGTGCACTAAAACTAGCCGAGTTGGAAAAAAAAGGTTGAAGTAGAATGACAAGGAAGGGAAAAAACCTCATCTGTCTGTGAAAGCAGCCATTAGCTTAAGTGTGTTTGTCCTGGAGAATCCAAGTTCATTCATCTAACCTTCATCATGGCGCTGCGGGCCACCGCAGCAGAGCCTGGCCTCTCAGAGCCCCCACACAGCTGGACTGGGTCGTCCATCACCACGTTCCTCTTGAACAGGATGGAAGGGGCCATGAAAGAATATCCCTGCACGCAGAAACAGAACCGCTCTGTGTTTACATTTTACTAAGGCATCTAGAGATGACGCACTAGAGAAAAGGAAACATCCTTTGCTGTTGTTGACTGGCTTCTTTAAAAAAAAAGCAAGTGACAGTGGCTGTCCAGCTGTTCTTATTGTTAAATTCACCATTGTGGAGTGCTGCCTGCATAAATCCAGCTGTGGGGAGCCCAGAGCTTTGAGCTGGCATTAATCTCCCCCACCATCACACACACAGCTGTGTGGTACGTAGTGACAGCAATGGATGGACGGAAGGATGGATGCTGAATGAATGAGATGCCCTAAATTGCCGGGCTTGAATATTTGATTGCTCTGCTGTGAAATTACATCTTGGCGCTCTTAATGCAATTTTAATTTTGTTTTGTGAGCCACCACGGGGGAGCAAGTGCACGGCTTAAACTGGGATTGCTGTCGTTATCTCAGAGATTGCTAGGCTTGCAAATTATAAAGACCACAAAATTTCAGACTATGTGAATGGCAGCTGAGGGGGAAAAAAGCCAAGATGAAGTTGGCAATCAAAGACTGAAGGCGTAACCGAGAGAGACGTGGTGATGCTCTCAAAGTGTAACCTTTTATTCCACAAGAGAAGCCCGTTAATGGATCTATTGATCTACTGAGCTCAAGGATCCAGAAGGCAATCAGAGTTGAAATTTCATGCAATACATCAGACAGCTATCAGCTGGCACGAAGTTGTGGGCCATATTATGGTTCAAAGCTACATCAAAAATAGTCATTCACATCTGTTACTTCAATGAGAGCTGCATATGGCAGCAATTACCTCAATAAAAGACTCTTTAGTCAATTTGAATACCAATGCATACAGACAGAGTCATGTTGACTTACAGCAACCTTTTGAGGACATTCAAAACTTCACTTGATTACTTCAATTGCTGTGGAGTATGTCAAATATAGTCACAGACAAAGCGTGAGTAATGTTTAATGCATTTTTTCATCTGTGTCAACATTTCACAGTGCCTGCAACCAAAGCTCAGACAAACATGGGCATAAAACAAATACCAATGTAAAAGTTATTCTTATTTAAAAAAAACATCCTGCAAAGAAAGAATACCCCTGTCTGCAAACACCTCCCTTCCCACCTGGAATATGCGGTCACAGTTCTGAGGCAGGGCTGCAGGGGAATAGGTGGGGTCCATCTCTGTGAACTCGTCTGCAAAGTTGCTGACGTCAAGCTCATCCCGAATCACTGGCTTGAACGGTGCAGGCACCTTCTTAGCTGCCAAGTCCTCCCAATTAATTTTCTACAGAGAAATTAATAAAAAGAAATACATTTATGTCTAAATTTACGCAAATTAGTCCCATTAAGTGTAAGATTATTCTCTCCTGCTCATAAGAAACATGCAACAAGAGCAACCTGATAAAACGGATGTTTCTTCACATCCTCCGCTCCATTAGGACCGGAGCCCAGTCTCTTCTTTGGATCTTTGATGAGGAGACGCTGGATTACATCTTTAGCCAGAGGTCCCATGTCTTTGGGGAAAGGTGGATCCTTTTTTGAGATCCTCCTGTGTGAGACACATATGATCACGACTGCATAGTGACTGCAAATAAAGCGTGATTGATCTGATGATAATCAGGGAGAATCCATACTTGGCAATATCTGTGTGCGAGTTTTCATCTCCATCAACCGTGAACGGTGATCCGCCAGTCAGAAGCTCGTACATTAAAACACCAAGGCTCCACCAGTCCACCGCCTGAGATGCAGAAGGCACAGAGAAATGGAAATGTCCCTGGTAAGAGTCCACACATGCTTGGTTTGATAGAGCAGGATGAATGAGTGAATTTACCTTGTCATGTCCAGACTCTCCCCCTTCAACTATTTCTGGAGCCATGTATTCAATGGTGCCACAAACAGAGAAAGCTCTTTCAACCTTTTTAAAATATAATAAAACATTAATTGATAGAAATATACAAAAGGACATGTATAACCTGACTGCAAGTGAAGGCTGGGTTGTAAAATGGATACAAGTGGACAGGATTAATAACATGCAACACATCCATGAATCTCTTTATATTTTAAATTTACTAATGAATAAATAAGTAAATAAATTCCAAAGTTGAAGTTTGTGCTTTTTATTAGGCACTAGTAACTTCACACTCAACCTCATGTTTCATCATTCAGCTCAAACATGTAAAAAAATATATAAAATATAATGTGTTCTAATGTCACATCCAAATGTGTTTAAGTGGGAACCCACTGTTCAGATTAGAGAGCTGATTGCAATTTTAAAACTGTAACCTATCATAAGGACGAAAGTTATGATTAGAAATGTCAAATTAGCCTTTCATTAGAGGCGAATAAATGAGACTATCAAGACAAAGTGTACCTGATCAAATTCTTTACTTAAGCCAAAGTCTGTGAGAACTATGTGACCATATGAATCCAGAAGAATATTCTCGAGTTTTAAGTCCCGATAGACAATCCCAAGCTGGAATAAAACAATAAAACAGGCAAACATGAGGAAATGTGCACTGAAACGGATACGGGAACTTACAGAGAGACATTTTAGCAGTTACCTTATGTAAATGCTCTAGTGCCAAAGCAATTTCTCCACTGTACAAAGCAACTTCTTGCTCCTTAAACCGTACCCTCTGCACCAAGTGTGTGAAGAGCTCCCCACCATTTACATAATCTGTAATAAAGATATTTACATTTGACTTATTCCTACTGTTTTCATTTCAATGATTCACCAAGCTGATGAGAAAACAATCACCAAACATCAGAAACAGCTCAGTGTAAAAAGTCCTAACCAAGAATGAGATGCAGCTTGGTGTCAGTCTGGAAGGCATAGTGAAGTGTTACAAGGAACGGAGACTGGCGGATATGCTCCAGCACTTGCCGCTCCGCCCGTGTGTGTTCAGCAGTCTTTGCCTTCTGTACAATTGTGGCCTTCTTCAAAACCTTCATGGCGTACAGTTTCCCTGCATCATGGCCACTCACTTTCCTCACCAGGAACACCTTGCCATATGCTGATGATTAAAATACATAAAGACAGAGTAAGACTCAGAGCAAAGGTTTAGACAGAAATGAACTGACTGAACATCCTCACAATACCATAACATACACTATAATAGATGCTTGTGCTAGTTTCTGAAAGTGATGTTCTTTCTGCACAGGCTGTTTCTTTTTGCCTCGCTACAGATTGTAAGGTATGGTGAGCTGCCAGCAGAGGCCATCACTGAACAAATCAACGTCAATGTGAAAAAGAGAGCGAGCGTGTTAGAAAATGGTGCGATAGACACAGATGCTGTTGATTATTCCCATTCCACAAAGCTCGCATTTAAAAACATGTACTCAAACCGCGCAACACCTCCTTTATTCAGCTGACATGCATACACGAATGTAAAGGTGGAATCCGAAAAGGCTAATAACGGAGGTCATGGTACTCACCTCCTGTGCCCAGAACCTTTAAAAGTTCAAAGTTTTCAATGCCCACCCTCTCCACGTGGCCTGTCAGGTTTGCTGAAGTTAAAGCAGAAATTGAGAAAATATTTGGTTATTAATACGTCTTATAGATAAAAAAAAATTGTGGAAAGATTAAAATATACTCATGTTTAAATAAAGCAGTGGGTGCATTCAATGTCTCTGAAGTCATGGAAATGCATGAAAACAATGGTTTGGTCTGTATATTCTGCTGGTCTTCTGCACATGCTTCTATATAACAAATGTGAGAAGATGCAGGGTTTCCCAGCTGGCTAAGGAGCAGACACTTTAAATGACCAGCTGTTCATCTCTTATAAAAGCAGGCTGTAAAAGCATCTAATACTGAACTTTTTTTTGTAACTCTTGCCAAAGAGGGTGTCAACTGTGCAAATGAACCAAAAAGCACATCTGCAGTGCTGCATGCTTTTTGTTTTGTCACCTTTTTTTTTTGGTATGCAAAAATAACTCGACTGTGTTGGTTCAAAAAGGAAAAAAAACAAGTGACAGTAAAACCAGCACTAAACTGGCTGCAAATAATGAATCGGTTTATAAAAGCAGCAAAAACAAAATACATGAATATATTTACATGTAATTAGCCCAGAAAAACAATACTTGTTAATAATAACTATTATTTTTTCCCTAATATGCAGCAGTACAAGACCTAAAAATGCAAACAAACATGCTTTAATAAACAGCCGCAAAAAGTCATACTTTTCCAAAGATCATGAGTGGATTTTGCACGTGCCATCCGTTACTTTTCATCTTAAATCAAGATCTCCCAGTACAGCTGACTAAGCATAACTCGCTTTTAGACATGTCAACTGTAGTGAACACGTTCCTTCTGTCTCACACTCCAAATATAGGTTACTGAGCAGCTAATACAGATGATTTAATATTTTCCACTGTTTGGATTTGGTTTCTTTTAAACAAGCACAAAAGAAATTCTGCAACTACTTTATGAGGCAGCTACAATGCGTAAAAACCACTGATGTCCTACAAATTTTGAGGTCAGAATATCTGGTTACATAACACTCTTGTCAAGCTCACCCTGCAAGAGCCACGTTTGATTTTGGGGTTTATTAATAGACGGACAGAAGTGTCCGATCAGATGTTATCTTACTGCTAGACAAGAGGAACCTTCTCAATTCACTGAAGGGAAAGTTCCCTTTTTTATTAAAAAAAGACACTTTTCTTTCAGATGTTTATTTGGTTGGTTTGTCTATGAAACAAAATGGCATAGTGATTACTAGTGGATTGAAAACAAATGACCTCAACTAAGTGCAATTTCTATGTTTATTTACATGTGATCTCCACAGGGTGAAATAAAAAGTAAGCCATTGCTGAATATGTCATAGGACATTTTTTAAACTTAGAAGATATGACAAGCACACACACATATTTAAGTCAGAGCAGAAGATAAGAGCAACATTGTCATTATAAGACTCTTTAGTGAGTTTTTTGCAGTAGCTCTATTAGTTGATCCCCTTCATCCTCACAAACACTACTGCATATTAACACTTATTTATCTACTGGCATTGTTAGATCAATGCATGAGTTTGACCTTTACATGTTTATTTATGTTCATCATTAAGATACACTTTTAATTCTGTGTTTATAGACAGAGACTGGTTTTTATATATTGTTTGTAGTTTCTTACACAAATATCTGTGCCTTGCAAAGAATATTAAGTCTTTTTTCTTAACCTATAGTCAACTAAATCCTATTTACAGCTTTTACAGAGAAGATGGCAGTGAGTGGAATGAGATTGATTATTCTAAACTGCAGAGATTTGCATACATTTGTTGGACTTTCATACATGAAGCAACACTAGTGAAAGGTAGCCTACTAAACGAGCTAACACCGTGACTTCACATTGCAGCTGCGTCTGCTAGTTGACTAAACAGAAGTTAGCTCCCAGTGCTAACAAATTCAGGGAATGGCAGGGAAAGTTAACAATGAACTTCAAATGAAGACGTTGGCAAAGACATTAACTTAGTTAAATCTTTTCCGTGGTCTGATGTAACGGGGTGGCACGAGATCAATTTACCTATTTTAGCTAATGTTATTATCTTGTTTAAGACCGGTTAACAAGTAGCGCTAGCAGTTAGCCGCCACCAGTAACATCCTTAGATAACCTCAGATTGCGTGCATTTGAAGATCCGTTGTAAAATGATATCCATTCTCTGATAACCTTAGCCTTCCTCTGCTATTTCTGAATAACATCAACGTTAGTGTTAGCGCTCCCCACAAACGCCCATTGACAGTGACAACTGACTCCTCCAAGCTAGGCTGTAAATATTTATATCTTGCCACGTGTATTGAAGAGCATTGCTGGATAAAATGTAGTGCATTAACATCCACCAGCTGACAGACGACTTACCATTTTTCAGCTCATGTTTCACAGTAAACAGGTCACCTTCTCTGGAAGATCCCTCCATTGGGGATGGCATCGTAAATTCGTGTCCCTGTTACAGTCAATGATGCTTTCCAGATAAAATTAGGTTCAGCTGCCAAGCTAGTTTGCAGTATCACAACCTAAAGTAAATAATCACGAGTTGCCTGTTGATCCGGTAGCAAACTTTAAAAACCTGAATGTTCTTACTAAACCTGGCAGCACGCAAACCTAAAGGAAGCACTTGCTTCTTCCAGTAGACAACTACGACCACTACCTTCGCAACCAGGAAGTCCCTCTTCGCTGATTGGTGTTGCTATGTGAAATTCTGCCTTCTGATTGGCTCTTTTTGTGGCATAGAAACACAGTTCCGCCCTCTTCTGAAGATTGGTGCTGCCTTCATATGCACCTCGTACACTTTAACTGTTAACATCAAAGGTCAGAATCTAAAAATTAATCTGCAAACTTAAAAAAACTAATAAGAAAGAAAAAAGCTTTTGTGCATTGACTTGGACTTCGTCAAATAGACGAATGATGTTTTATTTTTTAATTTGCACTGACATACTGCTATGCAAAAGCTTATTATTAATTAAAAACTTTCGACCAGATTTGTCTAACTTGAATAATTAATTCTTTATTTATTTATTATTAATCATGATAATCCATAAGTGATACGTTTTCTCTCATTAACCAATAATCAACATACCTGATAACTCACAATTAAACTGTGAGAATGCAAGTAAAAAATGTATGTAAATGGGTTTACAAAGACCTACAAAAAAGTATTTTGACATGTTTTCAAACATTGTGAGCCATGATTATTGAGCAACAGATGCTGCATATTAGGAAAGAGATAAGTTCCTCTTATCTCAGGTAAAAAACAGTTCCTCAGTGGCTCGTGCTGCATCCTCCAAAATATCTGATGTCAGGAAAACTAACTTTGAACAACCATTTTTGCTTAATGTTATTCAGTTATTTGTACATGTGTTGTCACCTTTCTGCAGTGATCAACACTGCTTCTACTACTACTACTACTACTACTACTGGTACTACTACCAATACAACTACTGATGATGATTTTGATGATGATACTGAAATAATTATATTGGACAATGACAAATTCATAGCAATTACTTAGTAAACATATTCTTATCTGTTTGCCTTTAAACATTCAAACTATCCTTGTTACTGTCATAAAGGGGTAAATTAAATGTGCACATATAAAATAATAAAGCTCTGAAACTGAGGTTTAAATCTGCAAACTCACACACAATATTTAATAGTTCTTGACTGAAAAAAATTAAAACCTTAATGTGTTTTATAAACAAAGTAAGCTGTACAACTACAAAGGCCACAGAATAAAAAGTGCAACTTGAGATAAAACATGAAATTATTTAAATGAATCCTTGTGCACTGGCATATTAGCAATATTTTATTGTTGTAGTTGTTTAAATTGTAGTTAGAGTTGGAAAACTTTTCACTTAAAATGTGTAATGTAAATTTTTAGAATAAAGTTCTTGTTTTTGTGATTTGACCTAGTCTGTCCTGAGTCAAACACATTGAGTTTGCTTCCGCCCTGTGGTAGAAAGCTGCTTTCGCATTAATCACGTTTCACACTAACTGTGTGCATACAGGAAACATAAATACAACAGTGATGAAAATAACTATAGATCAGTTGGATTAAAAGTTATATTTTAACCTTCATATAAAAATATAAACATTTGAATAGATGTAACATGTGCCCTTTTTAGACCTTAAATAAGAGCACAACTTTGTAGTCTTTTAACGTCCAATGAACTGCGTTGTCTTTGAAACTAACCAATGATTTGGGGTTTTGTTCAACAATAGCCAATCAGCTTCATATCCGAGCGATCCCTTTTCAGGAAGTAGCAAAAGTCGGCCAGCTATCGTTCTTCTGTGAAGCACCAATGATAGTACGTTGACAACTAGCGCGTCAGCTAGCTTGACTTCACAGCACCGCAGACTGACCTCCGTTCCTAACATGGCTTGTGTTCGAGCCCTTGGTGTTCTTTCTAGATTGTCAAAAAAGAGATGTGCTATTCTTTCAGGTAGAATATTTATTTGTTAAACTAAACAAAACCCAGAGTAAAGACTTATTTTTAAAATAAGGGATTTGCTAAGTCTCCCACACGGATAATTAGCTTGTTAGACTAGCTGTTAGCTAGAAGAATGCAGTACAGAAATGTTTTATCGTGCTTGATATAACACTGGCGTTTTGATATTTAAAATACTGTCAAATTTCAGTTAAATCTCAGTGTCCATAATCGTCCAACTTTTTATAGGTTCAGAACTTGGCTGTAAACTTGCTACTTGTGCTAACTAGCCTGATGCTACGGAATCGCTGAAGTCTTTTGGCTTCTGGTTTAAAATGAATGGTGTAACTATACTGTTTTCTCATATTTATACTTCAAAGTTTTACAATCGAAGAATGCAAAGGCGAAGTTTAATTGGGGGGTTGAAGTTCTGTGCCATTCATTCGCCATTGTGTTGGGAAGTGTGTCTGGTAGGCGGAGAATGTAGGTGAAGGGTCATTTTGCAGTGGATCGCATAGTATGGCCGAGACCAACCGAGGTCATGGCAGTCATATGAGAACATGTCATATACAACTGATGGGTTGATGTTGCGAGAAAAAAAATTTAGAGTTCTGGATGTGTTGAGACGATTGCAGCCAGGCTGTGAGTCTAATGCAGCTAAGCAGTCAACCAGCATGTTGATAATGTGGTCCATCTATGGTTACAACCATAAAAGAGTCTCTTTCTCTTTTCAGGTGGTACTATTCGCACTTTCTCAGTAACTCCTGCCATGCTAGGTAATTTCAACATCAATGCAGTATCTGAAACTATTAGTTTACATTGTTTACAGTCAATATATTTATCCTCATCTATTTTTAGCTCGAACCCATGTAAACTACGAAGTCAAGGGCGATGTTGCCGTTGTACGAATCAATGACCCAACCTCCAAGGTATTGCATCAGAGCTGCATGTTTAATAATTATGTACAAAAGTCTTATTGCCCTATCTCATTATAGGTGAACACACTGTCGGTACAAATGCAAAAGGAGATGACAGAGGTAATGGATGAAGTATGGGCCAATGAGGCTGTTAAAGGTGCTGTCCTCATTTCCTCAAAGCCAGGATGCTTCATCGCAGGAGCTGATATTAAGTAAGAGAATCATCCTGTTTATTCAGATATCCAAGTTATGTGATCTCTACTTTTGTTTTTAACCACATAATTGAAATTTTTCCTTTAGAGTAGTCGGTCTTCTTTTTTTTTTTTTGGCTTGCTTCTTGTTTTCACAATAGAAATGCTGTTTTTGACCTATAATATGAAATGTCAAAAGATGACTCATTGTGTCCTTAAAACTATTTGTATCCAATCCAGTATGATCCAGGCCTGCAACAGTGCTGAAGAGGTTTCTAAACTTTCTCAGGAAGGACAGAAAATGTTTGAGAAGATTGAAAAATCTCCAAAGCCTGTGGTTGCTGCCATTAACGGGTCCTGTTTAGGAGGAGGCTTAGAGGTAAGTAGATGACATTTCCAGCAGCAACTGTATTTTAGAAGAGGGTGAATGATAATATTGACTTCTTTAATGGGCTCTTTTTTTTTTTATTTCAGTTTGCCATTGCCTGTCAGTACAGAATTGCAACAAAGAGCAAGAAAACAGTTCTCGGTTTTCCTGAAGTAATGCTAGGCCTTTTACCTGGAGCTGGTGGGACACAGAGACTCCCTAAAATGGTTTGTATTTATACAACACTATACGCTTTCCTTATTTTTTCTGAATGGTTTAATTTATTTTATGTTTTGATAAAGCATAAAACACAGTTGGGGTCAGGTTTGTCTTACATACAATACATTTGTGACCCTACAGCCCAAAATGTACTTGCATTTACCATCCTGTTATGTATTCAATTTGCAATTTGATCCAAGCTATAAACACACTCTTTATTTGCTTTTGGATTTAAGAAGATAAAAGAGGTGCTGTTATATTATGAGAGATCATGTCTTAAAGTACAGTTTTCTTCCCTTTTTGATGCAGAAGTCAACATTTTAGGTTACATGTGAAGTTTGATTAATCTGTTTTTGCCTCTAAATCGTGTAGGTTGGTCTTCCTAATGCCTTTGACATGATGCTGACAGGAAGAAACATTAAAGCAGATAAAGCCAAGAAGATGGGGCTTGTTCACCAATTAGTTGATCCTTTAGGTAAAATTAAAATAATAAATGCAACTTTAAAGGACATATTATCATTGTAATTTGTGAAAACCACTGTTTTTTTCATTTTTTTCTTCTTATTACAGGACCTGGGCTAAAGAGTCCAGAGGAGAGAACAATAGACTACCTGGAAGAAGTTGCAATTGAATGTGCCAGAGGGATTGTCGATAAGAAGATTCCTCTTCACAAAGAGAAAAGCACAATGCAGAGTATGTTGCAGTGCTTTTGGTGTTAAATCCTGCACTCAATCAAGATGATGTCATATAAAAGAAATACGTGTTCTATCTCCACAGAAATTCAAGATTATGTGATGAGCTTTGAGTTTGTGAGGAATCAAATCTACAAAACGGTCCATAGTAAAGTTATGAAGCAGAGCAAGGGACTTTATCCTGCACCCCTGAAAATCATTGAAGTAAGTAAAACGCCTTAATGTTCTGCAGCGGTACATATAAATCAGGATTCCTAAAGCACAATGTTGAAGCGCAGGTTTCACATTCAGTCTCTACTGGATATAATTGCATCCTATAATGTGCCATTTGTATTAAAATTAAATGTGCAACAGGGATTGATCAATTCATAAAATAATGAGTGATTCCTCTGATCACTTGATGTCAGTTCAAACGGGAAGATGCTGCTTGTTTTTCGTTATAATCTTGTAGCAGACTTCATCTTTTTTGTTTTTATAAAAGCATTTTTCTTATGTTCCTCCTTAGTGTGTGAAAACTGGAATCGAACAAGGTCCTGTTGCTGGATACTTAGCAGAGTCTCAGGTAGGGTTTTATTCTCCTTCACCTTTTTACTGGCATGTTTAAAAGTTAGATTAGTCACTGAATATTTAGATTTTTTTACATTTGTCACAGAATTTTGGTGAGTTGGCAAGAACCTCAGAATCCGGCGCTCTGATTGGTCTGTACCACGGGCAAGTTGCGTGCAAGAAAAATCGCTTCGGAGTTCCTGAAAGAGAGGTCAAGTAAGTCTGCGAGACTTTTCTGTTTAGAGCTAACTCTAACACCTTACCTGTCATCGCTGGTGCCTGCTCAGCCTTTCTTATCACAGATTATTGCCTCGTGCATTCCCGGGTTGGGGGTGGGGGGTAGTTTGAGTAGGAGTCAAGATTCATTGCAATCAGTTTGTTTTCCTACAGTTAAGCTATTCATTATGAATTGGCTTGAATTTATGTAAAGTGCACTGAGGCAACATCGTTTTGGTGATAAAGTTGAATGGAATAGTGTGGTCATGGTGAAACCTTGCAGGTAATAACGGAGCAGAACTGGGCCTGTTTTACTAACAGGTAACCATTCTTTGCTTGTTGTTTACTGACAGGACTCTTGCCATATTGGGGGCAGGTTTGATGGGAGCAGGTGTTGCCCAGGTAACTGTAGACAAAGGTGTGCGGACAATCCTCAAGGACACCACTGTGGCTGGACTGGCCAGAGGAGAGCAGCAGATTTATAAAGGGTGAGTGGATTTCTATGTTACATGATAAGAATTAAGTGGTAAATCACATCTTCACAGTTTGTGTGAAGTATGCTGTAATAAAAACAGCATTAAATTTCAAGCCACCAGATTATATCTCTTTTTATTTTGAACTAGATTCAATGACAAGACAAAAAAGAGGAGCATCACATCATTTGAGAGAGACTCCATACTGTCTAACTTGAGTGGTCAGTTGGATTACAAGGGCTTTGAAAAGACAGACATGGTTATTGAAGCAGTATTTGAAGACCTCAGTATCAAGCATGCAGTCCTGAAGGAGGTGGAAGCTGTAAGTGTGACATAAAATAAAATGTATTACAACCCTAAAACCTACAAATCTGGAATGCTGACTAACAATAAAACTGAATGTACTGATTTAAAAAATGATACATCCATGTTTTATTCTCTGTCAAACTGGTCAAGTTGAAATATTCTGC
Organism: Pseudomugil gertrudae; assembly: GCA_037177535.1. Classification (NCBI taxonomy): domain Eukaryota; kingdom Metazoa; phylum Chordata; class Actinopteri; order Atheriniformes; family Pseudomugilidae; genus Pseudomugil; species Pseudomugil gertrudae. The sequence goes on from JBAMHV010000021.1 coordinate 16,594,559, forward strand.
AATTTGATTAGCCAATTTGACATTTAATGGTAGCAACACATCTCAAATACCGGTAAGTTAACAAAAGGCTGGAAAAGTAGCGGACACAAATCAAATTTGGCATCAATTATCAGCAACCTGCAGATCTTCAGATGTAGAGATGTTCAGGGGTTCACCAACCTGCAAAAGTGTTTAAAAATGTTGGAATAATTTTAGAAAAATATACTTAACTGTACATTTAAAAAGTTTCAAGGTCCCACCATCTACAGTGCATATAATATTACAAACATTCACAGAATGAGGAGGAATCTGTGCACCATGGGACAAGAGTGAAGGTCAACCCTGGATGCTTGTGATCATCAGGCATGAATCAATCCTGTGGATGGATACCATGCCCTGTACACTAAAAACAAAAGGACCATTCTGCATGTTTTTAGTGTACAGTTCCATAACTTGCATGCTGAACTGGTCTGTCTGCAGTAGCTTTGACCAGTAGAAAGCATTTGGAGCATCATGAAAAGACTAATGTTGCTGTGAAGATGCAGGACTGTGGTGTAACTAGAATCCTGCATCAGACATGAATGGAACAAGATTCTCCTGAAACTCCAGCATGATTTACAGGCGTTTAGAAGAACGGTGATAAACATCACACTGGAACATTGTGAGATGTTGCCATGAAATTCAATGAATTAGTAAAAAGTCTCAGCTTTAACATCTAATTTATTTTATTGAGAATTAAATTTGAGTTCATTTGATTAAAATGTAAATAAAAACAGCTAAAGTGTCTCAAGATTGTTGGAACTGTGATTATTGTATTACTTGATAAGCTCTAATGTGACATGTTTGTCTGCAGGTGGTCCCTCCCCACTGCATATTTGCCAGCAACACATCTGCTCTGCCCATCAAGGACATTGCTGCTGCCAGCAAAAGACCAGACAAGGTTTGAGCTTTTCAATTTGCAACTCAGAATTACAAGCACGCTGAGAGTGTACTGAATGTTTCCTCTGCATCTTTAGGTCATTGGAATGCACTACTTCTCCCCAGTGGACAAAATGCAGCTTCTTGAGATCATAACCACTGATCAGACATCGAAGGACACGACAGCCTCTGCTGTGGCAGTTGGCCTGAAGCAGGGCAAAGTCATCATTGTTGTTGGGGTGAGATTTGATGCTGTGTTTGTTGCAGTTAATGTAACACAAATGAGCTTCATGGAGGTTGTACTTAAATTTAAAGTGAGGTGCTGAAGTTTGATAATGAACAGTTATGGGGAAATTTGACAAGAGTTTATTTTTTAGGATGGACCTGGGTTCTACACAACAAGGTGTCTAGCCCCCATGTTGGCTGAAGCAGTACGAGTACTTCAGGTTAGTCATTAAGCAACGCTAGATCCACCTATGAGGTTCTTATCAGATAATCTGTATTTATTTATTGTAGTGTTTTAAGGAAAATGCAGAAATTAACTATGGATTGCTAACATTGATTATTTCGTGATGCTTTATATTGTACAACATTCAGGAAGGTGTTGACCCCAAAAAATTGGATGGACTCACCACAAGCTTTGGGTTCCCTGTGGGTGCAGCCACGCTTGCAGATGAGGTCGGTATTGATGTTGCAGCCCATGTGGCCGAGGATCTCGGCAAAGCTTTTGGTTCCCGCTTTGGTGGTGGAAATGTGGATGTTTTGAAGACCATGGTGGAGCTTGGATTTAAGGGTATGGGTAGAGACTTAATAATTGAAGCACAATTCATATTGCACTTAAGCCATCTGGGTAACGCTTTAGACTATGTTTTTGGATAAATATGTATTTTAATCATTTTGATTAAGGTCGCAAATCAGGAAAAGGTTGCTACGTCTACCAGCCAGGAAGCAAAGTCAGAGAAGTCAACCCAGATATTGGAGACATCCTTCAAAAATACAAGATGACACCAAATCCCACAGTGTAAGTCAACTATAGACATCTGAAGGATACAGCACTGTAAATCCCAATTTCATTCTTGTTTTGCACAATCACCACCATCATGGTGTTATTAGTAAAAGTTTAGATCTAAAACTGGTTGAATAATGTAAAGAGAACAACTGTATCTCCAGTTCGTTCCCCTCATTTCACAAGTCTGTACATTCAGCAGAGCCTATCAAATAAATTGGCGTTTTGTGTGCATTGTGTATCCAACATTATCAGAATAAGTGAGGGGAACATTGTTATGGTTACTAGGTGGAACTTTAGTGCTTTTATAATGAGCATTGTTTATTTTTTTTATCTAATCTGAACATTTTTTACTTTTTTCCTGCAGTTCATCAGACTCTGATGTGCAGTACAGGCTTGTGTCTCGGTTTGTTAATGAAGCTGTGCTGTGTTTGCAAGAGGGCATCTTGAACAACCCTCTGGAAGGAGACATCGGGGCTGTGTTCGGACTTGGGTTCCCCCCTTGTCTTGGAGGTCAGAGTTCAGCTTTTATCACTGGCTGCTTTTGTTTAGTGTCTGCATCCTCCTAATGGAACAAAGTTGGGAGCGGAAGATGAAGCATTTAGAAATCTTACCGGTTATCACCTCCTTTTGTTCAGTAACTCAGCTGATGTTTTCATATGAGTTTATTAACTAAACTAAAACAACATTCATGTTTGTTGTTGTTTGTTTTGCTAATGTTTCTAACATGCCACCTTGATGCTTTCAGGACCTTTCCGGTTCGTGGACACCTTTGGTGCTGACAAACTGGTTGATAAGATGAGGCAATACGAGGCCGTTTATGGGAATCAGTTCACACCATGTCAACTCCTACTGGATCATGCAAAAGATTCCAGCAAGAAATTTCACAAGTGAGCGAACCACTGTGTGTGCCAGTTGCTCATAATGAAACTCCAGAGTGTGACTACAATGTGCCTAACATTGAGATCAAATGGGGGGACATTAATGCTGAAAATACACTTTGACAGTTTGTTGGGTGCACCCTTACTTTTATGCAGTCTAATCGAGAGGACCTGAAGTAATGATGTCCCATTTTTTGTTGACGTTGCCCTTCTCCCCCTATCGCTCCCTTCTAAGAGACAAGGATTACATTTAATGATCATCTGTAGCGGTTAGTTGAAGGTTGAGCTGTATCGCTACCATTTGTATTTAGCTTTTACTAACTGATTGAAAAAATTTGGGTCAAAATGGAAAAAAAACTCCAAAATAATCCTAAACTTGATTTTACATCACCTGTGTGGCAGAGTTGTACCATTGCAGAATGCATTTATGTTATTTAGGTCTAACTAAGGAATTCACAACTAAGTGTTTAATGACAGCAAAAGTTGAAGACTTTTTCCCTTTATTTTTTACTGAAATATACACTTGGATGTATAGGTTTAAGGGCATATTGTGGCTAATTATTTACATACTGCGTCTGTAAAATAAAAACTGGTGCAAAGGAATTAAAGTGTCAATTTAATTCTTAAATACTGATGAATGTTTAGAGGCATGGTTCAGCAAGTGTATTCTGTTTTTTGTACATTAAAGGCTCTCTGGCTTAATGTGGAGAATGATGTAAATGTGAAGATTCAATAAAAAAAATGTTACTGAAGAAATGTTTGTGTGTTTTATTCTCAGCTGGTGTGTAATTTAGTGTCCAAGATTTTTTAACAGATTCAAGTAAAACATTTTTTATTGTCTTCACTGGTCGTCTCAATTTAAAAGTTATATAAATTTAACAAATTTAATTAGATTGTAAAAAAATGTTTTATACAAGTAACAATGCAAGTTCTACACAATTAATTGGTGACAAATGTCTTGTTTAGGTTTTAACCACAACATACACACTTTCAGAGAAACGCAGTAAAGAGCATTAAATATGTTAACTTGGAAAAATGGGAATGGCTTCTGTCATTTTTTATTTGAATGTTTAAAGACAATTGGTTGGACAGAAGTGTTGAGGCAAAAATGTGATCTGCGAGGAAGTAATCCTGTTCTGAAGCCCGTAATTTCTTCAAGATAAGTTGCGACCGTGATGCACCTCATGAAAAGTTTACCAGCTTTTTGTGACTCATGTCAACAGAATTTAATTCTGAGATACTTATTCTGCTTTGTAGCGCAGGTCTCACCATATGGTCTTATTACCTTTTCAAGATTAAAAAGGATATCAGATTGCTGAAGCAGAACCCTCTGAAAGAAGGTGCAGGGTGCAACCTGTGGCTCCCAGCTGGATTTAAGGAACATTTCCATGCAGATACATGAACAGACTTGCTCCAGGACTAACCAGATCCATAACCAGGGGCCATCGTTATAAAAAAAGACATTGGGGTCTTCACACAAGAACTTTGATGGTCCCTGGCCGTATTGCTGCCTCTGCCAGCAGAGGAAAGATAACAAAGAACACTGGATGTATGTAAAAGGCATCAAAGAACAGATGACTTATGGAAACTGTTGGGATGAAAATGGGAAGTACTGGATGCAAAATGGATCTTACCTGCCAGGTAATCAATGAAGGACATTTTATTAGATGTCATTTAGAATTGCAATACATTAGTTGTTGTTTATACATTTTAACAGAAATCATATATACATCCATTTTCTGCTGTTTATCACGTTGGGTCACGAAGGCAGCAGCTTCAGTCACAGGGTAATGACTGCAGGCACGGGGGGACCATGTAATAGACCTGTGGCCTCTCAATAATCACTGTTGTTTGTTGTCCAGGTTCAACATGTATTGCTTGTTCATTTATGGCGTGGCCCCTGTGGGGCCCCGGGAGAGATTTATTTTGTTTTGTGTGCAGGTGTGGTGAATGGAGTGGCGTTTGATCGGATTGCAGTGTTGCCTTTGTGGTGTGTCTCTCTTCTCTTTGTGTTTCTCTTTTTTTTCTCTCTCTCTGCTGTCTTTCTATCCTTTCTTCTCTTCCGGTTGGTCCAGCTGAATACATACAGTAAATCATGTGGAACACATAATAGTCCAAAATAAATAATAAATAAAAAATTCTGATTACCAAGAGGATCTCTGTATTATACAGTATATGATGATCCTCTTGGAAGAACACATTTGCTCAGCACAGTACAGCAGCCAGACCATCATTCTGACTGCTGGACAAGACACGTTAAAAAATAATCACTGTTGCTTCCTCATTGTGTAGTATAGAGTCTGTCCTGTCTCAGACAGCTTCTGTGTTAGCTTTCCAATAATCTACTATCCAGCTGAACTCTCAGGCATTTCTATACTGTTCCCACCACTTCTCACAGGATCTAAATTCTGCTTTGCTTACTTCTGTTCTTCCTCAAATCCAGTCAAGTCCTGTGTGGATGTTCATGTGTACTGTTTTATTATGTATATCACAGATACAATGCGCAGTGATATGTGTTATGTGTGCTCTTATGTGTTTCTTTGTTTGGCGGTGTTGCACCTCTCATCATTGTTAACACCGCTCTATTTAAACCACCATCACCGTCTTCTTTTTCAAATGCTAAATCTGACAAAGGTTTCTGCCAGTAAACAAGATTCCCACTATCCTTCCTGACTTCAGACATGACAAAGTCTCTCTATCTGTGTTTGGATCTGGGCTGCTGGTTGTTTCTGCCCCTGCATTAATTTCTGTTTGCATCTGTTCATCTGGGCTGGTGATGCCAGCCTCTGCCTCTCTGCTCTCTTCAGGAAGCTTCACTTTCAACATGAATTGAAAATGAAACGTGACTTTTTTTTTATCCTTTAAAGGAGATGTAGACACTGGAATAGTAGTGACATTCTCCTCCAGATAATTAAACTGCTCTTTGCCCTAAACGGTCCAGAGCTCCTTAGTTGAAGGAGTTTGAGGTCTTGCTGGTCCAGCTTGGATAACTTACATTAAAATCTTCATCAGACACCACCAGCTGCTGGGCAAGTGCAGAGAACAGTCACACAGATGCTCTTTTTGGACAATAATTGCTAAAGGGCAGGTGTGTCCTGCTCTGGTCCTCAAGGGCCACAATCCTGCAGGTTTTCCATGTATCCCTGGTCCAACACAGATGACACAGAAGTTGATCAGTCATCTCGCTGAACTTCATTGGTTTTTGTGTCCATTTAATGAAAGGCAGGTGTGCTGAAACAGGGATACATCAATAATCAGGACAGCGGCCCTCAAGGACTAAATTTGGACGCCCCTGCTAAAGGGAAATGGTATAAACATAACCCAGTTCAAAGCATGTTTGCTCACAACCAATCAGCAGCACAGTTTCATGACAGTTAGAGCTGTGTGTGTGTGTGTGTGTGTGTGTGTGTGTGTGTGTGTGTGTGTGTGTGTTTTAAATAAGTTTCAAATAAATGAGTAATTGTTTATGTTCCATTTGAAGCTTTTAAATTTATCTCATTTGAGTTAACCGATCAAAAATTTGAATAGTTTAAATTTCAGAAAGATTGCTTCAATGTACTTGGCTTGCAGCAAGAAGTACCTCACACCAACACCATTATTGTATTTATGGGAAGCTTATCATTAACATGTTGTCTAAAAAGCAGAGAAAGTGTCAAATTGAAATATTTTCATTTGATGTGTTTTTTTTTTCTTTTGGATATAGATGACTATTAAGGACTCTGGAAATTCACTAAAGCCTTTCTTTCTTTCTTTCTTTCTTTCTTTCTTTCCTCACACTGACGTATTGCCCAGTTATTTACCATCACTGAATTGGATCATGGTGCACGCGGTGGGAAAAGTAGCTGAAATCTCATTCGTTGCGCAGGTCACATGTCTGATTTCCATTGTCCGCAGAGCAGGGTGTGTACCGTGGGGACGCTGCGTGGGCTGGGTCGGCCTGCTTGGATGTTTTTCCTCGTCGGCATCCTTTCAGCATCTTGCTTCGTTGTCATCTCCTGAAAGGATGCTCAGGGCGGATGACACGCTGCGGTTTTCTGATAAGAGCGTGTCAGGTCGGCGGACATGAGGCGCGTCACCGCATGAAACATGGGCTGTGCATGGAGAAGATTTATTTTTAACTGGTCGAGATAATGGTTTTGTGACGTGCTGAGGATAGTTTTGCCCTGTAAAATGTCTAAAGCCAAACATTGCGAGGCGGTGAGGGTGGTGGTCCGCTGCCGGCCATTCAGCACCAAAGAGGAGAAAGCAAAGTGTGAAAATATTTTAGAGATTGATGACAAACTGGGACAGATCACCATCAGGAACCCAAAGGCACCACCTGATGAGCCGATGAAAGTGTTCACTTTTGATTCAGTGTATGGCTGGAATTCAAAGCAAGCTGACATTTATGATGATGCTGTGAGACCTCTGGTGGAATCAGTGCTGCAAGGCTTCAATGGCACTATATTTGCCTATGGACAAACTGGGGCAGGTAAGACATTCACCATGCAGGGAGTGCCAAAGGACCCAGAGAGGAGAGGCATTGTGCCAAATTCATTTCAGCACATTTTTACACAAATATCTAGAAGTCAGAATCAAAAATACCTGGTAAGATCATCATATCTTGAAATCTACCAGGAGGAAATCAGGGATCTTCTGTGCAAAGACAACAACAAGAAGCTGGAGCTTAAAGAGAATCCTGAATATGGTGTGTATGTGAAAGACTTGTCATCAGTGGTGACAAAGAACGCGACTGAGATTGAACATGTGATGAACATCGGCAACCAGTCCAGGTCTGTGGGGTTCACAAACATGAATGAACGCAGCTCTCGGTCTCATGCCATCTTTGTCATAACTGTGGAGAGCAGTGAAACGGGTCCAGATGGTGAGGACCACATTCGTGTTGGTAAGCTGAACATGGTGGACCTGGCTGGCAGCGAGCGCCAGAGCAAGACAGGCACCAAAGGGAAGAGTCTGAAAGAAGCTGCCAAAATCAACCTGTCCCTGTCAGCGCTGGGGAATGTCATTTCAGCCCTGGTGGATGGCAGGAGCAGCCATGTCCCATACAGAGACTCCAAACTGACCCGCCTGCTCCAGGACTCTCTAGGTGGCAATGCAAAAACAGTCATGATGGCAACAGTAGGGCCTTCGCACAAGAACTTTGATGAATCCCTGGCCACACTGAGGTATTCCAGCAGAGCCAAGAAAATAAAGAACAAACCTCGGATTAACGAGGACCCCAAAGATGCCCTGCTGAGGGAGTTTCAGGAGGAGATAGCACGCTTGAAAGCTCAACTAGAGGAGCGAGGGATGCTTGCAAAAGAGAGGAGGAGGAAGAGGATGAGTAAAAGACTGAGTAAATTTACAGAGGAAGAAATTCTTAGAGAGAGGGATGCAGAAACGGGGCAGACTTGCGAGGACGAAAACAATATGAAGCTTTACATAAAAGTAGAGGATGACAACTCAAAGACTGCGACCTGCCAGTGGGGCAGTGAGAGGCTAAAGCACTTAAATGTTAACCGAATAAGTGTGGAGGACATGCAGTGGGATCAAGATGCTGTTGAGAAGATTATAGAGAAATATAAGGTACACGGTGACAATGTTTTAGTCATAATGGAGACATTGAGGAAACAAAAGAAATTTTCATAAATAATTAATTATGTCTGCTTGCAGGCAATGGAGAGCAAATTGCTGGTTGGAGGAAAAACTATAATTGATCACACCAACGAACAACAAAAAAGCTTGGAGCTGAAAAAACAAGAAATTGCTGAACAGGTAATGATATTAAAAATGGTAATAAATTAATCGTTCTCAATCTAATATAGTTTTTGTTTTAAACTAAACATGTGTCCTTTAATTTTAATAGAGAAATATTTGGAATATCTTCTGAAAACCCTTATTATTATTGTTGTTGTTGTTATGGCTACCCTTGTGGATATTCAGTGTACATTATCTGTTTGCAGATAAGACGAGAGCGGGAGATCCAGCAGCAGATGATGCTGCAGGAAGAAGAGACGTTAGAAATTAAAGAGACGTTTTCTTCCCTGCAGCAGGAGGTGGAACACAAGACAAAGAAGCTGAAGAGGGTAAGATGACTCATACACTTTGTCCTGGTGACACCATACAGTTGTTTAGACAGTCCTATTTCCAATAAAGAACTATTTTTACACCAGTGAATTTAATATTTGATGGTTTGATTTTCTCTCATGTGTTCACATTTTCTAGTCTAAACTAATTTAAGATGATCTGATTCTGACATAGAGGTTTACAACATCAGTTTGTATTGTAATTGTTTTTGTCTCTGTTTTGTAAACCTTTCCACATAGTTGTATGGCAAACTGCAGCAGCTGAAGGGAGAGATGAGAGACCTTATCGATGAGCACGTCACAATCAGACAGGAGCTAGAAGAGGCGCAGGATGAGCTCACCAAAGAGCTCAAGTACAAGTAAGTATTCCCTACATATGGAAAGATGTTCAGGCAATATGTCCCAGGACTGAAAAGATTGTGTCTTTATCTGTCTTTGTGATAAAAAACATCCATTTATGGAAATAATTCAAGCTGCCTAGCATTTACAGAAAATATTTAGCAAGCCCTTTCATGCATACAAAAGCAGGTACTGAACTCAGCAAATCATCAGATGTGTCAGTGTTATTGAAGCACTGTATCAATAAAGAACTAATCCACTATTTCTTATCTTCCATGCTTTACTTTGTTTTTTGTGCTAAGTCTATATCTACAGCTCCTTAATTCACACACACACATATGCCATTTTTTTCTTTTTTACTTCAATAATGATAAAATGCTTTTTTGTCATTAACTTGTGTACCTCTGTTTCATACTGCAGGTATCTCCTGATTGAAAATTTCATTCCCCCTGAAGAAAAAAACAAGATAATGAACAGACTACTCTTTGATAGTGAGGAGGATCAGTGGAGACTTCAACCAGTCATTCCATCAGAAAGGTCAGAGAATAAATCTCATATTTAAATCATCATAAACTCCAAATGAGTGATGGATCACACACTGCTTCTTGCTAAATACATACAAAACACAGAAGCTAAAAAGTCCTAGTTGATTACCCATCTGTGACTTGAATGAACCATAATGCTTATAATCGCTTCGTGTAGAAGAACTGGTGCTGGTGCTAGAACCAGTACTTAGCTGGTTCAACTCTGCTTTTTCCAAGGTTCTTTAGTTGTCTTTTTCAGCTTGAAAAAAAATAAGGGTTTGAAAATACTTCCCCAAGTTTGCAGCAATGGCTTCTGCAATTTGCAGAAAGAAGTGCTGACCCCGCTCAGCTTCAGAGGCATCAGGTGCATTTAGGGTGGTGTGGCCATAAGCAAACATCACATGGATATAATGTATATTCATAGGCAGTGGTGTAGTCCAGGAAACACAGAGTAGAGCCATTTATTTTTCAGTAAGCATTGTGTTTACCTCCTTCTAAACCCTCTGTGATTTATGCTATTCAGTTGTATCTGCAAGCCTAAAATGGTGCCTTTAGCTAGATAGCACTCACTGTCTTTACTAATTAAATTAGTTATATCAGAATAAGGACTGATGAGTCAATTAGAGAAAAAGTTGCTGAGGAAAAAATTACTAGCTGATAGCTCTTTGGGTATTCCAGCTTCCTCCCACAGTTCAAAAACATGTATGTTAGGTGAATTGGTCATTTGAAATCATCCCTATGAGTGAATGTCTGAATGGTTGTTGGCCCTGTGATGAGATAGGCTCCAGAGACCCCATGACCTTTTGTTGTATAGCTGTACAGATAATGGATGGTATAGAAAATAGGTGAGGTGAATGAAATAAATAGGAAAAATATAAGAGTATATTCACTAATTGAGGGAGCGCTACATCACTGTTCATAGTTGCTTTAAAGTGAATTTCAATTGTTCTCAAAGTGTTTACATAAACAGATTAAAAACATCACAGAGGGGTGCAGGAGGGATTAAAACAAACTTTAAGAAAATCCAAGAAAATAACATGCTTAAATGCTACGGAGGGGAAAAATATCTGTTATTTTCATAAAAGGTGGCAAACAAAAGAACATTGGAAGCACCAGAGTTAAACCAGCTAAGCACTGGTTCAAGGTATTGCACTAAACCAGTACCCATTCTTTAGTGCAAAGCATATAGTACTGAGCTCAGTCCAATAGAAACAAACCAAAAGCAAAAAGTTATATCTTGAAAGGTTAGCTGCACAGATATTAGCAAGTAGAAGATGCATTAGAAGCATGTCGGTTAGGTTTTATAATCTGTATTCACTTATTTGCTCTTAAGAAAAATGTTTTTTTGCTTTTTTTTTCTCCTGTAGTATTTTATTGTACCACTGGGGGTCACTGAAGTCTATTAAACTGTCAATCCAAGGAAACTAGAAATTCCAGCCATCCAGGGTGCAGATCATTTGTGTGTAAATGCCTTCTTATCTAACTGATATCTTTGCGTACAAAGAAGTGCAAACAGCTCAGATTTTGTTATATTTTTTTTGTTGGGAAAGTTGTCAGAGTGGGTTGAAGGTGAAAATGGAGTATTATTCTGCTGGACATTGATGAATTGACCACATAGTTATTGTGACATATTGTTACTTAAGGTTACATCTCAGCTGGTATCTGAGTATTTTAATGAAAAACATATCCCCTTCCCGTTTTATTCTGTGTTCTAGTACAACCACTCTGGGCAAGAGAAGGCCTCTCTCTGCTGTGGGATACAAGAGACCAGTCAGCCAGTATGCACAGATGGCTGTTGCTACGGCTACCGGGGCTCCATCTAGGTACCAGGTCAGTGTTCAGCTAATTTCAAGGCCAATTGGGAGGAAAAGGTGTGATTACATTTTCATTACCAACATTCACAAGAACCTTCTTTTCTTGGGGATAAAAAGTAAATGCTAGCCAAAGCTAATAAAACTTATCTTACCTTAATTTATGTTTATAGGCTGAGAACATCATGCTGTTGGAGTTAGATATGTCGCCACCAACCATGTTCACCTTGAACCTTCATGGGGCTCACCTAGAAAGAGCCTTCTCTCCCAGGCTGATCCAGGAGCTTCTTGTAAATGTGCCCATTAGAGAGAGGGCTGGTTCGTCGTCACGGGTCAGGAAATCCAAATCCTGGTAAGAGAACAGAGAAAGTCAAGGATTTTACACAAGATAATAGATTCTTCCTGAATAAGCATCTATTTAATGTTGATCTGAACTCTGCTAAAGCAATGCAATGTGAAGAGGTGAAGTTTTTAATGTTTTTATTTATTATCAAATTTATTAACACACTTTGTCATGGTTTCTGATATAGCACTAAGTAAGTTGGTGGATACAAGGTTACTGGGTGGGATCAAGTCAGGTTTTTTAATGTATAATAATGCAAATGGAGATCTTTGTTACATTGTCCACAAGTTTCTACTAGTAAGTAAGTAAGTAAAATGTATTTATATAGCACCTTTCACAGCCAAAGAAGTCACAAAGTGCTTCACATAAAAGAGTAAAAAATAAATAAAAAGATACAATAAAAACAGTGTACAACAAAATAGACTATCACAATACCCATAATCCACTGAGCAGAGTATGCCTGCAGGAACAAGAAAGTTTTAAGTTTACTCTTAAATGCATCAACATAGTCAAGCAAATGTAAGGAGGGTGGAAGATCATTCCAGAGCCTCGGCGCAACAACCTGAAAAGATCGGTCTCCTCGAGTCCTGAAACGAGAACGAGGGACCAGGAGTAGGTTTTGATCCAACGATCTCAGCCTCCGAGAGGGGGTATACGGACATAACAAGTCTCTATTGTAAGAGGGGGCCTGACCATGCAAGGCTCTAAAAGTGAGCACCAGGATTTTGAAATTGACACAAAAAGAGACAAGGAGCCAATGGAGAGCTTTCAGAATCACCGTGATATGAGCCCTCATCCAGAATCCCAGTACAGTAGTAAGAAACTCATCTTTCAAAACAAGAAAGAAGAAATAAAATGATGGGAGGGAAAAAATTAAATATTTAAATAAAAAATTTACATTAAATATTTCTCCAAGAAAAAAGAAAATAATAACAATAATATAAAAAAATACATGAGGAGTAAAGGTTAGATTATTTTCTATATCACTGATATATTATTTTCCTGGTAATAAGGAAAATATGTAAGATTCTTATTTTTGTGTTTGCTAGCTTTTATCATAAGACAATTATTTTGTATGTCTAAACTGCAAATGTACAAAGATTTTTGTTTGATCCCCCCCCCCCGATTTATATGTTAGAAATCCTTATTAATCTTCATAAAAAGTTGTGTATACATGCATAGCTGTGGCATGAGCAACACGTCTAACTCTGTTAGCAGTGCCTCCAAATCCCTTGTTTTTCTAATGGTATTCAATTATTTTGTTTGTTTATTTAGGTTTTTTGGTCTTTTGTTTATTAGGTGTTTGTTGGATTGTAAGATTGCACTCGCCCACAATAAAAAACACACATTAGGCCTTTTTACTTTATTCTTTTTACATTGTCAGGGACCTTCATAGCACGTGAGAGCTCCTTACTCAACAACTTGGCACCTCCTCTTTATGCTGGTCGCCAACCTGGACACATTTTAATATGGGATGCCATGAGATATGTCCAAGTATATGTCTTCATCTATGGAGATGAAAACAAACATGGACACCAGTAGGAGAATATTGCAGGGTAATTTTTTTCCAAATTTTTCCAGGGACACTACCCATTCATTTAGATGTGTCGCTCAGCCCACAGAGGCATGACCCTTACAAGCTATACCTCATTGTAAAGGTGACTAATCAGGCTTCCCAGCTGTGTGTAATACAACTACAGTTTTTGTAATTAAAAGAGAGCCTTAACTGACAAAACACAAATGTCCTTACTTTTTGTGCTAAGTATAAATGCAATTACTTTTAGAACTAAAGATAACGTCTCATTAACAACTTATAATTAATGGAAGTGAAAAGCTATTATCAGACCAATAACAAAGACATTATTAGATAAATATATAAACAAAACAGGCTGCTTGATTTGACTTTTTTCTGTTCCAATTTTTGCTTTGCAGTGAAATATTTTAACATTATATTGATCAGTTCCTCCAAAAATAACATTTTATAACAAGCTGTCATTTAAATCTTGTAGATGTGTTTACATTATAAGTCATTTAGGATTTGTGACCTGTGAACTGCAGGTATCAAGCACCACAAGAGACGTCGGTTTCATCATCTTCATCATCGGCTACTCTTGCAACAGCATCTTCAAGCTGCTCCCCCTCCCCAAGGCAAAGACCTTCCTCTGCTGCCTATCTCTCCATGGGAAGTTCTCCTCAAACAAGCCCCTGAATTGTGTGCATACATTTATGCTGTGCAGGGCTGACCTTGGTTTGGTGTGGCAGTGACTGCAGTTCATCAAAGAGCCATTTGGTGGTGATGTGATGAGGGACAAAATGTTTAAATGGAATTGACTGAGTGTGTTTTTTTTCATTCAAGTTAAACATTTCTTTGAACTTGGCTCACATAATTCAGTACATTCATTTCAAGAATCCTCTTCTTGTTTAATTTGGGGATCTTTTTTTTTTTGTTTTCATGCAGATCTGACTTTTATCAATATAACTAGCACAAAAAATTGACAAGATTTTCAGACCAGATTTTCAAATAGCACCACTATTTTTTTCTGTAGAAGGAAGCCTTTGGGTTCCTGGAGGTCTCCTTGGGGGGGGATCTTGGCGGCTTTCCGGCTGCAGCTGAGCGTCTGGTCCTAGGGAGGGTGCTGTGGGGGGGTCGGTGGTGGGAGTCGCTCCATG
>JBAMHV010000021.1:16609194-16628119 GCA_037177535.1 Pseudomugil gertrudae
AGCAAAATTGCTCAGCACAATATAGCAGCCAGACCCTCGTTTTGCCTGTTGAGATGTTGGACAGACACGTTAAAAAAAAAAAAAAAAAAAAAAAAAAAAAAAAAGAAGGAAGCTTTTAATGCATCATGTCTTTGGTGAAACTGTAAAAGATGTCCCAGGACGCTGACATGGTTTATAGTCAGTGCCTGTATGCTTAGGGATTTGTTGCTTCAATTTTTAGCCAATGTGATTGTGAGCCAAAAATGTGACAGAAGCTTGCAATGCTCTCTTGATTAGCTGCCTTAATTTTTCAGAACTGTGCAAAAAGTGATAATTGCTTATATATTAAAAAAAACTGACAATAATCTTTCCAGTGGTTTTTATTTCCAAACATCCATGTTGTTTAGCTTGTGTGAAAAAAAAGTTATTTAAATATATACGGAAAAACTTTAGGGCTTAAAATGACAGATGTATACAGTAAGATGACGTTTCCTGTGGCCACGTGACTCTTTACAGTAAGTCCAACATGGCAGACGGAGTGGATCTTGCACGGTAACTAAAGCAACGTTTCAGCTGAAACGGGCAAATTAAACACTACTACAGCGCCGCAAGACATCCACAATGAGGGAGAGACAGAAGAAAAAAAAGGGCAGGACATGGGCGGAAGCCGCTAAAACGGTATTTTTTGTGTTACTATTTGCCGTTTGTTGTGGTTGTTTTCCTTGAACGCTCCCACTTGTACAACTGTGTTTATGAGTTCATGACCTGCTGGTGAAGACGAATGTTGCGCACACCGCGCGAGGCCTGTGTTGACTGATTCCACAGAGTGCTATCATTAGCCATTTAGCTCACTGCAACAGTGACCTACAAGGAGAAATGCAGCCATGTAAATGTCACTTATGTTCACCCAAGAATGTTTCTAAGCATCATATGTATGTTTTGTGTGGACAGTCGTACTGTCATGTCTTGTACGATTTGAATCATGAAGTAAGCTCGAAGTGATCACGTCAATGCTGCTTTAGCCAGGTTAGCACTGGTTAGCTTCTGCTAAGTCCGTCAAGTTTGTTTGGCACGAGTGTCATGTATAACACAGTAAAACAGCGTTATTATGATATCATGCCAATTTCTTTTATTTTTTCGTAGCCCCCTTATCCATAAAAAAGTTAATTCATCGCGTGCCAACACGTTGTATTTATGCAGTATACATGTTGTTAGCGTTCAAGCTAGCTGTATTAGCGCAGCATGCTAATGCAAACAGAATATTAAAACATGAAGCATGTGGACATCTGTAAGCCAGTCACGCGTGTTTCACGTTGCTGTCATCTTTGAAATGGCCCACTACGATTATTCAGTTTACCGGTAAAAAGAAAAAAAAACCTTTTTCCACTTATGAAGTTAAAGTTTTAACTGCGAAGGATGAAAGTTGTATTGATTATTTCAAGGAGAAATGACACATTTGTGAAATTGACGTTACTGTCTGGTTCCTTATACCTTAACATATGGTTGTTATAACAACATTGTTTACACAGAGCAATTACCAGTATAACATTATTAGTCATTTTTTATTTAAAAATGTCTAAAGATAATATGCAAATGTAAAAGTAAGAATTTTATACAACATACATAATAAATAATTGATCAGCAACAAGTTTGAGTTTTAATAAGATGATTAGGCAGACATGAACTTTGATCTTGATTAATGCTTTGGTTCAGGGATTCTTGTCATCATTTGTCACTTGAAAAGTAGTGTTGATGAACACAGTCACCTATTAGAAAAAAATAAACACAACCCTGAAACATGGAGCTCCTAATCCAAACAAATGATCTGGAAGCTTACTTGTAGTTTGCAGTGGTATGTGAAATGTCATACTGTAGTTGAAGTAGCAGTATGTATATAAAAACTTGTGTGCTCTTGATAATTTTTTATAATCTGTTTTTTATTGTATTTTTTTAATAATAATCAAATTTTTACTATAGGTTTTGGAAAAGTACCCCAACACTCCTATGAGCCATAAGGAGATATTACAGGTGATCCAAAGAGAAAGGCTTAAGGAAATAAGGTAAGCATGTCCCTGGGATCTTGGTTTCCAATATCCTGCAATGGAAAATATAATCATTAGTAAGGCAGAACCGCAGCTGTGCCCCTCAATTCTCAAGTGTGCATCATGTTTTTTTTCTTGCTCATGGTTGCAGTTATTTTACTCAATTGCTGTATCGTTTCTTTTTGTTTCATTGTCTCTATTCTCATCCAGAAGGTAAGTCAAAGCTAGCTCCCCATCCCCTTTTCTTAACAACCTCACAGCATTGTCATTTTTTTGTTTACATTTACATTTTGCATGTTATTAACAATAATATATTCTGAGTTCAGTTGCATAAAAATGCATTAGACATGCATTATTCATTTTAGATCCTACAGCCAACTGTTGCATAAAAATCCCATTTCCATGTGTTTTTTTTCAACGTGGTAAATAAAATAACCAAGAAAAAGAAAAACATAATATGTGTAAACCAAAAACCAAGTTAAATATTAATTATAAATTAATTAACATGTTTTTTAAAAATATTTTATTCAGTTATTAACCAAATATGCATTGTCAGGACTACATAAACTACTGTATGCACTGTATACTATACACTGTCTGACCAAAAAATGTCCCACATTTAATATTTTTGCTTGAGTGTATATATATATATGTATGTATATTTTTTTAATTACAACACTCATTTACAGTTGTATAATTTTTACAGACTTAAGCAAGTCTCAAATCTAATTTCCATCTAGAATTGTATTATTAATAGAAGAGTTGGACTGTGGTATGAAGACTTCTCCAGCATATCCTAAATACGTTCCATTTGGTTGATCTCTGGACTCTCTGAAGCACTTTTGCACAGTTTAACCAGGCCATATACATTTCCACAAGGAAGGTAGAACAACAGCGATTTAACAAAACATAGTTTATGATAAGATATATTCATCTGCATTTCACAATTACATCAGTTTGATTTTTATGCAACATATATTTTGATATCAGACCAGTGTAATCTGTGAATGATGATAAGACTCAGTGTCAAGATTTATGCAACTGATTTTTTATAAAAGCAGAAAGTGAATTTTCAGCAGTGTGACAATGGCCCTAATTCTGTCTTGACCTGATGCATGACAGCAGTACCCCCCCTTAGACAAGCTCTTACCTTCCTTGTGTTTTTTATTCCCCACCTGTCTGATTTATGAGAGCACATGTGTAATATGTACTTTTCTGTCATTAACCAGTGGAACCTCGCCACTGGCTTGTCTAAATGCAATGCTGCACACAAACTCTCGTGGTGAGGAGGGGATCTTCTACAAAGTTCCAGGCAGAATGGGAGTCTATACATTGAAGGTTAGTTGGACAGAAAATCCAGCCAGGACAGCCAAACTTGAATTCATAACTTATTTATATTATTGGGCAATCTAGTATATATAAATATATCTATTTTTATGAAGATTCATTAGCAACATTCTTACGTGATTTCTTATTCCCTGAATTATTTATGGTAGCTTGCCACTATATTTTATGTTGCATGTTGAGTCAGTAATAACCAACCTCTAGCTTGTTTTGTTTCATGTTTCCACATCAGTAAACTAGCCATGTTGGAGTTGTTATAGTAGCTCTACAGACCTTTTTTTGATCGTCAGTCAGTGATTCAGGCTGATTTATAAACTAATCAGAAAATGCATTACAAAATAAGCCAGATTACAATTACGATAATAATAATATATTTCTCTTGAAATTGATTTTGATGTTTGTTTTTTTTGTGAAAATACCAAACAAGAACAAAATTATTTGAACCTGTTATTTTCCAGTTAGAAACCAAGTTACCTTTCACCTGTTCACCTAACGTTTTACTACAAAATTAATTACATGTCTAAGTTGTGTCGTCTCCTGCCATCGCCATTCTCTCTTTAAGTTTTTTCTTCCCATAAATAGACTATTGTTTATGATAATAACAATAACTGTCAGTTTGGTCACACTTTTTAAAAAGTATATTGTTAAGTCTTGAAAGTATGCCTGGAGTGCCACCCTAACTAGAACTTGCAGCAGGT
Organism: Pseudomugil gertrudae; assembly: GCA_037177535.1. NCBI lineage: Eukaryota > Metazoa > Chordata > Actinopteri > Atheriniformes > Pseudomugilidae > Pseudomugil > Pseudomugil gertrudae. The sequence continues at coordinate 16,613,258 of JBAMHV010000021.1, forward strand.
GGTTCTGGTTGAGGAGTCATTAGAAAAATCTTACTGAGACTATAGAGCAGAACAAAGGCAACCATCACCAACTGCAGTCCTAAATAATAATAATAATAGATTTTTTAGAGTTTATTTTCACAAATTACATGGCTTTGAGCAAAATAATATTGTGGTTATTATGTTAAAAGGATTTCTTGTTACTTTGTCAAAATATTTAGGTAATTATAAAGCTAAAATGATTTTTTAAAAATGTGACAAATTATGAATGCTTCAAGTGAATAATATAACTTTCACGTGATCTTATATTTCTGCAGAGGTTTTTTGTATTATTTTTTATCCCTGCTTGGCAGCTCATCTGCTCTATCTGCTGCATGAATATGTGAAGTTTATGTCAAATCTTTCTTCTCGCAGAAGGACATCTCCGATGTGGTGAAGGAGATGTCAGAGGAGAGCTCTGATGAAAGCAGTGATAATCTGTCTGACTGTCAAAGCACAGAAAACAGTAGTGCCATTCCTGAAGAGGGGAGGAGAGGAAGGTGGATGCGAAGAGGTAGTGTGTTTTTGTTTCCCTCTTTCTGTCTTTACATATACACAATGTTTTTTTCCCCCAACAACTGAAACGATTTCTTGCTTTTTAAATGATGGAAGTTTTTATTTATTTTACTACCTCTGGGACTACATTTCAATTTCTAACTCTATTTATTATGTCTTATTGTAGCATTGTTGTCATATTTTTGTTATTCTGTTGTTTTTATTTATTTAAGAATGAAAGAGAAAAGAAAGATCTAGTGTATTGCTCTTTTTTTTATCAGTTTTAGCTGATTGGCTATTTAGCCGTGTTGTGTCAATAAGTGTCAACACCCCTTCTCAGCTGTTGTCAAGTATTGCAGAAACACAGGAAGTCAGCTGAAGTAACATTAGACAAGACAAGCCTATAGGGAAAATGGCTCCACCACAAAATATAGATTAAACCATTACATCGCAAAATATTTCTTGGAATACAATCAGTAGCCAGCACAATGATAGCAAAAGGTGGGTTTTTATTGATTTTGTGTTACCCATAAGTTCTTGCAGTAATCGTATGTAGGATGTACAGATTGCTAAGAAGTTTTCATTATTTTGTCCGGGTGTGGTCTTAGACATGATGATTAGCTCAGCATATAATGCCTGATTTGAATTCAGATATTTGTAAAAGAATTTATTGGCAATAATGTGTTTTCTCTCTGCCACATATTATTTTAAGTGACTGTTAAAACAGGAAACTGAATTTTCTCAATATGACCCGTGACCACTTCCTCATTATGCACAAGTTAGAAACTGCCAAGCAAATACCCTTGCTGTACAGCTGAGTAGGCGGGAATTGTTTTATTTTTCAGCTAATCAATACAGAGCACCATGAAGTCAAATGCAGATGAAATAAGGCAGAAAAAAGTGGAACTGATATGTACAAAAATCTTTTTATTTATTGTTTTTATGAGCAGACAAAGAAAGGGTTGTTCTGGACATAATTCCATTAAATACCATTAAAAAAATTAAATACTTTTTTTTGTAGTTTGATATGTTAGTTTGATTATAGAAATCTCTTCTTTGGGTGATGTGGTGGTTTCAGTTTCAGTACAACAATACCAAGTTGTGATAAAGTTTGCACCCCTCCTCAGGAAATGTGTATTGTAGCATGTTTTATGCTTTTGTGTTTCATAGTTCCCTCCAAGCTGCAGTCGCAGCCTTCGTCTCCACAGCCGCGATGCTCATCGCCTCCTGTCCCCACCAGTAAGCTCATCTCTCCCTCACAGAAGCACAGCAAGAAAGCTTTGAAACAGGTACTGGAAACAGTTTTTCTATTTTGTGATTTTTTTAAAAACTGCATTGAATTTGCTGCTGAGTTTTTGTGTACACAAGTGTTCTCACCACATTTGTAACATAAGCCCCCACCACACCCACATATTCACATAATGCTGTTAACATTCCTGCTTCTTGACTCTGCACAAAAATAGGTCTGTATTCATGTAGTTTTTCTCACCTTATTAAATTAAAGGGAAGTTTCTGATGAGTTAGTTTTACTCCTAATAACTTCTCCAGTTTTAGCAGCAAGTACACAATTTTCACATGTACGTTACCTATTGTAATGTTTTGCCACGTACTTTCACTCAACATGTACGTTCTCTATTGTAGTGTTTTGCAAACAGTCTTTGTTCTTCTGTTCCCCGCAACATCATGTTCTGATTATTAAAGCATGAATGCCTGTAGCTGTTTTTACAGTATTAATGTTCTCATTATTCACACATTCAGCATTTACTGTTGGATGCTTTGTGCCTTTAGTATTCCATTTAATTAGATTTCTTTCAATTGGATGGACTTTGATTTCACTTCATCTGTGTTGGTGTGGTGTTTTTAACTCTGTGATGGTGTTTTGTATTCATTAATTTGATGTAACAATGCAATTTGAAGATGGCTATTTGGCTTAATAGTGCTGCAGAGGCATATTGCATATTTTCTTTCTTTCTGTTGTTTCCAACATAAAGCAATAAGCTGAAACCAAAGCAAAATGTTTAACATGTTTTTAGTTTGGGGGCATCAGACTTTTTGATACATTTACACACAGCTGGTTTATGTAGCTGTTATGCAGCCTGTGTTTCACAGCTATGCTGTAATTTAGTTGTTATTTAATCAGGTAAATAGCCCCTGAAGAAATAGTAGCAAGGACACACACAGCATTCTTTTTCCCTTTTCTCACACTGCTGGGTGTTTATTCCTTTCACGTTTTGCTTTTTTTTTTTAGGCCTTGAAGCAACAGCAGCAGAGAAACCAGCGCAGACAAGGGGGGATGCCAACTGTCTCCAGCCCAAGACTGCTTCTGAAGACTATCAAAGATATGGCAGATAACATTACAACAAAGACAGGTAAACCGTAACAATGTAAATCGGAAACAGTAGCTATACGCTTGTTTTTCAGTTTATACAATTAAAAGCAGTGTATTGTCATCATTATTGAACAATCTTGACTTTTTAATGTGCAAAGTGAACAGATGTTTGTCTTGAAAAATTTTCAGAGCTTTTAATTTTCTGCTTCGCTTCCCTTATCCAAACAGACTTATGCCACCCAGCAGTACCCAGAAAAGTTTCCCAGAGGTCCAGTCGCCTCAGCACAGGTAGGACAGACCGTTGATATTATTTAATTTAGTGTTCTGGAAATCTTTACTATTTTATTGTTTTTTTCTTTTTAATCATGCAGGTGTTTTAATTTGCTTATTTTTGTGTTTCAGGGCAGATAAAACGCACAAAGTACAAGATCGATGTGGAAACACCAGACTCTATTTTGGTTAATACCAACTTGAGAGCGATTATCAACAAACACACGTTCTCTGTCCTGCCTCCAGATTGCCAACAGAAGCTGCTCAAACTTCTCCCTGAAGTTGATCGCCAGGTGGCTTTTTACATCCTGACATTTCACATTTGGCATTTAACATCACTACAGTAGACCTGCATGCAATTCCTGCTACACACCAGTCCATGTTAATTTTTTAATACATTTTAATGTAGTCTAAAGAAATGCATTTAATGTTTCTTACTGCTTCTTGATGTTCATCAGAAAGAGAATCTGATGCAGTATCATCATGAGATGAGTCATTGCATTGTGTTTCGTCTCCTCAGGCTTGTTTGGATGGCCTTCTGAAGGTCACTAGCTCTGCCTTAAACAATGAGTTCTTCACATCAGCAGCACAGTCTTGGAAGGAAAGACTTGCTGAGGGTCAGTTCCTTGACTTCCAGTTGATGACAACCACATTCATTTCCTTTTGAAGGAAAATTATATCACCAAGGTGAACCTGTGTAATATAATGTTTTTTTTCTATTAAAGTGATATAACTTTCTTCTTTGTAGGAGAATTCACTCCCGAGCTGCAGCTGAGAATGCGGCAAGAAATTGAAAAGGAAAAGAAAATTGAGCAGTGGAAGGAAATCTTCTTTGAAAACTATTACGGGGAAAAGTAGGTTCTGGTGAAATGTCATTTTCTACATTGTTATCAGTATATATGATTTTGCAAGGAACTGCTTTTAATCCAATTCACAAAACTTGGAAATCTGACTTCTCATATTTTTCTGTTAGAAATTCAATCTCAAATGGGAAGTTAAATAAAAAAAAGAAAAACAGACTGATCTACAGACAACACATATTTGACTATATTTGAGTCATTTTCATGATCATAGTTTTTATGTAATATTAGCAATTCCATAAAAAGCACAAGATTTTAAAAAATGTTTTTTTTTTAAGTAAGCAAGCTCATAAGTAAGGAGTTTATTACATTTGGTCTTTTGAAATCTCTCTATACAGTTCAGGGTTTAGCTATGAGGAATCCGAAGAGCTGACAAAGGCTGATCCGAAGCTGGAGGCTCCCAGGGCCAACTTACCTGCTCATCAGACAAGACCTGTCACTCAAGCACCGGAGGACAACGAGCACACTAAGAGAAGCAGCCAAACAGATGTTGCTCCTAAAGTCACAACACCGTCACAGACCTCTCAGGAGCTTCCAAAGGCAAAATCCAGTCAAAAAGAGTCCATTTCCATCACAGAGCCCATGAAGACGCGGCGCTCATATGCTGAGGATCGCAGGTTAAACACAGCTGCACAGTCTGACCCTGCATCTGTAGCGCCAACACCAGAGGCTGAAAAACAGACTGACCAGGGTTCAGCATGTGCATCTTCTGAAAGGGACCATAAAGAGGAAGCAGAGGACAAGAAAGCTGATCTCCCTCTGACACCTGTGAAGAAAACCCCTCCACCAAAGGCTAGCTCAGCATTAAACGAGGATTCACCTGTGACCGAAGTGAAGACTGTTGTAGAGAGCGAAGAGCTTACCTCTGAATCCAGTGGCTCCACTGAGCCTCTGAAGAGGAAACTGAGTGAAACTGAGGGGGAACTGACTCCAGAGAAAAGATCTCGTTTGTCTTCAGTTTCCTCAGTGTCTTCTGCATCTCCCTCAGCATCATCCATATCCAGCCCTGCAACACCATCACCAACTAATCAGAGGGTTCCACCACTAAAGGTAGGAATATATATATATATATATATATATATATATATATGAAACTCAAAACCTTTGCTGATGTATCTGTCTTCTCAGGGGCTCAGATGAATTTTTAGCTTGTTTCTTGGCTGAGTATGGCAGCTGTAGATAGCTTGCACTTGTAGGAATTAAAGGAAAATCCTTTAGGAGCCCAAAATCATGGCAGCTTTCCAAAGCTTTTTTTTCTTAAACCCTTTCTGTTGTTTTCTGCTAAATATAAATATGGGTACGTTTATAGTTTCAGCAACTTTCTGCTACCCAACCAAACCTTGTCATAGGATCTTACAGATGTTAAGTAGATGGTATTATGCATACGTCCTTTTTTAGTTTTATCCAGAAAGTTACGTTTTTTTTTTAAACAGTGGTTTTCTCTTTTATTTAACTAAAAATAACTATCAAACTTCTCTTTATGTGCTATCTTTTCAGATCTCTGTGTCAAGAATTATGCCTGTTCCTGTGTCACCTAACCAAGTCTGCCCAAGGACTCCCCTCTCCGCCCCACTTAGTAGCCCGGGTCGTACTGGTGCTCGCACTTTGGCCGATATCAAAGCCAAAGCCCAGCTTGCTCGAGCACAACGAGCAGCGGCAGCTGCTGTATCGTCTGCGTTAAAGGGAGCAGCGTCAGGCACAGGACCAGGAGGAGGTAGCAGTGAGCAGGGGAAACCATCTCCTGGCCTCAGCCTCAGTCCAACATCCCCACAGGCGTCATTCAGGTTACCAGCCACCAGCAGTAACAACAGTCAGCCCAGTACACCTTCTCCTTGTCCAGTGGACTCTTTTGGTCAGCTTAGCCCGAACCAGTCTCAAATAAGTTACTCAGGCAAAACTGATGACAAGCACAAAGGTCATTCAGCGGTTACTGTTACTACAGCATCCCATTGCTTCCAAAAGAGTTCAAACACACCAGGACAGCCATCTTCCACACATGTTATAAAGGAGCAGGAAACCCCAACAAGTGTCGGGTCATTGACCAGATCCAGTTCTTGCATCCCTGCAAACAATCCACTGGTGACACAGCTTCTGCAGGGCAAAGATGTTCCATTGGACCAGATTCTCCCAAAACCTCTATCAAAGGTGGAAGTGATGATTTCTAATGTACCTTCTGGTAGTAAAGTTCAGACTTCTGCTGAGCAAAGGGCTGATAAGCAGATGTCACAGCACTTCAGTACAGCAGGACAAGCTGGAGGTTCCTCAGAATACACAAAACATCACAAGGAGCTTCCTGACAAGGAGACTCAGGAGCAGATTCTACTGGCCTTGATGCAGAGGAAAAGCCAACATAGCCAGTCTTACGGAGGTATGGGACCTCAGCCGGCTCAGTACAAGATTCACCAAATGATGCATGTAGAGGACCAGCCCAGGGTTTCTGTCAGCTTTTTGGGACGTAAGAGAATTCCTAGGCCTGCCATGACAGGACATTACCTGCTCAATGTGTCCACATATGGCAGAGGACCAGAGAGCAAGAGACTGCTCAATGTGTCAGTCGTCCCAAACAAATCTGTTTGCAGTTTAAAAAGGGAAAGCACAGAAGGAGAGGAGGTAGCCAAGGAAGAAGAAACATCCAAGAAGGATTCCATGTCCGTTTGTGGGGTGAAAACAGAGCAGCAACGATATTCAATAACCGATTCTGATGACTCTGCAAGTTTTCAGCACCGCCCCAGCATCAAAACTGAGCCTTGTTCAGAGGTGAATGCAGCCGGTGGTGATAACAGCAGTGCAAAAGCCAAAGACACCAGCCCTTTTTCTCAGTCACACCAACAACACCTCAAACTCCACAATACTAATCAAGGAAACTCCGAGCCATATCTTACCCACATGGACTCCAGTCACCAGCAGCCTACTACCTTTCAAACACAGAGATCACTTGATAATCAGGAACCAGTGGTAGCATCATGCTACGGTGGCACAATCAGCATGTCTGTACCTCAAACACTGAACCACAACACTGCAGGCACCACCTCCTCCATGCCCTCTACAGAGGCAGACGGTGGGGGCATTCACGGGAGCGTGATGTCTTTCTCTGTGACTGTCACCACCATACCTGCCGGTCACTCATTAGACCATGGCAACCAGGGTGAGCCCTCACCAGAGCAGTCATTCATTGAGAGCTCCAACATGGAGGACGTTCAGTCTAAATGCTACTGTAGATTGAAGGCAATGATAATGTGCAAAGGATGTGGGGCCTTTTGCCATGATGACTGCATCGGCCCCTCAAAACTGTGCGTTTCATGTTTAGTGGTACGATGATATGAAATAAATAACATACACATTATTTATATATATATATATATATATATATATATATATATATATATAATCAACAGCAGCAAGTTTTATAGAAGCTACAGAATGAGTTGAAGGTTATTCATATGCTTGCCAGCATCTGGCTGCTGTTGAAAAAACGAGAATTTACACTGGATGATCCTGTGTTTTCACCAACATCTCAAAAAATTAGATATGTTCAGGTGTTTTAGAAATGCCAATTTTTAATGAGTTTAGTTTTTTTGTCGGATATGTTAATAATATAAAAGTCTGACAATGTTTGCACTCAGCTAGATTTGTGTGATATATTTTTTTAAATGTTTGCGTGTAGTTTTTAAAGAAAAAAGGAGGGAATTGAATGTTATTTTTTTAGGACTTAATGACTGTTGTACTTTTAGATTGGACTTTTTATTATTGGGTTTTAATAAGTTATGATCTAAAAGCAGAAAGAAGGGCGCTAATGATAATCATGGTTTGTAGATTACCTCCTGTTTGGCATTTATGTACATCTGGCAGGGAAGTACAACTAACAGGAACTATTTTATTAAGCTAAAACTTTATTACTGATTACACTGTTTTAAAAAAAGGATGTGTATAGTTTTAGTAAAAAAAATCTAAAATGATTTTGAATAATTATATATGTATATAACAATCAGGCTGTGAGGATTGCACTTCATGCCATCACAGTTACAAAGTAAAACACTTGAAAACCACGTGGATTTTAGAGTAATAACTGCAGCACTTCAAATCAAGCAAGGAAAACAATTATTTGTAAAATGCCATCAATCTTTTCTGTATAGGTAAAGATCTTAAAGTCACTTCCTACCATTTTAAAACTACATTTTCTCCCCAAAATGCTGTGTGGATAAAGTTTTCCTTGAAAAGCTTGTATGTCTGTACAGATGGATCATCAGTGGCAAACAGTAAAAAAGAAAAAAGACAAACAAGAAACACTCAAGGCGATGGGAGTAAATGGAAACTGCTTTTAATTGTAAATACTTGCTCAATTAATAGTATTTGCCTAGATTTAGGAATCAATGTTGTTTTATTCAGCACACCTTGCTTGACTATATTGCAAAATGATTTTTTATGTGGTAAGGAAAATGGTGAAAATAATGATTTGAGGGTGTCATAGACTGAGTGTATCACTTCAGTAAAAACATGGCCTTCATCCCGGAAATTGAAAGTAATTCTCCAGTATACATCACTTACAATAAAAGCTTCCTAAGTGTGGGAGGAAGTTTTGTATGTCAGTGATGTACAGTGAGTATAAAATTAACATCATATTAAACTTTGTAAGCGTATTGATAACAATTAAATTGGCCAATGTAGGATTTTTTCCCCAATGGAATCCATAAATATATTTTGTACTCTCCAAAATGTGCAAAATAATAATTTTTTTTTAGTATTTTTTTTCCCAATAATATGCCAAAGTCACCTTAATGACGACAAAAACTAGAATTTGTTTCTAAAGTCAGAATAAGTAATTAAAGTAATATATTTTAATTAATATATTTTAATATAGAAGCTCTAATGCCTATTTTTTTCTCTTTTTGACAAATCAACAGGGTATAATAATATATTGGTTGTCCGTTTTTTCCAAATATATACAGTATATATATATAAATGCCCAGTCATATCTGATCATGTGTGTACCTAAACCTGTCAATGAAATAGTTGGCTTTTATTTTTCTCCAAGATTTTGTCTTGTATCTGTCTGCATCTGTGTCATTACTTTACACAGTCAAAAAGTTGTTTTGATCATTTGGAATTACTCCATTGTTCACTGTATTTCTTTTTATTATTAATGTGGCAGTCGTATCCTCTTAAATCCTGAAATGGCTTTGAGAATTTTGGGCTAAAAAAGAAATGGTTTCCACATTGCATAGATATATCACTAAAAAGGATTTACTTCTATATGATTTGATTAACACAGTGGACATTTAGAGTAATGTGATCTGAGAAACGATATGTATTGTACTGGATTGCTGGAAAATCAAATGGCCTCAGTCACAACCTTAAAGGCAGCTGAAATCTTTGTTAATGAGGACTGAAGCATCAGCACCAACCTGCCCTCCTCCTTACAGCAGTTCCCTGCTTGTATGCATTTAGGAGAGTGGTTAATCTAGATTTTTCCAGGAAGGTGTCATGGACAATCACCACCAGTTTTTGCAAAAGTCACATTTGGCACTATAGTTTGTTTTGTTCATTGTCTCATTTTGTCTTCATCTAAACTCTGGTGAATGTATAATATAGTAATCTGCACTTGTAAACAAAACATTTTATCAGAAGTTAGAATATGAATAAATAATTTAAACAATGTGCCTTTTTTATTTTGTTTATCTTTTGTTGTTGTCTTTTGACTCAGGATATGCATTTATAAACCAAAGCAGTTTAAAGAGTATTAATGGGTCTGTAAAGAAATATTGTTGAGATTTGAGGCCGAGATTAAAATAAATCGATAAAAACAAGTCAATAAAAGCTGAAAAAGAGCAAGATGTATCTAAATTAGTTTGAGACAATCAGATGCAAGCTGTTGGATTATTTAACTGGATGTGATTATTCATTCAAACTGGTTAAGGAGACGTTTTAAGCTGATTTAACATCAAAGTTAAGTTGCTGTCTGCTTTTTGATATAGATTTGTGGTAATTTGTACTTAATTTGTACTTGATGAAATGTGTGCGGTAATCATAATTCCTGGCAGTAGTGCGCCTTTAATCAGCGTGCGTGCGCACATGCGTGAAGTGTAGTATAGGTGTCTCGCGCATGGCATCTCCGTGCCTGCGCGCTGCCTCTGCCGCTGGGTCGCTGATGATGCTGAGCGGAGCGCGGCGCTCGCACACTTCTACGTGCGGCTACAACCGCAGATTGAAGGCGAATGAAACCGGAGAGGAGCTTGAAATATGATGATGGATGGTCCGAGTTGTTCCTCATCGCCCCGACAGCTGTAACGTCGGCGGAAACACGCGCGGATTTATCAAAGGTGAGAGTGTGACTGTGAATCACACAGGAAATATCCTCTTTATTCATTCATCCTGGACTTATCCTCCCAATCTGATGCTGCTGCCGATGATGCTCTGAATGCAACCTGCGTGGTTTTGCTCCGGTAAAGGCCAGTATCCCCTACACCCAGCTGTCGAGGCACAATGGAGATGAGAAAAGATGCAGGATTGTCGTTGTTTGTTCATCACTCACCATAAAATTTAAAAAAAAAAATCGTGATATCACGACACATGAATCCCGTTGCGGAAATAAGATAAATGTGCAGTTAAATGAGCAACATGGCTGCGTTAGTGGTCCCCTGCTGCTTCAGGAGTGATCTAAGTGTTGCAGCGTTGCTCAGTGTGGGAATTAGAAATGGAGAAGTGAATGATATCAGCAGCGCGGAGATACTGCAGTAACAGAGTCCTCATGTTGACTCGTCTAAAGGATGTTGTCATTACCTCCGAGCTGAAGGTGCGGTTACATTGTGCACCTTCACAGGCCTGATTATAGGTACACAATGTGCACACTCTGACTTCCTCCTTTCTTTTATGTACAAATGAGTCAACATGGCTTTTGAATGGATTTAAATTCAGGTTTTGCTCTGGTGTTATAACTGATTGTGGTTTGGTTTGTCAGTCACTGTCAGGGGGTTTTAAAAACTTCATTTTCAAGCATGAAGATGTGAGTATTGGCTGTCCACTTGTGTTACTTTGCTGGATAATTATTGACAATAAAACACTGTTTTATTTTGCTGAAGTGCCTATTGGATCTTTCACAGCACGGATGATGCTGTGTAACAGAAATGCCTCTTTGATTTAGAAAATTCTCTGATATAGCCTAAATCACGCTGTATCCCCATGTTCTCTATGCATAGTTGATTTTGACAGGTGATTGTCATGATTGGAAACACTATAAGCAACACAACCTGCAGTTTGATTTGTGTTGGTTTGCAGCAATATCTGCTGATCGTGAAATGAGAGCGGAGGATGAGTCAGTTGCCCAAAACGAAGCAGGAAAAATTAAGTCACTCTTGATTCTTCTCTCTTGTTTAGCCTTTGGACACAGAGCAACAACAGAACTTATTAGCTTGGGTTAAATCATTATGGCAAAATGGCCAGAGTGTTTGAAATGAAACTAATCACAAGGTGCATCCCAAATAACGCCCATTATTCCTGTAACCTGCAGCAAGAACTTCCCAGTTTGTGACATGGAAAGAGATCCTATGTGAGACGAGTCCCTGCAAAACAATGCTTGATTGGAAAACTTAAACTTCCTCGAGGGTAAAGCAGAACCTCAGCTTGTTTGGTCACACTCTGTTGGACAGTTCCTCCCGTGAACATGCATGTGATCTAGACATGTTTGGAGCTCTCAGATCCAGTGGTCCGAAGTTCTCTCAGGGACACCCAACGCTCATCACTCATTGGCCTGCCTTAACGTGCTCTGTGTCCATCATCTTTAAGTGGCTCCTGTGCAGCTCAGTCAGTGTCATTAGCCCACAGGATGCAGTCACTGCTGGGCGAGATGTCATGGAGAATTATCATTTGCACAGACCACAGGCACTAGATGGTTCCCCAGCCAACACACAAGTGTCTCTGCATGAGGAGATGGAGGGGAGGGAGGTATTATGAGTTAATGAAGTCTTTGAAGAAGAGGAAAAGGGGAGGCCTTAATTACTTATTTAACAATCAACTACATTTTGTTATCACTTAGTAGCTTCTCTCTCGTAGTAGTGATGGCATCAAGTTGAAAGACACCTTCATTAACCTTTCGATGTCTCTTCCTTTCAGGGTCAACGTTGAGAGCACCACTTTGTTTGCCATTCAGTCAGCTGCAGGTAAAAACGATGGGAATTCTAAATCAAATCCAAGAGAAGTTTAACAGTGTAAAGATAGTGTAAAACAAGAATTAGGTGCCATACTGAACCCAAAAGATTATTATGAACACTTCTCTGCACCGGTGCATTATCAATTGTTTAAGAAATCATTACCACAGCAACATTACACATGAGACCTTTGGGGGAGATTGTAGCTTTAGTGAATAAACCTTTAGGATGTTGAGGTTTTGTAGAAGCCTACTGAGTTGCACCAAATCCCGTATTGTTAATGAATCCTTTTAAAAGTTGTTAAACCCGGTAATGGATGTGAGCATAGGTCATGCTATGTTTCATGCTGGTAATATTCTCCCATTACTCTATGCAAGCATTGTTGCACAAAACATCAGTAAATTATTTAGCTTTGCTGATATCAGGCCAGTAGCTTCGGATCATTTTATTGCCTTTAATGAGTAAAGATAAGGAGAAACTGTGAGATTAAATGGTTGTAATTCTAAGAATGACATGGGTATTTCATCATGCATGATATTTAATATAAGAAAATGTGGAGAGATATTTGTACCAAGACACACAGATCAGAAAAGGCACCATTACTGTTAAACAATCAGTAGTTTTAACACAAGTTGCTGGATGTGACCGGCACCTCGTTCAGACAAGGATTTATTCATTTAAGCAAAACGATGCCCACACACTGTTCGGATTGGCATTAAGGAATGATACATATGGTAAAAGAAGACCCTAAACTGCTGAAATCATGCATTATGACTGATAAAACGTTTCACTTCTGGCACTTTTTAAAAACCCTTTCCTCATTGGTTGATTGTTTGTAGGAAGGTATTGACATTTTAAGAAGATTTGAATATGGATCCAGGATTGATTTATTCTGATTTTGCACAGATATGATTGTTCTTGTTGCATCACCCTGAAAAATTTCTCATTTTTTACTTTTTGATGTAACAGAGACTGTAGATGTATCTCTGGTATATTTACAATAATGATAAATAATGTTGCCCTTGCCAAATAAACTTTGGAATAAAGTGATGTGAGGATAATCACACCTAAACCTTTCTGCACCCATAATTAATATTAGCATATTTTTATCTAGAAAATTGCAAATAACATTCATTGATGCATAGAATAAATGTTAAAGCTGAAAGATTGTTAATGTTCAAGAACAAATGAGTCTTTTTAGTCATATAAACAGATCAATTACTGCACTTTTATTATTGATGCATTTTTCTGTTTTGTTTTTAAATTGCATGTATGCTATGTAGAGGATTCACTGACATCATACGGGAGTCATTTTGCTTTTTGGAAAGGCCTCCATGTTGCATTTATTACTGTCCTATTGTCTGAACAATTTGCACTATATGATGTGATGTTTGATCTGCCGCAGAATGATTGAGGAAGGCAGCAAACGAGGCAAGGCCATGGTGGAGAAGAGACAGCTCTTCATGGAAATGAGTAAGTGCAGTCAGCTCTGCTTTTCTTGGCCATCGACAGTTTGTGTGATTCTTTGACGGCTTGTGGTTGCACAGGAGATGCGTGGATGCTCACACATATAATTCCTCCCACTCAGGGACAGTAATACTATCTAAATGTACTTTTAGTGAGCCTGGCTGTGTTTGGAGAGGGTTAGGGTAATCAGTGATTTTTCTTTTTGACTTTTCTTTTTACAGGAGCTCAAAACTTTGATGTTATCAGATTGTCAACTTACAGGACTGCCTGCAAACTCCGGTTTGTGCAAAAGCGATGCAACCGTAAGAGCATGCAGATACTAAAAGTTTTTTCCCTTCAGCTGTTATGACATAACGTCACAGACAGAACTATCACATATCTTATATCTGTGAACGTGAATCCGTTTTTGTTCGCAGTTCATCTGGTCGATGTTTGGAACATGATCGAAGCCTTTCGTGACAACGGGCTAAACACATTGGATCACAATGCTGAGATCAATGTGTCACGGCTGGAGACTATTCTGTCTTCCATCTACTACCAGCTTAACAAGCGCCTGCCCACCACCCACCAGATCAATGTGGAGCAGTCCATTGGGCTACTGCTCAACTTCATGGTGGCCACTTATGACAGGTATGAAGCATGTCAGCGCAGAAGAGTAGGAACAAAAGGTTTAAAACAGAAAAGTCTTATGAGAATCAAAAAGTTTAGGAATTATAGAAGGCTTTAAAAAAAGACATAAAAAGCTGCACCTAGACTTGTTCCAGTTTCCAGAGTTTTTTCCATGGCTCAATGTAAATTTCAAGATGCAGGGTTCATTTTTTGTGTTTAATGTGAGGATGGCATGTTAAATTCCTTTGAATGGGGATAGTCCAACCTGAATGCTGTCTGTGTAATTTGTGACACACAAATAGATAACACAACAAGAACCTGTGCATATATAGGACATACTGTACACAGTGTCTCTATTTTCATTGTATTTCACATCATTTATTATAATATTGTTTTCTTTGTATTGATGACTCTTTTTGAGTCTTTTTTTAAAACTAAGCAGCTAAAAATCTAATTTCCCTGAGTTATTCATCCCAAAGGGTTTTATTAAAGTTAAGTTTAAGTTTATGAAAATGCAACTGTGAAGATGATTAATGAAGTCTGAACCCATCAGGTGTTTGTCAGTATTTCAGGGAATTTTGTGTACTTGTGTGGTCAATATCCATCCATCCATCCATCCATCCATCCATCCATCCATCCATCCATCCATCCATCCATCCATCCATCCATCCAT
>JBAMHV010000021.1:16628219-16646235 GCA_037177535.1 Pseudomugil gertrudae
CCATCCATTCATCCATCCATCCATCCATCCATCCATCCATCCATCCATCCATCCATCCATCCATCCATCCATCCATCAATGGATAGTGACCCTGACATCCCTTTGGATTGTGGGAGGACAACAAACGAGTTCATATTTACATGCCTGCAACTTGTTAGACTGATTAAATTTCAGGTCCTTTTCAGGTATTTTTAAGATCACACTAATGTAATCAATGTGAGTTCAGCAACCCAGTCCCTCCTGTCAGACACCAATAAGTCTAATGCCTAATGTCTAATTAACTACTTAGCTTTTTCATACTTTATACACAAGGTTGTTTTTTCATATGAAAGCTGAGCATTTATTAATTAAATCCTCCATAAAGCAAGAGACAGTGATACTCTCCTGTCTCCAGCTTTGTTAATTTGCTGGATCTTCTTGTCTATTTTCTTTATGTTTGACAGAACGTCTGCCAGAACAAGGCAAAAGCCACAATATAATTTAAATAAAATAGTAGTAAATATTTTTTTCTGCAGAAAATTCTTTAGGAACATTTCAGGGCATAGTGATCTGATAAAATAAAATGTTAGCGTTATAACTCCTATAGATGACACACCAATGTTTAGATTTTAAAGAAGTTTGGGTTTTATTTAAACGTTGAAGTTCGATGACATTTACAGGACAAACAGATACAAAAAGTGTCTTCAGATAATAAAACAAAAAAGAAAAACGGTCCTTATCAGCTGATGTAATCACGGTGATGTTTTAATATCCCTGCTCCGAATGTCCGGTCCATGCTCACGAGCTGAGAGGTTTATTATTGACGATAAAGCTCTCTCTCATTATTGTACCCTGTGTGATCAAATTGATTGGCTGCTTGCCCTGTCCATTCATGTTCCCATTCATTCGGTTTACTTCTTTATCTGAGTCCATTCTGGTCCTTCTCCATTATTATTCACGCTACCATATATCTGGGAAACTTCAAGTTAATGACTGACTGCGATTACAGGAAGCGATTTCACTATCTGTCCCTTAGGTCCAAACTGAATTAGTCAGGAGCACTTTCAAGCACTCTGCTACCTCTGCTCGGAAGCAAAAGTTAAATGAATTGAAAATGAGGCAGCTGGCCTTTCTTGGCAAGTTAAAAAGCTTTTAAAGAGAATCCCAGCCTCATTAAGCAGCCCTGTAATTAGCTGTATCTATGTTAATTTTTTATTTAAGGTTTAGTTAATGATTTTTATGCTTAATTCACTAATAAATGCCTCATTATGAGTGCTATGATATGTCTGTGTTTGCTTTTAAGGGGTGCTGAATGTTATATTTAACATTTTATTTGTTTTTTCAAATGGTTTCCTCTGTAATATCATGATGCAACGATGTGCTTTTCTAATATTTTTACTGGTGTTATTTTACCGTACAGTGAGAGTCATGGGAAGCTGACAGTTTTCTCAATGAAAGCTATGCTGGCAACAATGTGTGGAGGGAAAATTGTGGACAAACTGCGCTGTAAGTACACATGTAATGATCTTGCATGAAAAATGTTGGATATACAGGCACAGTTTTACATTTTATCTTCTTGTTATTTATGTAAAAATATAGACACTGGATAACTCAAGTTTTCATGTAGTTGCTTGAATTGAACATACGGGGGCGCTGTTGTAACATGCACACTGGGTGGTACATGTAGTAGCTCTCATTAAGAAGATATAGAGTCCTCTATTACATTAATGTGAAAAGGCAGATTGTATTTTGCTACGAATGATACTGATAATTGTTGTCTCTCAGATATTTTCTCACAGATCTCTGACTCGAGTGGAGTCATGGTGTTTGCCAAGTTTGACCAGTTCCTGCGGGAGGTGTTAAAACTCCCCACAGCTGTGTTCGAGGGCCCCTCATTCGGCTACACAGAGCATTCGGTGCGGATGTGCTTCCCTCAGCAGGTAGGACGAGCATATTAAAGCATCCATTTTCAGCATTAATCCTGCTTGTTAGGATATTTTATCTTCTTCTTTCAGAAGCTTTAATAGTTTATGCATCCCATTGAATGCACTTATGTGTGTTTGTATCTAGAAGAAGATAATGCTGAACACATTTTTGGATGTGTTGATGGCAGATCCTCCCCCCCAATGTCTTGTGTGGCTTCCACTCATGCACCGACTTGCTAATGTTGAAAATGGTAAGTTGTTAGTAGTTTAGGGGAAGTGCAAAGCAGGAGATATGAGGAAAAGCTGAGCTGGTTGCAGCTTAATGTTTTCATATTTGGTTTTATTTATTATATTTGCATTATATTTAGACACACTGTTTTTTTTATTATCCTATATTGTCAGACTTCAGAGCACTAATTTGTATCTGATTATGACAAGCAAGGAACAAGTGAAAAAGTTGAAAAGCTGTGTTTTTTTGTCTATTATCACAAATTATCAATGAATCCGTGTTGCACAAATGTTTAGTCCATATAAAAAAGGAAGTATAAATATCACAGCTGTGCTAGAAAATCTCTTCTGTGTTCCACCGAACAGTCTTCCATCCGGTTGAATGTTCTTATTGCCGGAGTGAGAGTATGATGGGTTTCCGGTATCGGTGCCAACAGTGCCATGGCTACCAGCTATGCCAGAGCTGCTTCTGGCGTGGCCATGCCAATGGTCCCCATAGCAACCAGCATCAGATGAAGGAGCACTCGTCTTGGGTAAGAAAAAATATCTGCTATGACTCTTTGTTTTACCAATACCTCCCAATATAACCCCTCCCTGCAAACAACTGATGTTCTTCCAAAATAATCCGGGAGGAATTTTATGGGATTTGACTCATTTTAGAAATAAAACTGTGTTGACTGAATTTGCTATATTGCTACATTCCCCCCAAAGCACAATCATTATGTTATAAATTGAAACAAGGGAAGTAATATGTGCAAGATCCTGAATCTATTTCCCATCCCATTTGGATTTTGCAATGAGAAGAATGACTGCACATGCAGCTTCAGGACTGGAACTACGTGCCTGAATGCATCAAAGACAACGTCTCTGATATGCAGAAGAATTTATAACATTTGTCACCTAATGCTGGTTTGCTGGATGCTTCAGTCCCAAACATTGTTTCACTTCTGTGATACATTTGGGTAATTTAGTTGTCTTTGAAAGACCTCTGTGACATTTTTTTGCCACATGCCCTGGGTCTTTGTTTCTTTAAGAAAAATCTCCTGCAATGTTTTGTTTTAGCAGCTATTTTCTCTCACTTCCAATCCGTCGTTTCTTATGAGAAAAATAACTTTTTCCCTTCTCTGCCTCCACATGCTGCTAATATAACATGTGTTTTCCCATTGCTTTTCAAATACAAATGTGAAATGAATGTTCTTTATAAGCATGCATTTTGCAATATTCATACAGCTCAATTTACAATTTACATTTACAATATATACTGTAAAGAACAAAAACATAATAATTGTATTTAACAAAACTACCACAAAAAGTCAGATTTATCCTTCCTTCCTGATTTAGATTTAAAGCCAGAGGCTGTAAATGTGAAGCATAAGAAAGCATTCAGACCAGATGTGACACAGATGTGTGTCTGTGTCAGAAACCAGTACCAAAACCATGAAAATAAAATGGATAAAAATCTTGTTTAATGGGTATATGAAGAAACTTTTGAAAGATGAGAGATGCTCTTATTTATCTTTGCCACACAGCAAAAAAAATTGCTTATAAATAAAACCATTCTGTCATTTTTATTTTTGTTGTTTTTAACTAACAGCCCTGTTTTACAGTAACACTAATCCACCACAGATAACTCATCAACTAATTAAAATCCCACAAGCTAGCACTTAACTGTTATTTCAGGGGGATGATCATAACCTAATATCAACATCCTTTATCCAAACTAATTTAGATCAGACATTTTTTACATCCATGTACAAAAATTTTAATTACATAAGTAAAGATTCAGCCATCATAAGGCAATCTGTTATAAAGATTTACATTTAATATTCTGGCTGTTTCTATTACTGGTTTTAGATCTCACTGAGAACTGCTGGACACCAAGCACTCCTAATAACATAGTGACTTATTAACCCTAATATCCATGCTGATAAGCCTGTCCGGATTTTTTGACTATTTAGCCCTGAAGTTACAAAATTAATTTCATGACATATTAAAGAAAACTTTAAAATATTAAGTTACTCCATGTGCTCGTAAGAAAAATATTTACTGGGGTCACAAATCAAGTAGGAGGAAGGATATGTTTCTCAGTGGCTTCTATACAACCTGACTTCATGCTAACTACATAAGTCAGTGTAGTGCTGATGTAAGACTCTTAAGTAATAGCTTCACTCCCTGAGGCAACCTCTATGTTTTATATATAATCATCTACATAAAATTACATCACAGGTTTTCACCAGCAGAGGCTAAGGTAACTGCCGGGACTTCACGTTACATAACATCATATTAAGCATTCGTCTTTAAGCTTTGGTTTAAGCGAGCGAGGTCTCGTGGCAGAAATGATTTATTGTACATATATTTGCTGATAATGCAATGTTTTCTTAGCATTTAGCAAACGCTATGTTGTGGTATTCATATGCTGCAGCGATCCCCCTGCTTGTCATTGTTTTGCAATAAACCAAGCAAGTTAACTTAAAATAGACACAGTATTTTTTGCCACATTCAGTTTATAATGTGGCACCTATAAGCATTAAGTACCCACAATAAACTTAAATATGCTCAGATTTAATTATTTTTTGTAGAATCATTGTCAGTGGAAACAAGTTTTTATCCCTTACGCCTTAAATAACCAGTGTCTGTGAGAAATATTTATATTTTTCCCACAGATCCAATGTGAAATAAACATACTGTAATATAGTTAGAAATCAGAATAGCAGTATCGAGACTTTGTAGCTTTGACTGCCGCAGCCGTATAAGGTGTAGAAAGCAAAAGAAACCCTTACTGAGCCTGCACAAACCACTCCTTATCCTAACGTTTTAACATAGTAAACATATTGTTGACCTAGTTATGGAAATGCTTTTTGAAGCAACATAAATGTGTTTCTGTTACCCCGACACAATGACAGCAGTTGGCACAACAGACAAAGTGACAGACACTTTTTGTCCTGCACCCCCTTCACAGAAGTCTCCGGCCAAAAAGCTGAGCCATGCAATCAGTAAATCTCTGGGCTGCGTCCCCATTGGAGAGCCACCCCATCCTGTGTTCCCCGAGCAGGCAGAGAGACCTCAGGAGCTCACCCATACTGTGTAAGTGATATTCCCAATGCATTAGTTACTCCTGTTTAAGTGGTTTGTTGATTAACAGCACAGCAAGGACCAGTATACCCATAATCTATAGTCTGTTCCCGTCATGTAACTGCTTCCATCTTTCCATTTTGGCATCACCACATGACTGATAGTGTGCCATCTCAGTAAGATGTCCAGCTCCTGATTATTTGCTAACGTGGAATGTGATAAACTACACAGGCTCAGCAGCTGCAGCCGTTAACAGCTAAGTCATCCTCATCAGTCTGTTGGCAATGAAACAGGGACAGTGCTATAAATCTCAAATGTTAGGCTTTGTGGCTCCGGGAAGTCATTATGGGAAATGCATTATATTCTGCTGCTGTCTTAAACTCTCCACACTCATTTACATTTCAGCTGAAAAATAGTACAATTTCCATAATCAATCCCACCACGCCATTCACACAGTCCCCGTCACTAAGGTCACTTATTATTTTTCTCATCATTGTTATGCTGCAACTATGATCCTTCTGTGGTTTCCACCATGACTAAATCTAATAATCTCTCAGAATTTAAAAAAAGTGATTCATGGTTTTGCTTGCTCTTGGCATTAACAGGATCACAGAAAATCTCTCAACTTTCTCACTTGAGCTTTCAACATTTTTTTGCATTACATATTTCACAACAGAATCCTGCTTCATATTCCAGTCACAACCATAAATCTAAGCTGTCTGTGTGTGCGTTTGCTGCTGGCAAGTGTCAGTGAGTAATTGATAGTGAGCCGCGTTAGGTGCCAGAGTGTAGCTCATTGAATGCCAAGAGAATAGACATGGCATTAATATGAGATTTTCTGTTTTATGTGATTATGTGATTTCTGTTATGCGTGATAGATGGAATCAGCTTGGAATAACATCCCGGCTCTGCCCACTGGCAGGAGGATTTTTCTTGCATTGTGTCCAAATGCATGCATTTAAGATGAATGTGACATTTGCATAAATTTACATTTTGTCACATCGCGGAGAATAAACTGTCAACCCTCGTGTTTTCTCTGCTAACTTAGAAGTGATGCGATTTGATTAGCCCGAGCAATGTAGGCTGTGTAGCATGAAATTGCATCACACAAGTCGATTAATATTGATAAAAA
Organism: Pseudomugil gertrudae; assembly: GCA_037177535.1. Lineage (NCBI taxonomy): Eukaryota > Metazoa > Chordata > Actinopteri > Atheriniformes > Pseudomugilidae > Pseudomugil > Pseudomugil gertrudae. The sequence continues at coordinate 16,634,556 of JBAMHV010000021.1, forward strand.
AAAATCTAATTTGTGGCTAAAACCATCGCAGAGCATGTCTCTCTGGTGCCTCTCGCTAGCAGGGGCCCATGACATTTCTTTAATGTAATGTTGTTGATTATTTCAGAAGATTGAAGCCCTTAAAATATCTGGCTCTGTCATGGAATTCATTGGGGCTCCTGTTTATTGAGGCTCTATACTACAAAGGTCTATTAAGTATTATATGTAAATACAGTTCTGAAGAACTTCTACTTCAATATATATATATTAAATATATTATAATAAATATATATATAATAAATATATTAATTTGCTGCTTGAGATGTAACTATTATTTCACAATTATGCAATTTTTTTAAGAGAAAGATTAACCTACATGATCAAACCAGTGTGATGCGAATAATTCTTTCAATAATAAGGTAAGCAGGTTAAATACACTTAATGTAATCTGGTTTTTAAATTAACCTGCAGTTTGTTTTTTATCAGTAAAACCACCACAGAGGTTTACATTCACCAGTAACTTTATCAGATGTTTGTGACATCATTTAAACCAGCTGGCCTTAATCAGCTATAACAGCTAAATGCAGCTTGGTTTTTGCAAGTTGGTGAGGTAATTCATAAGAATATATCACCACCTGGGTCAGTTCTTCTGCAGAAAGTCTGTTTGAAATACCAAGCTTTATTTGTCCAGATTATTCACGTGCAGTGGAGTTGAGCTAGCTAGGCATGGAAAAAAAGGGAGTACACCCATTTTTATTTATCAGGATGTAATAAAAACCTAACTTTAGAATGATGTAAAAACAGTCTTACAAAATCAGTACATTGTTTCTAAACGTATTTATTTAATAAGGGACATATTTCACATTAATTAACATTGGTAAAATATATACGTATGTGCAGACTGGAGCTAGCATTAGTTCTAATTTACATCTGTTTTCACAGTAAATGCAGCTCATAATTCAGTAGCACATCTTATTTCCTATAGTACATAAAAACATTTTATGTTGAAACTGAGACATTTTACCATTTCATAAAAAATATGAGTTCATTTTAAATGTAATGGCAGCAACAAATCTCAGACGTTTAAGCATTGTGACATTTATCAGTGGTTGCGTCTCCTCTCCTTTTGCTAACGGTCTGTATGCATCTGGGAAGACCAGATTCTGGTCTGATGCACGATTCCAGCTGCTCAACAGTCCTGTTGTTCCTTCTTTTCAGCATTGATGGGGTCTTCACACATGTGTAAACTGCCCACACCATTAGCACTATGCAGGCTTTGGACTGCCAACTAATAAAAAGTTGAATGATGTCTCTCCATGATAGAGCTTTATGGACTGTGATTGTGGAAATGTTACTGAGCAAATGATGTCATTTGCTTATAGGACGAGGACTCAAACATCATAAACATCCAGTTTTGACTTCTGACCTTGCCCCCATGCCCACAGAGATTCCTCCTAGTTCTCTAAACATGTGAACCATTTTTTCCCCGTAGAATCGAATAGGATATGATCCACTTTTAGATACAGTTTGTTGTAGATTTTACATAAGAGTAGCCTCTGTCTCTGAAATGCTGCTTTTGTGTGCAGTAATGTTGATGGTCTGTTGCCAAACAACCTAACTTGTCAAATGCTTTTATAGCTGTTCTTTATTTTATTTGATTTGCAGCTTTTTATTCCAACTTTATTAAAATTTGTTGCTGCAATCGCGTTCAAATTGAGCCAACATTTTCCATGAAATAGTAAAATGTAGTGGATAAAGTGCACACTCAGTCTTTCACAGATGGAATTTCAAGGTTAATGATGTTGGATGTTTATGTGTTCACTGACTTTTGGGGAAATTGATGCAGCTGTCGCCCCTTGTTGCTTGATCTGTGTTTTTCTGTCTATATGCCATGCAGTAGCCTGTTTAAAACAAACAAAAAAAACATTTTCAGCTGTTTTTTTTGTTTCTATTCATGATGATGAAGCTCTCACTCTGTGCAGGAAAAGAAAGAAAGAATTAAATCTGCAATTAATATAGATTTACGTTTCTATAAGTGTTCAGCTCTTCCTCATGACAGGGAGGGATACTCTGGCAAATCAACATATGGTAAAAATACACACAGGAAAAAAATATTTAGTAGCTGGGGCATATAATATGCTTACATCTTTTGTCTAAAAGAGCCCTTTTACTGTCAGTTCTACATTTTATCATTCTACGTTAGCTCACAAAAGCTTATTTATTTAGCTGAACTTTAAGATGTAGCTTAGCTTTTAGTGCTAGCAGGTCTTTCTTGTGTTTGCCAGTCTGTCAAGCACCTTTTAAGCTCTTCATCATGCTTTCTGTCATTAAGTTTCTTGTAACAAACTCAAGTCTGTTTCTTCAAACTACGCTAAGCTTTACTTTGAATATCCAACAAATCAATCTTAAATTCTGCCCTGTCAGAAGCTATGATGGCAGAGAACTGGCACTAATTGAATTATTGCCATATCTAATGGCTAATTTAAAAAAAAAAACATTATGGGCAAATGTGATAATTATCTGAATATCATTCCCATTTCTGGCTCCAGAAATCTTTCCTCGCCCTCCATCCCTCACATAATTAGTAACAGGAAAACTGCCAAGCCTCAGTTTCCTTCTGCACTGACTTCATTTTTATCAATGACACATTATAGTGAGAGAAGTGTACTCCTGGAACTCTAAAACCTCTCTTGCTACTTGCCATTCCTGATGAATGTCATCTATGACGAGGTGTTGTTTCATAGTGTAAATCAGTGTGATAAGTGTGTGTATGTGTGCATGAGAGCTGACGAAGCCTCCATGAGTGAGTAATAGTGGCAGAATCAGGTTAGAATGTCAAGTTTGATCAGATGGTCCAAATCGATTGGACACGTGTCCCCCCAGTTGTCCAAACCCTCACAGTCCCCGCACAAAGTGCTGCTAGTCTCATGCAGTTTTGAAATATTTACTGGCATCTGAAAGCAAAGACTTATGGGGAGTTGAGCTGTGAATTTTTCTCTCCTCTCAAACTGTCAGCAGCGTTCTTGGGGATTTGTGTTTTGGAAAGGAGTTATAGATTTGGGATGTCTCAGAAACTTCAAATCTGGAGTATGGCATCTTACCTTCAGAGCTGCTTCTGTCAGAAGACTTCAAGCAACAAGAAAGATTGAAAACTGAAAATAGGCATCTCATCATACTGATTGTTTTCTTTTTTCCCCCTTTATCTCTGTCAATGTGACATGAAGAAAATAGTCATGTAGTTCAACCTTTTAAGAGAACTATCCTTTAGGGTTTTATGACTGAGGTACTGACAGCCTCACGGGGATATAGGAGCGCTGTTGCCAGCAGGAGAGGATGCTTCATGTGTTGACATTATTTTTAGCCAGCTGAGGAAGACTGAAGGCAGCAGTGCATCCTTCGTCGTCGGGAATAAGGGGGACGTGCGTGATTGAGGTGCAACCAGACTTAATTTTCCCTGCCAACTGCCAAGCTCAAGGAACGGATGGTGCATTGTCATTCATGGCACGCATATAACTTGGAGCTTAGCGCAATGCAGACTTTGATCCCTTAGTGCCTAAATGTTGACCTCTGAGACTCTGGATGAACGCTTGGACTGTGTGTCCTCAATTAGTATTTATACATACAGTGAACCACAGCGCTGCAGACACTGATGTGAATAAGTTAGGAGGTTGCTTTCTTTTTTCATGTGAAAAACATTAGAGATAATACAAAACTTTTACATAAAAGTAAGGTTTTTTTTTATTGCCCGCTATTATACCACAAGATTTATTTTCGTATACTCATAAAAGGCTGATGATTATTTATAGAAGGCGAGCTGTAAGGAGCTTTGACTTATGTAACTCGCTGAAGCTAAGCGAAACCAATAAGATATTTACATGCAAATAAAGCATCGACCAAAGAGGCCAATTAATTATTCTTGAATGAGAGATTATGTTTATGTAGCGCTTGCTGTTTGAGGTATTTTAAACCAATGCCATTTCTCCAATTTCCAGTGTCTGCACATATAGGGGTGAAAAGACAGACTCAGAGCAAAGCAGAGAGCCTCAGAGAGCAAAGGGAGCGTGTGTGAGACAGAAAGAGAATGTACGTCGTCACAGAGTCACATGACTCCTGAGTTTCCTTGGAGACAGCAGCAGTGTAGTACATTGAGATGCTCGCCTGCTCAGTTGAGGGCAGATTAGGCATCTGGCAGCAGCAGCAATCGGATCTATTTTGCCAGTGAGGCAGGTGCTCGTTGTCTCCTCACAGAGGTAAGTGTGATAATGCTCGTCCTCTGTCTTGGGCCCTCCTTTACGGGGGGTTTTGTTATGATGTGAAGAGCTGTAAACATTTCTTGCCTGCACTGGGGTTTCAGTAAACTAGAAGGAAGCATGTGCATGGGTGAGTTGTCACATATGCTCTCTGATTATATTGAATGAAACAAAAATTAGGAAAACAAAAAATTAGACTAATAAATTACACATCAGAGGGCTGATTTTGTTTTTTTAATCCTATTGAAGGAGATATTTGAACTAATAAATAAGCATGTCTTAAAACATGTAAAATTCCTCTGGCATCCACACAAGTTTAGCATGGAAATAATCTGAAAACAATATTTAGATTTTTAGTTTATTAATAGAAAGATTGCAAGATCTGTTATTGACAGCCGTATTATCTACAAAGTGGATATAAATAGTTTGATTTGGCTCAAGAATGCTGATTAGACAACAAAGCATGCATACAGTGTTCTGCCTTTTTGTGATAATGACAGCATTAAATAAATCAGTCAGATTAAAATTGAGGCTAATAACTACAGATGCTACATGCAGATTAAGAAGACGCAACTACAGAGGCATGGTAATCAAGCGTAATTGCAAGCGCCTGCTGTTTTCTGAGGTGGTTGTGGAGCTCAGAGCACCGGAGAGGTGCTGAGTGATATTTCAATCCATTAATGAGACCCTGTGGTCCAGGAGTTCAGGCTCCGATAAGCCTGCCACCGATTTAGCCGCCAGATGGACCCCACTGCTTTGTTTATTCACACAAATTACCAACAATGTCACCCCTCGTAGTTCTTCACAGACTTCCAGTTTAATTAGATTCCTTGTCTGCTGTTGTTGCTCTTGTTCATGTTAATTAGGTTTTAGCTAAATGCCTAAAAACATCTAAATAGCTGTTCCCAGAAAAGTCAATTATTTTGCAGCAATTCCAGTTTAAGTAAAGGACACGTTCTTTTTTTGTGCACCACACTCAGGTTGTTTCTGATGATCCTCCCTGCATCCCTCTTACCCTCTTAGGCACTGTTGGATTAAACTGAAGTCAGAATCGCTGATTCATGATCATTAATAAAATGCAAATGACTTTCCTCCACTCCCTGGTGTCAAGCACCAGAGGCCCCTACAGCGTAGCATTAAAAACCTCTAATCTTGTCTTTTAGTCAGCCGAAACCAGTGGCCAACAACATGAACGACACAATGCTCATGTCCTCTGGGGCTCCTACTCCTACTAAAAGGTAAGACAGGCATATCTTACCTTTCTTTCTGAAGATATCTTTCTGAAGATGTTACATCTTTAATGACTTCAAAATGTAAATCTAAGTTAGACACTGCAAAAAGTCTCAGTGCTGGAAATCATCATCGGTTCCTTCACGGTGGACATATTTTTGCCTCTGAGCATCATAACCCCGTCAAAGTATTTTTAGAGGAAATTTTGCTTTGCTGTCATAAAAAATAAACGATTGCTCATACTTCATGACAAATGGATCACAACTGAACTGGAGCCTTGCGATGTAAGCAGATATCAGGTGAGCGCTACTTCAAAGCAGCCTAATTGTCCTCTTATTTCAGTCCATGTCATACAAAGACCGTCTCTATTATTATATACTTACTATGCGCTGTGGTTATAAATTTCATGATGGAGCTCACTCTGAGGGAGATGTAATGTATCTGCATGCTCTAGTGCAGGTTTCTGCTGGATGAATTTTCCATTTTTGTGCACATTAGCTCTCTATGACATCTTTCTGGAAATTTGTGCTTGCAAGATCACACACTGCACATTAGTGAGGAGGACAGTCTGCTGCACAGGAGTGGAGAAATCCACAAAATCCAGACAGACAGAGAGCTCGTTGTGAATTTGAAGAGAGCATGCAGCACGTCAGTAGTTCTTTTTCAGTTGTGTTCCTCTGGGCAGCTGAAGGGCAGTGTGCTCATTGAAGAGGGAAAAAAGTGTCAGGCAATAAAACAGCCAAACTTACAATATGTGTTTTAAATATTCAAAATTCCCTCATTGGGAAGGTCTTACTCCAATGGATCAAGTTTAAAGAGACTTGGTTATAAATAGAAATGAGAAATTGATAACAGAGGTGATTTTAAAACGCAAGATGCAAGATAACAATTAGTGCAAGTCAGGTTTCATGCAAGTCTGAACATTTTGTGCAGCACACTCTGGTCTCCTTGGACTGACAGTGTCAGGATGAGAGCTGCTTTGAGAGAAAATGACAATACTGGGGCACCCAAGGCAGTAAACTATGCCTTCCACTCCAAACCTGTGGAGGTCATTGGATGACATTGCGTGTCGCATCATGTACACAAGGAAGGCAGTGCTCTCCTGAGGTTTCTTTCAATCTGGCAGTAATGTAGAAGCCTGATAACCTTTGTGTTGACATGTTGCTGTGTGAGTCAGAGCTGTTTTGTGAAGATGTCACTTGCAGAGGATGCAGTTGTCTTTGAAGGGTCATAGCAAAACAAAGCTCCTGGTTTTAGGCAGGAAATTATGCACTGAGTCCCCGTAAGGTTTGCATGACTCGACGTTTGGGGATGGGGTCTTTCATTTTGTTAGTAAGTAATAATGACTGAGCTTATATTTAGTCACATGAAGGGTTTATGAATCAAAAAGGTTTCTGCTGAATAATGCAAAGCTCCACTCTGGCTCCGCTTCTGTTAAGGAGGAGCAGCAGGAGTCCTGCTACTTTTGTTATGTGTTGATTTGTTTATTTTTTATTTTTATATCTATGACAGAACAGAACTTCAATACAAACAGACTACAACCTCAACACACAATAGGGACAAAAAAATATCCCTATTGTGCCTCTAGCATCCACCACAGTCAGCTTTCTGATGCTGTCTGCACTGCTGACCTGGCATTTACTCCCTCCCACATCACAGCCTCTCACAGACAAATGCTCACCACCAGTAAACCTATTTTATTACCTGTTAGTCACCCAGAACAAGGACAGCAGAGGATAATATCTAGAAAATGAAAACGCTGTTAAACCTAAGTGGTTTAATTTATCATTCATGGGCAACTGACCAAAAGTGAGTCACTGAGAAAACATAATTAGTAAAGAAGCTGTTTGTGTTTGTGTCTGGAAGACTGTGAGACTCACAAACTAGTAAAATATTTCATTGAGCTTACAATAGCTTGTAAATATAATCAGTAATCATCCACTTCTTTAGTACAGGTCCCTCAGTATGGTATTTGTTTGTTTTCTAATGTAATTTAACATTTTGTTGTACACTCTAAAACACTTTCCACTGTATATGGAGTGGAATTTACAGTATGTAGCATAGTGAGAATGACATTCACTGATGGCACTGTATATTCTGTACAGAATGAGTTCACGTGTCCTGATCTGACCCTGAACAGGTTGGACACAAAGCCACTCTTCACAGTGTACCCCGTCTAAACAAATCTACAAACTGATCCTGTTTGTAATGCCAATATTAAGCGGATTTTACATGTGATACAAGGCCAGTTATGAATGGCATAATGATGAGAGTGAGAGATGGACATCTGCCTCATCTGTTATATGTGAATGAAGGAATATTGATGGAGGAAGAAGAGCATTTCATTTTGGCCTCATTGCTTATACTTCTTCCTCTCTCTTTATTTATATATACAGTTTAAATATGTGTGGGTGTGTGTGTGTCTATATATATATAATCCAATATTAGATATATATATATTAGATATAATATTGAGGAGTTAGCACTCCTGCAAAAACATTTAAGTATATATTTCACTGTCATAAGATGGTTCCTTCAGACAGGACTGAAGCTGTGTCACTGAACGCTTCAAAACCACCATCAACTGATCAACTCTAGTTTGGGTTTAAAAAATGACAGCTAAAACATATACTATAAAATAATAATAAAATAGAGCAGTGGTGTTGATTTTCAACATTTCCTTAAAGTTAGGTTTAGGGATATTTGATATGGGCTTTTTTACCGATATCCAATATGCTGATTTTGTCCAACTCATAATTCCTTTAATTCCATTGCCAGTATCAACCAATACCAATATAGTTTAACCCCCCACCAAGAAAAGAAGATAAAAAAGATTTTTTCAGGTAATTACTATGTATCATCCAGTCTGCAGCAAATTTAACACTTTTAAAACATCCATTCCAACATTTCCAAAACATGTGGACAAGCCCACTTCCATCCCAGCTTGATAATGTCACAGGATTTATTGCAAGTTGTGCTAAGTGAACAAACAAAGAAACGTATCTGGAAAACTATACATGACATCTCTAATGTTTGGTTATTTTGAGTAAGAGGAGACTTTGCTGAAGAGTTTTATGGATAACATGTACATGTTGTCTAAAAGTTGGCATTAAAAATGGTAAAAACTGATTTTCCAAAATCACATTTTAATGCCAATATCAGCTGATAATATCAGTCTGCTGATAACATGGGAGGGTCTAATGGAAAGACAGAGATTTTATGTCTTTGAGGTCAGACTTTTTGGTTTACTGCAGCTTCGAACATGAACATTGCTTAGTTTCAACAAAGTCCTTCAATGACGAAAACTAATTACCCCCAGTTTGAGTAAATGAGCAAATCAGATGTACTACTACTACCAAATGTTTTAGTAAGTGCAGTCTGGTGGGTTTTAAGAGAAGGTGTGACAAAAAGCTCTGTTTGATGGCAAGGTGAAACGGTGAACATTTTCCAAAAATAGCACATGCTATATATGTGCACATGCACAATATCATGTTTTTTGTTTTAAGGTGGAACAGCAACGCTTAGCTTTTATGCTAGTATTTATGCTCCTGTACATAATGCACTGAGCTTATTTGACCCAACGCATTTCTAAGAAGCCAAAACAATTCTTTAAAGCAACATTTGAGAAATTAGAGGAAGCCTTCCATGTTTAGTTAGATTCAAAATGACATCTGAGAAATTGGGTTTGAGAGGAGGGGGAGAAAAGGCTTCATATATGGGACTAAAATAAGCATCTGGGAAAGATGCCAGTTCAGGAGAGCTTAAAGGCAGTTCATGCATCTTCCTCCAAAACCTGACTCCTGCCTTATGTTGATGTTAAGCGACTCCCTGAAGAACAACATGCAGGAAGAGATCCTTAACTTGTTGCCTGAAGATTCAACCAGAGCTGCTCACTTATGTGTGAGTGTACCTCTGAAATCATACATGAAACTAAAGTCTGTGATTCAGCCAGAAAAGACAATAAATCATTTAGAAATGTTCCGGTAATAAACATTTCTTGTTATCTTGCTCCATTAAAACTTCTTTAATAAAAATTTGAAGGTTATTTATTATCGTCAATCTGTTGACACTATGTCAACTACTTTGTCAAAAGATCAATAAAGTTATATACACAATTATTTAAATAACACCTACATCACAGTTTAGGCAGCAGGTATCAGAAGCAAAAGATTAAAAGACAGGTGAACTATGTTTTCTAGGCTATAAGCACTGTGGTTATTGATGCAGCTAGTTTGAAACCAGACTGTGTGTAATGGTCCTAATCATTGCGTACTGTCTGGTCAGTTAGAAAGCTCGAAACAGCTTTGCAGCTCTCCTTCACTTCTCTTTGCAGACAGCCTGCAGAGAAAGAGCAACATATGTCTTGTCATCTGTCCACACCATATGCCATACCCATTACCATTTTAACTCCCATGTCTTATTTGACATCTCCAGTGAGTTTTGAATGGATACAATGAGCTTTAGTATATTCATAAATGCATTTGGTATCCTGCTCATCCACCTCAGATCATTGTTATGACCAGTCACCTTGGACTGTCTAACAATACTGGAAACAATGCCAAGTCCTGCACATAACGGTCACTTCTTTATACGAATGATTTTATATAATCACTTTGCTCTAGCTCTTTTCTTATATGAAGGCTTTTGACATCAGAGCCAATTTGACCATATATGCATTTGTGTGATGCATGACTGCATTTGACTTTGGGCAGTGTTTTGGAGAGTCCCAGTCGGCTAGATGAAGAGCATCGCCTCATCGCCCGATACGCTGCCCGCCTGGCAGCCGAGGCGGGCAACTCCACAGTGAGTATCTCACACGAGGCCCCCGTGGTGTGCTTCAGTCAAGCTGCGTTTCAAGTTTGATGCTTTGATGTCATTGCTAGTTTATTGTTGACTGCCTCTTTGTGGCTGGAGAACTTTACAGAACAGCGTTTGCAGAAAAGGTTTACTCTGCAGCTATTAAAAGAATAAACTATTCAAAGTTCAAGTTGGTTTGTATTCTTGCAAATATTGAAAGGCGTATGAAGCTAAATTGGTTCCATCTTAAGTGGAGGAAATAATAATAAGGCTCCAGTGAAGCTTCGTTGTTCCTTGCTGTGGTCAGGAGGCTGTTTGTTTGTTGTGTCACCAGTTTTAACTCGTTCTATAATAATTATGTTTTTCAGCAACAATGTCCTCCAACAGATCTGAGTTTCAACTTTGACGCTAATAAGCAACAAAGACAGCTGATCGCAGAGCTGGAAAACAAAAATAGGTACAGTTTGCATGCAATCCATCACAGAGATAGCAAATCGATATGTTGTACTAATTGTTTGGCTGTGGTGGAAAATCTGCTTACCAAAGTATTGTACAAGTGATTTTAAAGTGTGTCGATGATAAGTGTGAGACATTTCTTTGCTTTTCTCAAACTTGTAGCTTTTTTCTTTATTCAAGAAAAGTTTAAAGCCTCTAATTTGATGATCTGTTGAATTAAGGGAGATCCTGCAGGAGATCCAGAGACTGCGTTTGGAGCACGAACAGGCCTCTCAGCCGACACCAGAAAAAGCCCAGCAGAACCCCACACTTCTGACTGAACTGCGGCTCCTCAGGTAACAACAATTTATACCAAGTAAAGCTAAAAAAGGAGCTTGCAGTCTTTCCCTAAGCTGTAAACCATGTTCAAGCTGAAGGTCAACAATTGAGCAATTTCAGTGTTTTGTGGCATAAAGGATGATCTGGTAACCACTGCTAGTTACTGATAGTTTACTGTGACCTAAATAAGTTAAAAAATAAAGTATTTTCTGATTTTTGCTCTTCATGCTGCTTCTCCTCGTTTGTAATTGCACAAACAGGAAACCAGTGTTAGCATGGAGGACTGTAAAAACAATAGTTCATGTCAAATGGTAACTGCGTTGTTTTTATTATAATATCTCTCAGATTAATTCCAAGTTATTTAGAAGCAGTACTAAGCATACTGGGGGAGTTTGTGTTGGTCTGTAATTCAGTTTCATCCAGTTGTGTTTGGACCTTTTTTACCAGCATAGCTCTGATTTAGCTATTTGATGTTTACTGTCTGGAAGGTGCACGGTGGCGCAGTTGGTTAGCACTGTGGCCTCACAGCAAGAAGGTTGCCGGTTTGAGCCTCGGTTGGGGCGGGGTTCAAATTTTGCATGTTCTCCCCGTGTTAGCGTGGGTTCTCTCCGTGTTAGCGTGGGTTCTCTCCGTGTTAGCGTGGGTTCTCT
>JBAMHV010000021.1:16649001-16669073 GCA_037177535.1 Pseudomugil gertrudae
CTCCCACAGTCCAAAGACATGCACCTTGAGGATAGGCTGATTGGAGACTCTAAATTGCCCATAGGAGTGTGTGTGTGTGTGCATGGTTGTTTGTTTATGTGTGTTGGCCCTGTGATGGACTGGCGACCTGTCCAGGGTGTACTCCACCTCTCGTCCGACGTCCCCATTTAGGGAGAAGTGGTAATAAATGGATGGATGGAAAGCAAGAAGGGGAAAACATGTTTTAGCAACTTTATTTTAAGGTGTTGTAGCTGACATCAAAGTACTAATTGGACATATATAGTATTATAGTAGTAATAATAGTGTATATATATAGTATTTAAAAATGATCAACTTTTTAAGTATTTAAATGAATTGCAAATAAAATCTACGTATCCCACAGAAATAATGTCGGTAATACTGCAGCGTCTATAAAGAGAGTTTATGTAACAAGATAAATTATTCTATTGTGTCTTCCATGGATGAATTCGCCCATTGCAGTCCCAGTCTGGAGGCTCCCCTCATTCTTCTCCCAGTCACGGTGCAGGCTGCTCCATGCCAATGCCCATACGCTCCACCTCAGCTGGGTCAACCCCAACCCACACACCTCAGGACTGCCTGGCAGGGGTGGGAGGGGACGTGCTGGAGGCCTTCTCTCAGGGTGAGTTTGACCCAACAACTGCAACAAAGAACATTCCTCACAAAATGCAGCCATACACAATGTTTTCACTGGGCTGAACCCTGCATCATATTTAAAGTCTCAGAGTCTTGATGTCTCAACATCTTACATGCCCAATCAAACTATATTATACAAATGATATGATATTATACTTTCCTTGAAGTATAGGACTGTGACTGAACTGCATTTAGTAAAAACATAAAATCTCTTCCTCTAGGTGTACCTAGAAATCTTCGGAATGACCTTTTAGTTGCTGCTGACTCAATCACAAACACCATGTCATCGCTGGTGAAAGAGCTCCACTCAGGTTGGTCAAACAGCCAAATGTAATTTGTGACTAAGTGTTTCCATGGCAATTCCAGTCACTGCCACTAAAATTTGGTTTGGGGTTCTGTTTTTAAAGTCGACGATGTGGGAGAGGAAGAGGAGAGCACCATGAGAAACGGTGGAGACAGAGGTGGGTTCAGGTCATATCAGTCTCCCTACTGAAGCTTTCAAAACTAGTCATCCTACATAACACACACTGTGGTCCAGATTATTGCACATATATATTGTTTTGTTGACGTTTCCTAAATAATCAGTGTGAATGAATATGCAGATAATTGTTCAATCATCTAAATTTATATTAGTGTTTAGAATTATCTGGCTGTTATTGAACAAAACTACCAATGAAAAAACAACATTTTCTTAGTGACTCATAATACTGTGTCCCAAATGTAAAGTAGAAAGCTTTTTGTGGATGCTCTACAGGAGGTCTGGGGACAATGGTGACCACACCTTGAGTTTTTCGCCCCTGTACCTGTAGTAACCAAAGAGATGCAACTTTTTGCTGCATGTGATGCTATGTTGTCTTGCATTAAATTTGTTTTATTGCAAAAGGCATTGTTCTTGCTCTGAGATAATAACAGGAAATGGTCATTGTGGCACCCTGAGGCACCTAACATCTCACTCCTCATCATGCTAGTCCAAAAAATTGTCTCACTCAGTGGATTTTTAACAATTTTCCTCTTACTACGATGCAATTTTAAACAGTATGCTGATCGTGCTTTAGACAAGGCAAGGCAAGTTTATTTGTATAGCACCTTTCATGTACAGACAACTCAAAGTGCTTTACATTGCAACAGAAAAGAAATAAAAACAGCAGAAATCACAATAAAATGATAAATTAAATTAAATCCAGAATAGATTTAGTTTAGTTTGTTCTGAAATACCCAACAATTTATTTGCACTATTTCACACTTTTCATTTGCCTTTCTTTCCCTCTATGCTGCACGAAAACTGACCTGCTTAATGTGGACCTAGAATTTAAGTAGTTTGCTTTTAATTCAGCTCATCTGGGAAACTAATTGTCAGACCCATCTGTAGTTATTGTCCGTGATCTCAACAGACAGAAAACAGAAGGAAAATATTCCTTCACAAAAAAATAAAACTTAAAAAAAATCACCTAATATTTCACATGCAGAACAATTAGGAATACAACGTAGTGTGTGTCACACAAAACACACATATACTTATGTTTACTTTTATCTTTAGACAAAACTTAAACATGCTAAATTTTCTTTTTTCCAGCTGAAGCAGATTGAAGAACAAAAAGTAGGAATAATGATTAATCAATGTTATATTCTACACATTGTTAGCCTCAATAGCATAATTCCCTAAGTCACATTTTGGCTAAACTGTGAAATCTGTTTTACCAACGATATATCATTGTCGTTTAAACCTTGTGAAATGACTTACACAGTTATGCTATTGGGCTGACGATATGCAGCGAATCAAAGAAGGCCAGAACAGGAGTGCTTGCAATTATTACTACTAAGAAAGAGCATATTTTCTTTTTTTTAATTGGGTTTATTGGAAATGACTAGATAATGAATTAAAATTCAGTCACTTCATCAAAAAAATTAAACAGCTTCATTTAAAAAATAAAAAAACAACCATCCCACTCTATTGCGGAAACAGTATTTCAACATTTTCTCTTGAACATTCTGGAAAAGGGAACAAGGTGAGATACAGTTTCAGAAGGATAAAATCAAATGATTGCAAACTCATCTGTTCTTCACTTCAGTAGGTATTGATTTTAACTTAAACTAAAGATAAAACACTTTTAACCTGGGAAACTGCATCTGGTGGTACTAATAATTTGGTGGTACTTTATTTATTTGAGTTAAAAAACAAACTGACAGTTGTGAAATACTTGCATGACACTAATAATATCAAAGAACATACTTATCTGGCTTTTTCTGAAATAACAATGCAAAGATTTTTTACTTTTTTCTTTCGTTTTCTAACTAAATCATCACGATTTCTCAGGCTGTGGGCAGTTCTAAATGTTGTCCTCTGTTTGTGTACCCAGGCACAATGAGAGTACAAAAGCACTGAGGGAACGAAAACGCCATCCCATCCTCCAAGGACATACAGTCATCAACTGGGAAGAATCAGCAACAACCAGCACCCCCTGGCATTCGCACGTAGAGTAATGCATGCATATAATCTAACAGGATTTCACTATGTGAAAAAAAGGGAAAAAAAAGAAAAAATACTTTCTTCACACCTTGCACGTAGCAAGATGTGTCCAATTAGCAAGTGTGTATGTTGTCCTGTAAACAAAACTGCTGTAATTACCCAGTGATTTCCCTGGTGACTGCTGGGGAATGGCTTGCTGTGCTTTCTCTCCCAACCACTTCATTCCAGCAGATTGTTCTGTATATAAAACACTGTAAACACATGACCTCGGGAATGCCTCCATGACGGAGACCCCCAGTCAGCACATGTTCACAGTCATTGCTTTTTGAGTGGTTCGCCTTTCTTTTCTCTGCTTTGATCATTTTTGCATGATGTTGCACTCATGTCTGGATCCAGGCACCGCTGTGCCAGCTCTTTTTCTGGGTTTAGGAAGAAAGCTGGGGGGTGTCAGAGATGTTCTGCTTCCAAGTTCACGTGAAGGGATTTTGGAGCTGAGGTTCATAATAGCTGTATATGAGTTGTTTTTTTTAATGTAAGTACACTTATTACATTTTAGATGAGGTTACGACTTAATTGGCCTGAATATGTGAAGAAGTTGATCTGAAAAAACGGACTTTGCAAAATGTTGTTGACACTGTCATGATGCTGGACAATCAGCTGAGACGCAGAGAGAAAAAGTGCAATACAAATACGTATTTTGTTTTAACAAATCAGTTTGATACACAAAGTAGAAACAGACTAAGGGGAAGAATCAGAAATGGATAATCAACATTAAAAGAAATGATTTGCGTAACTGTTATTAAATCAGGCATTGTTACAGCCGGTGTGGCTGTGTTTTACAGTGTTTATGTCACGCTAACTCACATTCCCCTCACAAACCCGAGGCTGGTATCAGTACCGTCACAGACGTTTTAGCAGAAAAGGAAATTTTAGACATTTTTCAGTTTTATCTTGAACTTCAATATGAAGAAGTAAATAAGTTACAAGCTGGCATCCAGAACGCAGTGTGCTTGGAAACCACAATGACTGAGTCACATAATTATTCTGCTGCTAATGTGCTCTCAGTGAGCAGTGCTTGCTAATAAGAGGGCTTTGTGGTAAGAAACCAAGGGGCTACTGTAAACACAATAATGAGCCAAGTCTCCTCCTCCCAGTAAAAGCCACCTGAAGGGCATCGGGATGCTCAGCACAGCATGGTGCCTCCTTCCAAAGGACAGAGTGGCTGCTCGCCACTGTACTTATTGTGTAGGGAAGCACCTCAGGATAGGCACTGAGTCTTAGTTGCAAGCTGCTACACAAACACTTAATGAATATATGAAGAGGGAAGGTTGTAGTGAGCAAATAGGAAGTAATTCTATAGCTTTATCTAATTAAAAGAATATGGAAAAATACATATGTGCAATGAAGGTAGGTGCTCAGGGACCACAGAGCTAGATTGGTGGTGCTGTCTATCACAGAGTTAGAGGTTCAAATGCCAATGATAGTGTGAAATAGATTTTAAAAATGATAACCATAACAGTTTATGTCAATTGCAATTCACTCTTTGAACTTACTTTTTGATCGTGGCAAAGTACGTATACCCATCAGTTTGCTCTTTCATCGGTTAAAATGATTTATTAGCAAGCGATAAAATGTGCATTGAAGAATGTGGTTTAGATGAAGGGGAGATGTTTCCCTGAAGTGCTATTCGTCAAAGCATGTCACTGGATGCAGTCTGTGTGTGTGTCAATTTGTGTTTTATATTAAAAACAAAAACAAGGATGCAACAGAGGCTGTTGTTAATCAGAGAGGGTGTTGCTTCTCATTTCCACCCAGATCACTTTTCTGTATTGGATTTGTGTTTTTGTCTTAATATGAAATGTTTCGTTATCCTTCTCAAGTTGAAAATGGGCATAATAAAAGTCTGAAGTGGTAAGTTTGGTTCTTTAAATATGATTTGTTTTTGTGATTTGTGCATTAAGTCTGTCCATAAGCTAAGTATACGGCTGCAGCAAACCTCTTACACTGTGTCAAGAAAAGAACAAAAAGAAAACGCTTCTCTGTTCTTAATGTGATGTTTTCATTCAGTTTCCTCTTCTCATATATGTTATTAATATTCTAGTTTGCAGTAGTGGAGTATCACCAATTTCATAGTCCCTATATAGGAATTTATATAAAGCTGGTGACATCATTAAAAAGTCCACTGCTGTAGAATATTTTGGTTCACATGGAATAAAAATACAAAGGAGAAATTTTGAAATGACCTCATCCCTTCATTTTGACAATGCATTTTAATGCAGCCCTTATTTTTTATGTTACGTTTGTGCCTGTAGTTGTGCTGTACTTGCTGTATAAAACATTAAGCAAATAAGATGATCTATCAGTCTAAATGTCAGAGTTTTAGTCTGTGACTTTGTCGACATTTGGTTTACTTGATGTGTTCTGAGGGAAACTTAATGCTCAGCCTTTACATTTGTGCCAAACTGTTTGCATACCTTGTGCGTTACATAAACTACAGGTAAAGTACGTCTGCATTAGTATGTCCTTGCCCATAACCTGTTCACAGAATGCCTGAAGATCTTCATATTTAAATATTTCTGCTGCTGGAAAAAAGTCACACTTAATCCCTGTGATATGATAAAACATGGAGATCACATTCCAGATCTACTGAAAGATATCTATCAATATAATTTTATCTGATACTGAGGCAATACTCTATGTATACCCTGTTAGACCAAACTCTGGGTAGAACAGAAATTCAGCCAGTCATGCAGAGGTGCATATGTTGTAAAGCTTTTATCTCTGTGGAGACTGCGTGCAAAGCTGACGACAGCGCTCCCCAGATGTTATTTATCTCTGTATGTATCCTGTATGGTTCCACTTTGCGTACACTTTTGTTTCTCATGTTGATTTGACAAATGCATAATTTTATGTCACAAAGCCACTGTCTTTTGTAAATAAGTCAAATGTGAGATATATTAAAATAATTTAAAATATGGCTCATGTTGGTTGTTTCATGTTTGTCAGGTTGTATTTTTAACCCCTTATGGTCTGATGTCTGAGAGACTCATTATGCACATAGACTCAGACAATATGTTGCATCACTTTATGGCAGAAACCCTGTTGTTCACCATATGAAAATGGTCTCCTGCACCCTGCTGAATATCAGAAAGCAATAGATTACACTATAATACTTTTGACCTATTCCATGGTAATAAATAGGAAATATACGGACAGTTTACGGAATTACGAAATGTATTTGGCAATACGGATATATGTAATTTTTCTTAATATTGTGCATGACTTCTGCATTCAGTATCTCACTAAAGTGGAACTTCTGACATTTGGGACCTGTGTACATAACGTATTTGATGATTTATCCCATTAACTACGAGTAATTTGCATATGCTTCCTTTATACACGAGCTCTATATATTATTTTCTCTCCCACTTTGGCCACACTCTCTGTCCAAACATACAAACTATTACCACTTGTGTTTTTGTGACTGTCTTGCTGTGTTTATCCATGTTTCGGATCCACTTCTGACCTAAAGTTGTTTGTTTCTCATCGCAGACACCAACTTCAGACTAAACTAGGGTCAATTTTCCAGAACACATGAGAATAACTGTGATGCCAATGGACTTTTGATAATGCAAAAATATTTATGTTTAAAAATCAGACATAGATACTTATATGAGAAGTTACCTCCCCTCACCCCTTCTTTCAGTTATTTATTTAAACTTTGCTCTCATTTGGATCTCAGCTGTATTACTGCAAACTCATGGCTGCTTTTTGGGCAGTTGTATTTACTATCACTACACAAACCTACTTATAGCACCTGGTAGATTTTCCAAACTGCATCTGTAACAACCCTAGCTACAGTAGGTGTCACCAGCGACACATTTTTACCACAGATTCACACATTGAGATGATACACATGATGAGGCAGCCAAAAGTTAAACACGTGGGATGACTTTAACACACTGTGATCTATCAGTAGCTTCATCTATGGGTTTCCATGAAGAGATGGAGTTTCCACCAGCCAGTGTTACTCTGCGTCCTGTCTATAGGTCACAGAGCCGCTTCTTCCTGCTGCTGTCCTCAGATGAACCATGCTGGCTCTGTGAGAGTGAGAGACTGTTGCTGCTTTCAGATCAGTGAACCATATCCGCCTGCTGCACAGACTTTTTCCTCTTTCCCTCATTGCTCCTAAAAAGCCTTTAACCAGCCCCTTGGGGATTTGCTCAGTGAGCCTTTACTTTCCATGCATCTGGTAACTTCAGTCTCTTACCTGATGGTGTCTCCGTCTAGCGTGCATGTTCGGGATAAATGTGGGTTGTAGTGTAAGCTGCTTTGGGGTTAATGGAATAAAAATGATAAGAGATTTGATAGTTAGTCCTTGCTGCTCTCCAGGAAATTAAATGGAGTTATCATGGATTACGTATGAACCTCTAAATCTGTGTTAATACTTGTACATCATATTTAATATAAAAAACTGCCACATAAGACAAGTTTGTATGGGTAAATATGTTAAAGTAAATGTGATACAACTTTAATGGCAGTTGTACTATACACGTTATATATTTTGACACAGTTAAACCACTTAATCTTTGTCAGATAAAAACATCTTATCAGACAGAGGTTAATTCATCCAAGCTAACATAGAAAGACTTTCACAATTAAGGTGCTACAACAGCCAAATCATACGTAGTAATGTGGGGAAATTGACACCAAAATGACAGAGAAAATAGTGCAAATAAAATAAAAATGCTAAACTGAAGCTTTATACCACATTTTCTGACATGTGCACAAAAAACAGGCTAAACAAGCATTGTATGAGAATATAGACTTGTAAGTACATATGCATTCACATACAAGTATTTTTGCTGTCATCTGCATAGAATTACTTTGTATTTTTTATACTTGGATATTTATGGGCTCACAGATTACATTTAACTGAGAGTTTAGAGTTTTTGTGCATCCGTCATCCTGACTGCAGGTGCTTGTATGAGAATGTAATAAAACCTGCCATATAATGATACACTTTAAGCTGGAATATATTTTAATATATAATAAGGACAGATCTCTTGCAGATGACTTAACTATTGACACAATGGAGCAATGTACATAGAAGAGGTTGTTTCCAACAAAAACTTTGAGGTGCAGAAATGCTCTGGTCATGCCGGACCTACACAGAGGAATGGCATCTGTTCATGCTGATTCTCTAAGTGAAAATCTGGTTTAATACTTATCTTTTTCACTCAAGTCAGAGGGAAAACAAGCACAATACTATTGGGGAATCTGAATAAATATACTTGAGGCTTAAAATGAGCTTCAAATATGAACTCTCAAGCATTTTTTTTATATAATGCATTGCACATATTGCATTTCAACCTTGGAGCATGGTTGAGATTTGACTTTCATTCAATATAGTTTCTCATATGTATCATTTTTACTACTACTAATAATAAATACACTTTCAGAATTGAGCAATGTTTAGTGCACTGAAGGTCTGTGCTTACAGAAACTAGTGTTATCACAGCCTGACCTCACTAGCATTTATCTTGAGCTTGAGTAGAAGCGGCTGTATTTAGGACCCGGTGGCAGCAGCGTCTGCAGGCCGCTGCAGTCTGAACGGCGCATCTGGAAGAGAGCTGGCCGGCTGGGGAGGTGGAGGACGGGGAGAGAAGAGGAAGAAGGCTCCGGGAGCAAGCGAGACAAAAAGGGTCAGGCCTGGGAAAATCGGGTAACGAACACACAACGATTCACGCTCTTAAATCCGTTTAACCTGGCGCAGGAAGGGCGACCTTCATGTGAGAGAACAACGCGACAGCGCAGAGAGCGGAAGGCGCTCGATGGAAACGGGCAAATATCGGAAAGGGGGTTTGCCTTTTTTCCCCGCCGAGGATGCTCGGTGCACACAGAGGGGGTGAACTTGACCGTAATTACGGTCCCGAACCTGCTTCTAGGCTGCTTTGAAGAAAAAAAATAATACTGGTCTCCTCAAAGGAAATAACGGGGATTGATCCTTCAGTGGCCGTGGCCTGTAAAACAGCCACAATCCCGGGGGTCACATGCAGTCTTCCCCAGCTGCACAACACGCCAGAAACTTGACTTTTCAAAGCATATTCAGTTTAAAAAGAGATGCAGGATCGCGGTAATGTGAGCATGTGGTGCGCCCATAAACCCCGGTGTGACCCTGTAATAAATGATTTGGCACAGTAACACGTTCTGGTGGCAAAGGAGCCAGGACTTCATTTCTGCACACCGAGTCTTTTAAATGCATCAAATGCTAATGTCATTGATTTTACTTGACCCTTGCAGGGCATAAAGCATTCTTAACGAGACCAGATGTGTAGAAAAATGAAGGGATTTCGGTCATTTCCGCGAGTGCAACAGTAAAAGTGGCTTCGTTTTACGCGCATGTCAAGACTGTTGAAGTAACTTCAGCCTTGGCGTTAAGGAAATATTAATATAGAAAATCATTTTCAGCTATATAAATATCCTGTGTTCATTATTGTTGCATTGCATTGGCTCCTGGGTGATTATAAGTAATCTGCCCTTTTAACGACGGTTACAGCGCAGCCACATGCATGTGGTGCGAAACGGCCTGCAGGCTATAGTCGCCATACAGTATCTATAGAAGCCTGTGCGGGTCCTATACATGACGTACCCTCAACAAAGAGAAATTTGAGTGTCAGAGTACAGCAAGCTCATTTGAGGAAATATGCACAAAGTAAGTCAGAGTTGCATTTTGTAAAACGCTGCTCAGTTCTGAATGGAAAGTTGCAGCCTGGTGTGGAAGCGTCACAACTTGAAGCTGAAACTGACTAGATTTTGTCCTTAATTCTCATTATGATGTTTATTTTTTGGCTTATTCATTTGACAACAATACATATTCTGAATGAAAGTACTTCCGGTTTTTCAATGTGAACTCCTGGGCATGTTAGAATGGAGTGACTCACAGAAGGTAGTGTAACTTTGCAACAATATTTAACATCTTTTCTGTCAATTGATTAGCTGTTATACAGACATAAACTAAAGATTTGCTTTGTGCTTTTTTTCCTGACCAGACACCAGGCTCCTCTGTTGCAGCTACGAGTTTACACAATGCAAAACTTAAAACAAAGTGTGTGGCGATCCACAACTTGAGAACAGGTTTATACAAGAACAAGAAACAAAAATAACAGAAAGGTTTTTCTGACAATCAAACAAGAAAAAAAAAGGTATAAAGTCAAGAACGAACCTCATTTTAAGGAGAAATAGAAATCAGGTAGACATGGAAATCAAATGTGGAAATCTGAAGATGCAGATAAACCTGATAAATCATCACAAACATGACCACGTCATATTAATTCTGCAGTGTTTTTGGTTTTAGAACTGTAACAGTGACAGGTACATGTCTGCGCATGGTCCTCAGTTAGATCATCTAACTACCTGCACCCAGTGTGATTAGCTAGGGTCGGGTCAGGGTGCAGGGTTAGGGGTTTGTGTGTAGTTAGATGTTGCAAATCCATCTTTCTGCAGGGAGAAGCTAAGACTACTTCGAATTTAAATTGATCAAAAATGGTATTACCGAGTACCATAAGTCTTAGAAACAGCTGGCAGGAAGATTGTTCATTTGCAAAGTGTGCAAGATAAATGGTCTAATTGTAATTTTATTCTCTTTGTATTCCAGGAGAGCAGAGAAGAAGGATCATCTCTTTATTTCTTTATCTTTTACCTTTTGAGTTTGTTTTAAACCAAAACCCCATCATCTGCACTACCCATCAGCGTTTATCCCCCATAAGTTTGTAACATCCCCAATAATGCCGTCCAACACTGTCACCAACGCCAACACCACTGCATTCAAAGACTCAGACTTTGCCGATTCACCTGGAAACAGAATGGTAAGACCCTTGAATGCATGCTTCCATCTCACCAGGAAGTTAATCTAAAACTTGGTTTGTTGGTGAAGGACTCCAGCATTATGGCCCTTGTGGCTAATCGGTTACTATATCTCCAAATAACATGCGTTTGTTGTCCATGTCAGCAACCAAACTGGATAGATCATTCTTTTGCTGATCTCCTTCTCCATGATGTGTCACTAAATCTTCCTGAGTAGATTTGAGAAGTTTTTGCAGACAGCTATTGCTATTTGCAGCTATTATCACTGCATCTTTGCCTTGGTGGCAATGACTGTTTTTATATATGACTCGGAAAGCTCCCGTTAGAGATATTACTGTTATATTCATTTCTAATTTCCTCCGGTTTTCTAAATGATAATCATCTGATTTCAAATCTTCCCAGAGTGGACCTTGATTTTGTCACTTTAGATCCAAGAGCATCAAGTGTGCTGTGCCATACTGGTAAATTGCATGTATCTATATAATTGCAATCATTGTGTAGCTGCAGTATCTCCTGTGTGGCAGCAGTAGCAGCATCATGGAGGAGGCTGCTGAGAGGTGCAGCTGTGTGATGTGACATTTGCTGGTGTAATGGTGGTTGCTGATGTGGGCGTTGGCTCGCGTAAGTTGAATTGGAAATTGCAGCTTTTCAACTGGGTAAGGATGGTGTGGGGGGTTATTTGTGTGTGCAGGGAAGGAGGGGGAATCTGTCCTCTTCCTCGATGTTCCCATTACACTATGCCGCCCTTAGTGTTGTTGCCTGGCAACAGACATTCCCTTAAGTAACTGGCTATCCAGACGGAAATAGTACAGAGATATTGACAGCATAGTGAGGTTCACTCCAGGCAACAACAAATGATATTTCAGGCTTTTCAGTTTTTTCCTCCCTTTTAGAAAATATTAGGGTGAAGCAGTGTGTGTGTGTGTGTGTGTGTGTGAAAGGCATGTTGTCGGAGTGCTCTGGTTGGAGCGCTGTGCTGTTTACTGCAGAGATAGCCTGGCACCGCTAAATTGTGTCATCCATGTAAGTGGTTCCCAAATGAGCCTGCACACCAGGCTGCACTCAAAACATGCTATTATCTATGCAAATTCAGACGCCCTGGTACGGAAAAACCCAATCACCAGGCACACTATTACTGTTCACAAAACGATCTGGAATCATTTGTAGTTTTTCTGAGAAAAAGACACATATCTACATGAAAAAACCCTTTAAAGGTCTGCTGCTTGATTGATTTTTGTCCCTACCTCATTTTAAAACAATCTATGCCAATAATAACACTGTATATTTATTGCAGTATCAGTTTCTCTGTTCAAATGCTTTTATTTATGTAAATTTGTTTATCCCTTTTGAGCCGTAATAGCTGATGGATTCTTTTCACTTCAGCAAAGGCTCAGTGGGTAGCATAGCCTGGCCTTTAAATATGCACATGCCTATAATCATTGTAGCTTTGAATTATTTAAAAATAGTATTTAAATAAGTTTTTTTTTGTTTATTTTGGTGTTTCAAAGTGTCTAATGCTGGCATTACTATTTAAGCTACAGCAGTCATTATTTATCTTGTTAGACAGATTGATTTTGTCTCAGGAGAATCCAACTTATCATTTGGGAATATTTGTTTGGAGGCTTCAAGCTAAGGCTAATGAGCTGGAAGTATCTGAGTTGGTTTGTTTTCCAAAGTCTTTACACCTTAATTCTAATCTCTCCTCAAGTTCCTGTTAATCAGAGACAATAAGAATATTTAAGGAAAATACATGGAGGACAGTATTTGTGGTTTCTGTCCATGCCCCGTGTCTACTGGCAGGTCGAGGTGTATTTTATGGTGTGACCATGCCTTGACCATCTACACTCTGCTGAAAGTCGCCCTTTAACCAGAGTAAATGCTCCATTTTGTTCTGAGGCTTTTTTTTAATCACAACACAAGACCTTCATCTAAAAACCCTATTTGCACACTTGTCACAAGACTTCATATGGTCAAATTTCTTTACTATTTTCTTAGTATTGTAAGAACTTTCAGTCCATTTTGGTGTAAGAAGTGTGGATTGTTCTCTACCTCAGAAACAGCCATGTGGGAAACATAATAGGAGAAAAAATCTGTCCCTTAGGGCCACTTTGTTAAGCAATGTATGGAGCAACTTGTCTTCACAAGTCACACGATGTTCATAAAGAGATGGAGTGTGGACAATTTATTAAAGTATTCTGACAGTGAGAGGAGATATAGATCTTTAAAAACTTAAATCTCCATATTTAACAATAGAAGAATGATGACTAGAACTGGATTGTATGAGATCAGCACAAACTTTGACCTTTAATAGGAATATAAGCTTTCATTTCTTTTACAAACTAACTGAAATTTATACTTAAAAATGACTGATTTACAAATACCTATGCCTCCATAACTCGCATACTACATTAAATACGCTCAGTGTAAAATATCACTTTGATTTGGTTACAAATCATTTTAAAGTATCATTTCAATGTGATTTGTTATCCTACTTTATTACTAGATGGAGAGAGACCCTTTTTGTTCTCTTGTTACCACATTACTGATTTTTTCCTATTGTAATAACTCCACCCACATAAAGACAAAGTCACATCTCATTGTGCAGTCATCTTTTTTCCACGTTACACTACTGTAAGCTTAAAATAAATGTCCTTAATGGCCCTTTGGCAGAGTTGCTTGGGCGCAGAATACCTTACGGTGCTGAGAGCCCATATATCTTTGCGGGAATCTCACATTTAATACTGAAGGAATTTAATAAGTACCCATCCCTCCACCCTTCCGCTGCAGCTGTCAGGAATGGCCTTGCAGTCTCATTTGCATTCAGACCTGGTCCTGCTGGTTCTTTTTAGTCAATATTGAAACTGAAAGCATCTACATTAGGATCATCTATTCTCTCATCAACCCCAGGGGTACTTGGAGGTGGCAGACATGGAGCTTTGTTCATGGGCGTGGACAGTCGTATTAATAAAGGGGAAATTGCAGCAGGAGGGGGAGGTGGGGGCTGGTCAGTGTGTTTATAATGGTATTAAGAGGGAATTGTCTGTGGAAGACCAGCGCTGAGTTCTCAAAGCTTTCACTTCAGCCTAGTTTAGAAGAGCGTGTCATTCAGTTTCTATCTTTCTCATTGTCAGCGGAGGACACTTAAGAATCCGCTGCAGTCCTCCCTAATGTTCAAGTGTTCCAGTGTGTCCCCTGCAGATCTAGTGTCACTCCTCCCGTATCACGTGCTGAAGTCATTTAGCCTGTAAGCGTAAAACCAAGAATATGCTATAAACATTAGACATGCACATCAGCCTCACAAGTGAAGTTGTTTTAAAATATAATAATAATATTGTTTTGAATATTTCCAGAATATTGGGTCCCAAATCATCTGTGCACTCTTTCTCTTTTCAGGGTGAGAGCACAATACTGGCTATGGACCTGATGGCTGAGGAGAGGTCGACTTTAAGTAGTGCCGCTTGTAAAGCTGGCAAGCCAGGAAGAAAGCGCAAGCCATTTCCAGTGAGTGCTTGTACTACTTTGCTAGAAAACTTGCAGCTACAGTATGTTTTCATCCTTGTATAGGTATTTGATTGGCTGTCTAAAGGTAGTTAAGCTCCAGGTCAGGTATCGACTCATTCCCAAGCACAGAAACATGAAGAGAATCTGGCAAGTTTATAACTTCTTTTATTGATTTCATTTTTTTGGCAGCAGATTTTCTTTCTCTT
The DNA here is from genome assembly GCA_037177535.1 of Pseudomugil gertrudae. Classification (NCBI taxonomy): domain Eukaryota; kingdom Metazoa; phylum Chordata; class Actinopteri; order Atheriniformes; family Pseudomugilidae; genus Pseudomugil; species Pseudomugil gertrudae. The sequence continues at coordinate 16,663,696 of JBAMHV010000021.1, forward strand.
GTCTATAATCATGTTAAAGAAAGACAAATCTTAAAAAGCTTGTTGCTAATTTATAAGAAGATTGAATCAAAACATTTAAAGGAATTTTTCTCACTCACAAATACATTATGTGAGATCTCCGGTGTAAAGGAGTTCAGCTGTTTCAGTGCATATCATGTAGATACAATTATTAAATAAAGAAAACAGAAGATCTGCTTTAAATCGTGCCTGAAAGCAGGTTTTCCAGAACAGTCAGCTGATGGAAGGGTGGAAAAAAAATCTCCAGATTGTTTTACCAGATGGCACCAATCAGCAGTTTCATTACAAAAACAAAACAAGTTGTTTCAGCCTCCAGAAATCCGTTAACCTGTAACCAGGCACTTTTTTTTGTACTCATAAATAAACACCTTACGGATACTACACTAAAACCATTTGCAACCTGTTTGTGTAGCCGTTTGTAGTTAAAAGCTGAGACGTAATAATGACTCCTGGGCTAACATGGATCAGAGTATTTCTAAAGTTAATTAGTTCTCCCTTCATGATTCAACAAACCAAAAAGATGAAGAGAAAAAGATCTGCAGAGGCTATACGGGCTCGGACAAAACTGCCAGAAGGTTTGTGTCAGTGTGTTTAAAAAGTTGAAGGGGTGTTTCTGTAACTGATAGAGGAAAGCCGCGCTCTGAATCAAGGCGCCTGGGCGAGTGTTTTCACAGCTGCGTGAGATCGACCACAAGCGGCAGATACGGCGGTCATATAGATTCCCCGAATGCTGCATTCACTCCTGCACTGAGTAGCCAATTTAAGATCCCATCATAAAACTTCATTAAAAGACTTTAAAGGGATTTTCTTTTCTGGTGATTATGAAATGTCTCATAAGAGACCGGAGGTGTATCACAAGGATTCAGCTCTTTTCACTCAGAAAGGACAAAGATCATCTTCATTTATTTGACATAATAACTGACTTTGCTGCTTTTTACTACCACGAGTGCTCGTTCTGATGTTTGAGGCTTCTCAGTTGGAGACATTAAATCTAATACCCAAAACTGATGCTAGAGATCAAACCTACATGGGTGAGTTCACTGAGAACTTACTGATGAATTGATAATGTAGGGAACATGTTTAATTACTTTCTCAGTAGGAGTCCAACCACAATTTCTGACCAATTCTAGTTATTAGCAGTGAACTGAGTGAACTAATTGTGTAATTATTCCATTTTGAAACATCCTGAGGAAAGTATCATGAATATAATAATTAAGTGCATCCAGATTGTTTAAACAGCTACAGTGAATAACCAATAATCCCATTAAACTCACTTAATACGCAGTGTGACATGTTTCAGTGTGTTGTCGTTCCTACAGCCTCAAATTGCATTAAATAAATTGGAGATAAAAGCTATTGTTATTGAACTAGATGAATATCAGCAATGTTCTAGTATTTCAGATCTATATTAAATGTGTCATTTTGTAGTAGAAAGTAAACTAAACTTCTTAGTAGATGTATAGAAATGTTCATTAACTCCTTAAACAATAGCTTATCCCCTATATTATTTACAACAAAGCTTGTGTGTAAGTATAGTGCTTCAGCAGTGAGTTGGATTAGCAATTCAGTGTTTTACTTTTGACCTCTGTCTGCCTGTCTGAGCTGTCTGATTTACGAACTGTGACCTCTGACCTCTGGCAGGGGCCACATGTAGTGCACTTGGTCACCAGTGAATTGCGTAATCCTTTCAATGACGGCTGTATGCACAGTCATCACGTGCACATGTTTCTGCATGTGTTGGACTTTCTGTTTGTGTGTGCATGCTTGATTTGCATTTTTCTAAATACACACGCTCTCACTCTTCAACCTCTTTGTCTGTTTATGAACTGAGTGAGAATATTAAAACCATCAGAGCTGGGGCTTTGCTGTTTTCATTCATCATGTTTAACGTAGTCACTGCCGAGCCGCTCTTCGTTTGAGTCCAGTTTATAGCTAATTTGTTTTTGCTTACTTCAATGATGAAGTCATTTAAACTCCTGCAGCCTGACATAAAAAACAGCTTTGGCTTGTTTTAACGCTGTTTTTACGATGCCGTGCAAACTTATTTTCTATGCCTGTTCCGCATCATTTGCTCTGCGTCCTTTACACAGACATTCTTTAGGTTTTGTGATTTCCTGTTCAGTCTTCAAGAATCAGATTACAGATTTGACCCTTAAGCTTGGTGAACAGAATCTGCTCAATACCACCTCATGACAAAAAGATGCTTTGTGCATTACTGCTGCCGCCTACTCTACAAGTAATCCAAACATGTACATTGCATTTGAAAGGTTCCACATCACTCTTATCAGTGTGATCTTCCAGTATATGCCCCACTTTCCTCTCCTAGTGAACCAGTTATGAGCTTGTCTGTGAAAGTGTGCCTTTATGACTATTACAGGCAACATCAGACACCATACTTCATTCTATCAAACATAATCTTTTCTCTGAATTTCATATTTACCCCTAAAATTTGATGGCTGTCAGCAGGGAACCTCTCTTTAAATTTACTCCACTGTATGGAGTAAAATAGTTTAACGGGGCGTTCCAAAGAAGAGAGAGAGAGCAAAGGCTCTCTGCTGTCAAGCAACCAGCATTCCCAACATACTTCTGTGCTCCTGTAATGATTAATGCACGCCTACAGGAAGCTCAGTCTTGTACCTGATGAGCTGTAATGTAATCTCTACTACACTTGCAAGTTATTTGCTGTACTGCAGGTTTGCAGACTCAGCTTTGAAGTTTGTAGGTTAGCAGAACTGCTCAGAAAATTGCTTACTTGTTGACTTATAAGTGCAGCGTTAAACTAGAGGGTCTATATTGTCCAGATAGCACACAGGAGCCTTAGATGATTTAACTAAGCGGATCTGTTATGATATGGATGAATGCTTTAATTGATAACTTCTTTTAATATGACAGAGACGGAAAGGAACTTGTCCTTACAAAAAATGGAAGCTGTTTTATAGTTTCCCCCTTAGAGGGGTGGTTTCCAAAGAAGCTACATGATTCTTATTAAATCTTGTAAAGGTTTTGCTTATTTTACAGCCAGCTAGTTTATCCACTAATGTGTCGTAATCCCTGACAGGCAGAGCAACTTGAAAAATAGCTACGAGAGCAACAGTCACTAAGGCTGCTAGATTGCCAGGATGTTAACATATTTAACCGCCTCTTCCCTCACCCGCAGGTTGAAAGCTGTGGCTCTCCCAAAGACAGTGTGAATGTTGGCAACATCTACACTGGGGTGTGTAGGCCGTCCATGGCACAAGTCCACAATGGAGACATGGGCGGGCACAGAGACAGGATGCCCGATGCCTGCTTCCCCAAACAAGAGAAGAGGGAAGTGGAGAATGGGATCCCCAGAGACCCCTCCTCCTGCCAGGCAGAGGACAGCTCGCATGGTCAGAGTCTGAGCCCTTCCCAGGAGAACGGATTCATGCACATCCGGGAGGAGCAGGACTTGGAGAAAGACAAGGACGACAGCCTGATGATGCCACGCAAGAAACGAGGGAGACGGAAACTGGAGCGGCCAACAAAATGTGAGTTTTTCTGTCCTCTGGTTGTTGCTACACTATCTTTTTGATCTGCTGTGTGTTAAGCCAGCAGAAAAAATGATGTGCATGTGACTAGTACAAGATGTTGAGTAATGATCTATAAATGGGCGTCAGACTGAGTGTCTGAGCAGCTCCACACACAGAGCATGGGATTTAAACTGCCAGAATTAGTAACACTGCGGTTAAAAGCATTGCATTTACACAGCTGCACATGGCACTGCAGGAAAAAAGGCAATACAAGTTTTACTGCAGGGATTATCCAAATGTCAGTGCTGTAAATATTTAGAAGATTGTGTATACATGGTTTTATCTGTGCTGCATTTTGCTGCCACTCAGTATCATCCAGGGTGGTCTAACAAATGCTTTCAGTATGCACCAGTAGTTGACATTTAAATGCACAATTTACAAAGAGAAACAGACAGCTGGAAATAAAAGATTTGTCAAATTTCCTCTGATGTAATGAAGGAAATAGAAATTCCCTCTCATTTTATCCAGGAACACTGTGTTTATTGGTAGACTTTAACATAATGTTATTTCAACAGAATATATTGTATATAAAAATGTTTTTATGCCAGATAAAATACACAGACATTTGCTGGCAAGCGCAACTAGCGGATGAAGAGGGAAGTGGAGCCTTTTTTGCAGTCTTCTACCTTATTACTGTTTCTCTTCTCATCTAAATTACACCCATGTCCAAAAAATATGCAGACATAATTATCAGAAGGATATGGCTGTTTAATAAAGAAATAAAAGTAATGTTCTCACAGGACAGAAGTCAGAGTGCTCTCACTTTGGAGATTCAAAACCAACTCTCGGTGGATTAAAGCTAAAAGCCACATTGGCTAGGATGGGTTTTTTTTATTCACATGATCCAGATTTTACATAAAAATCAGAGAATATTGGGCAAATGTTACACCACTGGTACATCAGACAGCTACATGTACCACAAAGAATATGGCCCCCAGGGTGACACAAACCTGACTGTTTTATATACCATAGACAGAATGTGATAGAGGTTTATGACTGAATTTGGTGGAATCTTACAGATATGCTTAAGATAGAGAGGTTTTTAGCTCGCCTTGCTCAATTGGTTGAATTCTTTTCCTCTCTGAGCTGAGAGTGTAATGACTGATGTCTGCTGCAGGGAAAGACACTGACTTGTTGCTGCTCATCCAACCCATTTAAGAAAAATCCCTTTTCCCTGTAATGCTAAAAAAATTACATTTATGATCCAGTTGTTTCAGCCAAATGTGGAAACATACCACTGCGTGTTTTCTTTGCTAGCCACAATACAAATCATGAAGAAACATCTGTTTGCACCCGAGTACATACAGCTAGTGCCAGACATATGCTCTATTTATACGAGCCCCTGCTGAGTTAATCTGCAACAAACTACAGTCGACGCTGCGGTTATTAACAAATCACCCTCAGGCCAGTGTTCCAGGTACCCGATCTTGTCGTTTGCTGAGAATTTCCTGAATCACTCATCTTAACTGTATTGTGTTTATAACATTTTCTGATAGCTGATTCCTTGTTACACATTATTACAGTGAGTGAGATCATGTCCTTAGTTTTTATTAGCCATTATTTCCCCCTTCTGAGACACTGACAACTAAAAACAAAATTAAGATAACAGTAATTCATGAACTTGTACCTATCTGGTTATGTAGCTGTTTGTGAGTAATTTAATCGCATCTTTTGAACAGATTCCTCTGCGACAGCATTCATAATTCCCCAAATATATGCAAACAACTAGCTTAAACATCTATCTATCTATCTATCTATCTATCTATCTATCTATCTATCTATCTATCTATCTATCTATCTATCTATCTA
>JBAMHV010000021.1:16671649-16688302 GCA_037177535.1 Pseudomugil gertrudae
TCGTTTGTTTGTAAACATTGAAATGGGCCGATTGTCTTCCACAGTTTAGGGAGAAGAGAGAGACTGAGAAAAAAAAAAAACTATCGCATTCGGAAAACTTATCGCGCTCCTTTTTTCTTACCGTGCAATTAATTGACTTATTGCTTATCGCGACAGGCCTATTTAAGAATGAATAATGCCCTTGAGTAATGCCTTACAGACCTTCAGCTCTTAAATCATGACCAAGTGAGTGGAAACCCCCCACTTGAACATTTACTGTGTGATTTTTTTTAAATGATATTTTTTTGGCTGTGGTTTGAGTGCACATTGCACATTCTAGTTTTCTCTGTTCTGGTCTGTCTTGCTGCTGCCACATCTCCCACTTTCAGTTTTGCAACTTCCTTTATATGTATGGTCATATACTAAGGTGCTAAAAGCAGTTAAAAGTGGGAGTTTATAATTTGGCATGTACACTGATAACCTCATTTCAGGTTTCAATGCTTTTTAGACTAAAATAATCAAATGAAACTTTCCCGTTTTACTAACTGATTTATCTTCAAATGAAAAGCCTATTAGGCAAGTAATCAATGTTAAAACACAGCTCGTTATGTGTTAATGGTAAAGATTTAGTGATAGACTCTATACAGCTGAACACGGCCACCCACTTTATGAGTGAACTGCGGTTTTTATCAATATTTGACCATATTTGGGAAAAGAAGGTGGTGCTAATGGTTGTAATTTAACACTTAATGGGAGAAGAGTACAAACATATCTTACATGCAATGACAGCAAGTGAGGGTGAAAAACAGATTGAACTAACATTTCACGAGAGAATCTGATGCATTTTTAATAGAAATCCTAAAAGTGTTTTTGACATGTCATCATGTGATTGCAGGAAATATTAGTGATGGTTGGATTTTACTAGGAGGAAGACCACTCTGGGTGATGTTTCATCGTTAAGGTTTTTTGAGGCAGTTAAGAGGAACTTAATAATGTTAGTCATGAATATTGTGCTTTTATTGTGTCATATAATGTCTACTGGATGTAATAAATGTTTTATTAGATAATATAGAGCTTTTAATTGTCTATAGGAAATAGAATTAGAGATGTTTAAACCCCTTAACGCCTGAATTAACAAGAACTGGGCAAAAACATCCTATTTTTAAAATGTGAAAACTTTATTTGAGCATTTAACAAAATCTGAAAATTCTTTTTTTTTCAGTATATTTATTTATGAGCGTGTACTAGATCAAAATTATTATAGTGTAATCTTCTGCTTTCTGTTATTCACCAGGGTGCAGGAGACCAGTATCATATGGTGAACAACAGTGTTTTGAGTAAAGTTTCTGCCATAAAGTGATGCAAAATGTCTCAGAAACTATTACATATGATATGTTTAGGCCTTAAGGGGTTAAAGCCTTGTGGTGTCCGTCTACCTGCAGCAGCTTCTCCTCTGATATTAGGTGACTGCATCCATCTTTCTTTTTTACAGTTTACGTGTTACATGATAAAAGAGATTACAGAAAAATATCTGTAAATTCATGGATGGGGGACAAAAAGTGTTATTATCTATATTAAGTGTGTTGCTCTGTATGAGGACACTTTTTATCCTCATTGCAGAGGTAAAAATATCTTATTTGCTTATAAAAAGAAGGTAACTCCAAAAGCAGTGTTCTCCATAATTTAGTCACCTGTGCAGTATGGCTGTTTCCTAATAAGGATTAGTAAAACCCTCAGCAAAATCTGAGTTCTCCTTTTATCAGCGTTAAACTGTTACCGTTTGACATGTTAGATTTTAAATTTTGTTGCTCATAAATAAATACACAAGCTTGTTTTTTTTCTTTGCATTGACTATGACAGGAAACTACCACTGCTTGATCAAAGTGATGTGATATGATCCCAAACGTCTGATAAACGGTCCTTTGTGATCATTAGGACAGCTGATGTTGGAGTCAAGATTAACCTTTGACAGAATGAGATCAGCTTTCTCTAACTTCATTAAAATACCTGAGTTTAGAACAGGCACAGCATGCAAAGTAGCATTATATGGCAATAATGGACATATATACACTTACAACTCCACTGCATGGTTTGCTAATGTGCAGAGAGAATATTTACTGCCACACAATCACACAAGTGGTGCGATATGTTTCAGTCTTTATGACAGAGAATCAGCAGAAACAGCATGAACCTGCTAATAGCAGACAGCTGTTTGTCTCTTGAAGCAGGAAATAAGGTCAGAAGCATAACATTTGCCAAAGTAAACCTGCAATTCTCCACTCTCATAACCTGAGCAGTCACTCCAAAATTTCTGGGTTACATCAAAAGTTTTATGTGGTACCTGAGGGCACGAGCTCCAGTGACCGCAGATGATTCTGTTATGAGCATACATGCAGAACCAGAAGCTCTTAACAGTTTTATTAATTTGTCTTTAATTAGATCTAACACACAGTTATGGAAGATGAGCTTGATAAATGTATTCTGCTTTATTGATGAATGAAAAGACCATATGGGTTTGACACACACACACACACAAGGACAGCCAGTGCCAATTCCCACCCTCCTATGAATGATTCAAGACATCCATTGTGTTGCTGTCTTCTCTCTAGATGTGGAGCACGAGGAGGAGGACGGGAGCGATGCACTCAAGACAGAGGTAAGATTTGTGTGCTGTTGTTGTCTCTGTTTTCTGTCTGATGTAACGCTTAAGGTTTCTGTCACAGTTGGCAGGGTTACTGTTACTTCCCTTTTTTTGGAAGAATTATGTTTCCTGTCTCAAACAGTATAATATTTCCATGCCAGTGTGATAGATGGTTGTGGTGCAGTCTGCACAGAGGCACTTTTTATGAAACAGCAGAACCTTTTTTGACAGAAATATTGAAAACTCAATCTAATGCTGGCATGTCATTAAAGTTGATCAACTTAGTGTTCTTTAAATGGCTTTACTAATGATTGTGGTGAAAGTTTTATTGTGTGGTGGAGGCTTAACACCAGCAATCTTTTTGGAGACATACTGTTTAAATATTATAAACTTAATTGGAACAAGAGCTTAATCTACCACCGGGGTGAATGGAGGAATCAGTGAGTGAATGGTTGAACGAACAAATTAATTAAATATTATTGATGTTTTTATATAACACCAAACATTACGCTGTGTGACTATTTGTAAAGTAGTTGTTAGTATGTTTGTTAAAGCCTTTTTAATATTACCGGGTACTCCCGCAGATAGCGCGTAGTTAGCGTCATTGAAATCTCGCGCACAGGCTGTTTAGAAATCGGGCCATTTGTTACATTAAAGATAACGGTAAGACCTTATTTTCTGGTCAGTAATATGTTCTCTATAAGTAGTTTTCAAACGCATAACTTTCGGTTTTTCAGGGAGAACTTTTTTTACTCGAGATAATTGGACATTTGTTCTATTTTAACGTAGACCCGCTAAACTAGCTTACACTGCCTCGTGCCTGCGCGCGTGCCAATAAACTTTTAGTTTATCACTTAATGTTTCCAGTCTGTTTGCGTAGTTATGTTCATGACAATACTCTGTTATAATTGTCCTAACTGAAGGATTACGATATAATAGCAGGGGTGTAGTCTTTAACCTCAGGGCTACTTTTGGCACTTTTTATAGTCTTTTTATTAGAATTACATCTTAATTCCGTTTTTGAAGAGATTGCATAAATATGTTTTCCATAAAATCTATTTCCATGTAATGGTTCACTTTCTGCTTGAAACCTTCTACTTAAGCAGCAAATAATGAAAACTTGCCTTTAAATGTAACTTTTTAAGTCAAAACTTTGCCCAGTAATACCAAATGTTTTTTTTTTTTCCTTTTGATTTATGAAAGAAATGGTACCTGATGGTGTATAGATTTGAAATATCAAATACACTTGGGAGCATCAACCTTAAAATTGTTGCCAGGGAGTTGCAGCCTCACTTCACATGAAGTCATCATCTTTCTAGAAATAAGGCAGTCCCATACATTCAAAGAACAGTTTCTGTCAAGCTATGGTGACAGGTTAGATACACAGTTTTACTACACGTGTGGATGCTTCTTTATGCTATTTTTTTAACACCTTGAACAGGCAGATCGAGGCAGGCTACGAGGGGGAGTTGGTTGGGAGATCAGCCTTCGTCAGAGGCCCATGCCCAGAATAACCTTCCAGGCTGGTGACCCTTATTACATTAGCAAGCGGACCAGAGAGGAGTGGCTGGCCAAGTGGAAGATGGAGGTGAGTACCCCAGTTCTGTCCCAGCCACCATAGACAGCAGGGGAAATGACTAAAGCTGTTAGGGTTAAACATAGGGCTCCTGGTGCATTCGCAGCCAAGTGTATTTGATGGATCATTTGATATCGCATGAAGGTACCATTTATTTCAGTGAACCTCCATGGCCATAATTGACCTTTTTCCCATTTTTTCAGGGTTTGTGCTGAAATTTTGTGTGAACAATGCAGAAAAAACACGTATTTCAGGGCAGAAATCCTACTACATCATGGTTTGATAATGATTCTGCAGGGTGTGATGGGATCTTAGCACAATTATCAGTGCATTTAAAACTACCTTTTCCCTCACTGGGTGTCTACTTGGTATACGTGAAGCATATTATTATAGCCATACATGATTAAAGTACTTTTTTAAATGACTAAAACAAAGGAGATCTGAAACTGTAAGTTCCCAATTGCCATCATACTGTTTCAAGCCATTGAAAAAGGTTTAACAGCAAAGAAAAGTGTTAATGTAGCAACTGACTCATCACCATTTCATCAATATCCTCCTGTTATGTGTAATGAATTATATAATTACTCATATATTGCTCTTGTTTGTGTACATAATATGTGAATAATCAATCATTTGTGACAAAATGTTACTGTGTTAAGATTTTTAGGTAGTATGGCACACATCACATTAGAGCTATTGTGACTGCTCTCTTGGGTGATTTTAATGACTTTAGACTTTGGGCCTCGTTGTACGATATGGTGAACATTATTATACTTAAACAGTTACAAAATAAGAGCAACAAAGAGGAAGAGCATCAATCCCTGGCAATGTAAGTTGCTATAGGGCTTGTGGTTCGCTGTGCCTTCTGTATGTTGAGATTGGGATTTGCAAAGACAGGTTGTCTCTGTTTGGCAGCAGCAACTACTGGGTATGTCACACATTTGCAAATTTGAACTTATCTTATATGACTATTCATGTTTAACATGCTTCCAAAGTTCAATTTTATTATAAATGGAACATTTCCATATGTTTACTTTTATTACAGTGGTTAGTAGTCAGGTTCAACCATCTTAAGGCAGATAACATGCATCAAATACCCTTAACTATGTTAAACCAGGAGCCTTGTACTTCCTGGCGATGATCACCAGAAATACCTACTGTATCTCTCTAAGAAAAAAAGTTACATCAGATTTACCTGCAGAATTATTGGATGTTCACAGCAACCCAGGCAGTATCACACATCTAAGAAGGTGCAAAATGCTTTTCAAAAGCGAATGTGCTTTCCAGAGAGGCTGTTTGACAAGAATTCCCTTTCAGTATAAACTGTGTATAAAGACAGCAGAGAAGGGAAATGGACAATACAAGAGTCAAGCTTTTACTTAAACCTGCAGTGAAAACTGAGAAAACATGAGCACATGTTTGTTTTGTCCTCATTAATTAAGCAAAGATACTTTTATTCTGATTGTTATACATGTATAGTTCCCTTTTTTTTAATTAGTCGTGACATTTGGTAGAACTGCTTTGCATCTTCATCTTTTACATAATGAAACATTTTTAGGGTATCAGTTTATACTTGTCTTCCCTTCCTCCCTCTTTTGTGAGGAAAGCTCATGGAGTGGCTATAAAAGTGTCTCCAGGGAGGAAATATTGCCATATTAGCAGCTCATACTAGGGTCCTACAAGTGGAATATCATAATATGTGAACAAATAAATAGTTTACATTGGCTTTCCTGAAGAAGAAGCTTTACAAGACGGAAAATTCAAATTCTTATCTTAATTGTTGCAAGCTTTTATTTGGTTTGCATAATCTGTGATTTACTTGAATTCAAATTTAATCTACTGAGCTCAAATATGATTGTATATGATACATAGTATAATACTTTTGCTTCCATTCGTGATACAGAGTATCCTTCTACTGCATAGACAACATGTTGAATAAAGGGTTACGACCGTCTTGCACTTTCTCCAGGATCTTTCCTCTTTTTTTGTCATGTGCCATGTGTTACGCTGGACTTCTCTTTCCTTCACTCTCCATTTCCCTCCTCCATTCTTCTCCTGACCCCTCCCCCAGCTATGGAAATGAGCTCTGTGCTATGGATATGAGGGTGAAGATGAGGTTTGCAGCAAATTTCCAGCCCTGCTTGCAAGACAGCCTCCTGGCTTGTTGCCAACATTTTTGCAAGTCCTCTCTAGCCAACCAGAATTCCTGTCAGTAATCACCTGACCTTGAATTCCCAGACAAAGAAATGTTCATGCTTCTTTTTTTAAGCGATCTCTTCTACCCCAAGAGTGGGGGTGAAAAAAACTCAAGCCCCACACTGGATTATGAGGGTAGCACGCTGGCGTGTATGGGTATGTGCACTGCATTGTTTGTTTGATAACACAAGGCGATAGTGTGCATGTGTGATTAGCCTGCTACAGCGAGGGAAATATGCTGACTTCAGGTATTTCCATGAGAGTTGTTGTGGACCATCTGTGCTGCATGGCTTAAAGGAAACCGTCTCTTTAAAAAAGCAAGGGCGAGCAGGCTTTAGCCGTGTTTGGGAAAAGTTGCTGGCATGAAAAAAAGTTTCCCCCGCGGGATAAATATGTGCTGAAACTATTTCCTGTTTCTGAGCAGCACCCAGAAAAAGTCAGAGTAGCATAAATTCTTGTCTCTGGGAAATCTATTTAAGTTAAAAATGTTTCTTTTCCAGGGTCAGTGTGATTTCACCTTACATAACATTCGAGTGAGAAGAGGCTGAAGTTGTTGTGTAGGCCTCAAAGACCTTTCTGCCTTATCATGTTGTACTTTGTTCTGTTTCACTCAAGATGTACATTTAAAGTAATATGAGTAATTTGATTACTTAAGATTTCAAAGGTTTTTTTTTATCATACTAAGCAGGCTCCTCAGCGGGTTTCTTAACAACTCAAATTGCGGATTAAATGGGAATTCTGTTCATTTATTCATGGCTGACTGTGTAATATTCCTAATTATCTCTTTAAAAGATGCAATACAATGAGAACCAGATGGCTTCTTTACCCACAGCCCCCTCAAGGCCACTCATGAAGTACATGGCTTTTGTAGAGATTTGTGCTAAAATGAAGTTAATGAATACAGTAGCCACATTAGTGAACAGGAGAAATTTCACTTGTGCATTTCTAAAATTTGTTTTGCCACACTTATCCTCTATAAGGTTTAGCATTAGCTTTTGTAGCATTTTGATATGATGCGTTCATCCTGTTATGACATAAAGAAGTTTTTATTAGTTTTCCACAGTTCTGCTCACTACATTAAACTTGGGTCTTTGCAGTGATCACATAACTAACTTTAATCCATTAATCAAACACATAAACTAGACCATACTGTGTTTTTTTTATTGTTGCACATGAAAAACTACTGCACTCAAAGGTCTAACTTGTTTGTCAGACTTAGTGATATCTTTTAACCCAAGTCTTCAGGATTGCACTGAAACCTTTTGCAAAACCTTCTCTAAGACATATCTTCCAGTAATACAGAATTTCTTTTAGACTTGTTGAGTTATTAAATATTTTCAGACACTATGCAACTGCATTTTTGACCCTTTGAGACTAAAGAGCTCGCTTGTAAAGTTAACAACCATATTAAAAACGTTTGTTGTTTTATAAATTACTGTAACTGCACAGTAGCTGTGGCCACTTTGTTAACAAGTGCAAGCCAGATTTGTTAGTAAAGTTTCCTCTGGACACCCCAGAGACCAATGTCTGTTCTCTTTTTTTTCTGCCTCCCAGTGCACTCTGTCACCCCTTGAGCCCTCAGGGTATCATGCTGCACAGCCTCTAAGTCAGATTATCCTCTATTGTGCAACCAACATGTCTCTACATTCTGCCAGAGGCCTGCGCAGCTTCTGTTTTCTCTCTACCCATAACAAAGTCCATCAATACTGTAAGCGCAGTCTCCCATGGTATTCATTTTTAACATATTTTATTAATAGGTAACACTTGTAAGTGTCTTTAGCACAACTATAGTATATGTACATATTTATGCTTTCATTTCTAGCATCTGTGTTCACCGCAGGCGTGACAACGGATATAAACTGGTGGTATTTCTGAGCTCTCAGTGACAGGCAGGCGTGTGTGAATGATAAAGACCGCATTGTATCTCCTCTACCTCCTTTTCTTTTTCCCCTTTAGACTCAGAGGGCCTGTCTTGCTGGTAGAGCGGCACATACACTGTGAGGCCCCCAAAAGGGGACATTTACAAGTGGGAAGAAGTCCAGAGACAAATATCTAGTTCTTATAGCTGCTATACTTTCCCTCCTCTCACAATGGGTTATTTTCAGCATCAATTTCTTAAAGGCTTTGAAGAAAAAAAACACTTGAAATAGCCTGACTCAAAACACACTAAAACAAGCACAGGTAGACTCAGCTGCTTTATTGGCATTTGCAGTCCTCTGTATCATCAGATTTAATGTCTAGATTTACATTGGGCTAAATTCATGAACTTTCTTATGCTCTCAGTCAGCCAGTTTAATCCAACCTGCATCAAGAAGTACTCTTCCCATTTGACAACAATAATTATGGATTGTTCCACCACATTCATATTACAGCTTAACTAACATTTGTTAGTTTTTGCAGTTTACCATCTGGATCCGCACATCCAGGCTGGCTGTGGAACACTAACTCCAGTGTGTTTGTGTTGGAGCCTCACACATATGGCCAAAGGCTTTGAAACATCCATCCAGCACTACAGTACAGATATTTATAAACCACAGCAGAGCTTCTTGATTGAAGAGCACATGTTTCTACTCTACTGCACCAAAGCCCCTCCTCACGTGGTGAAGGCAACCCCCTCCCCTTAAAAACGCTATTGTTTACGAGTCACCCTGGGGAAGAGGACAAGAAGTCACTTTTCTTTTTGACTCTTTTCTCTTCCTTCCACACTCCCACCGCACCCCTGGACATTTACAGTATAAGTGAGCCCTGAGAATGTGAAAAACCCTTGAGGAAAATGAGCACAGCTGTGCTGCACTGCTCTCAGGTGGCGTCTATAGTATTACCAATACGTGTGGACATATGAGGCTGCTTATACAGCCTGTGTGCATAAAAGAAAAGGAGAAGAAAGATGTGTGTCCATGTAAGTTCTCTCCTGTGTTTGTTTGAGAGAAAGACATCAGAATGAATGCAGCTGTTGGGGATTTGCTGTGAGAGGCTTATGTCTTGGCTTTGTCTAGTCCTCCCTGATTGACATAGTGGTTCAGTGTCAGGTACCACAAACCCAGTAAACTCTCCTTTTCATCTCTGGACACTAAATAGTTACTGTATACACTGCTAATGATAAATGGGCCTTGAAATTAGAGATAAAGACATTTACAGAGTTATTCAGAACTCCACACTTAGTGGAGGTGCATTACCTCAGTTTGTACTGTGTGTGTAGTACAGTATCATGCATGGAGCATCCGGTAGGGCTGTGTAACAAATGCCATGCTTTTGCGTAAATAAAATTGTGCACAAAAGTAATTACAAAAAGCTCATCCTCTTACATAGTCACAATTTTTGTCAGAAATAGTCCTTTTTTAATATTGTTATTGTTATTACTACTTGTCATTGTCATTTTTATTTAGACATTTTGCTTCAAAAAGTCTTTGTCATCCTGTTAAAATGGGAACTGGTAGAGTATTTTTCTTTCAAATACTGTTAATGTGTCTTTAAACTTAGAAAAACATTGTCAGTTTTAAATCAGCGAATAGCTCTATCCTTATCCTTGTTGCTCCTTGGGTTGTTTCAGGCAGAGAAAAAGGCCAAAATGATGTCAGCAATGAACGTGATAAAAGATCATGAGGAGAGTGAAACAGAGACTCAGAACGAAGAGGTCTCAATAATCAAACACCTACAGCCTTCAAAGCAGCAGCAGCCACCTCAGCCTCAGCTTCACACTCAGCCTCAGTCACAGCCTCAGTATCAACAGCAACTGCAGCCGTCGCTGCCGCAGCTACAGCCACATAAGCAGCAACAGCAGCAACAACCTACTGACCCAGCTTCTCCCACTGTGGCCACCACCCCTGAGCCTGTCGCCGTTGAAGGAGGAGATAAAACTTCCCCCAAGTCTGCAGACACTGAGCCTGAGTATGAGGTGAGATTATACTGAGCTTTGTTTGCACCGATTGTGTGTTATGGTAAGCTAATGTAATGAATCATTGTTGTTTAAATTAGTCATTTATGTTTCTGTTTGCTCATTTCAGTTGTTAAAAGTGCACTAAATTATAAATACGCATAACACAATGGATTAAATTGATAAAAAAAGAATTGCAGTTGCACAACTTTTTGTTGACAATAACTCAGCACACAGTTTCTGTTTCTGTGTTTACAGTTATATCTTGAGATACTTTATATTAAGTGTACCAGGAAATCATTACAGGTTTTCACAAATTTTTTAAAGGACCTTCCTGTAGGCCCCTGTAATCCAGACATGCTGTCTGGAGTCACTCATAACAACAAAATCCCCCAAAATACATTATAACAGTAACTTACTTCTGAAATATACATCTCAGTTTCATTGTGCAGTTTTTCCTGTTCACATGCAGTACTGCATGTCTCCTAACACACACATTTGCAAACTAAACTCCTGTTGTGACAGATTCACAAAAAAAAACAAAACAGAAAGGAATGGGAAAAAAAGCAACATTAACCAACATTTTGTGTTTCATCTAAAACGAAAACATGACATAACAATGTAGAACGATCAGGCATGTTAGAACATGTTTAATATTTTACTCTTAAGCTTTACAGCATCATTATATTTGGACACACAAGACTCATGCCCTGATTATTTCATGAATAGTACGTGATCTCAAACAACAACAGATGCATAAATAAAAACGTTATTCTGGACATGTGTTGAAATCTCTGAACGCAAGCATTTCGTAATTGTGCTGCAAACAACAAATCACAGAATTTTCAGGGTGGTCAAAACTCACATAAAGGCTGCTACACCTTTTTTTGTGATAGTAAAAGTTGTAATATAGAGAGTTAGAAAGAAAAAATATTCATTCCTTCTTTTTTTTATGCCATTTGCTGCATTGGAAACTGAGATAATTGTCTTTTGGCCATTGTTATTAAACAAATAAGTTAATGATACAAAATACCTGGTAGAATAATACCTAACCTTTCTTTGATTATGTTAAATAAATCACCTTTAATTTTTTTTCAACATATTTGTTCGGTTGATATTGTATGTGTATAATAGCTTTTGGTATATAAGTATATCTGAAAACATGCAGTTTGAAAAGGTTTTACCACTATGCCTCATAGTGAATACTGAGTGGATGATTTGTCTTTTGGCTGAAGGATGGTCGTGGTTTTGGCATTGGTGAGCTGGTCTGGGGAAAGCTGCGAGGCTTCTCGTGGTGGCCAGGCCGCATCGTATCCTGGTGGATGACGGGCCGGAGCAGAGCTGCTGAGGGGACCAGATGGGTCATGTGGTTTGGAGATGGAAAATTCTCAGTGGTGAGTGTTTGGAGCCAACATTAATATTTTTATCAGATCATTTTTCTTTTGCGTTTTCAAGGAAAACAGTCTTCCATTATGAGACAACCACATGCTCTATTAACAAGCTTTACTGTGTTTATTTACCCAACCTGTTGTCTTTTATTACATATACATTTATTGCATAGCATATTTATTACCATCTGAAGGGAGAAATATTTCTTTTTGTTTTTTGTTTATATCTTTACAGGTCTGTGTAGAGAAACTCATGCCTTTAAGTTCCTTTAATAATGCCTTTCACCAACCAACTTATAACAAGCAGCCCATGTATAAGAAAGCTATTTATGAAGTGCTACAGGTGAGTTGTGGGTAAAAATTGCTTTTTTATTTTATCACTGCTCAATGTGATATTGTACTCATGGTAGTTAGTGAAGGCTGCATGGTGCAGTATTTGGTTAGCACTGTGGCCTCGCAGCAAGAAGGTTGCAGGTTCGAGCCTCGCCTGGGGCGGGGGTCCAACCAGGAACCTTTCTGTGTGGAGTTTGCATGTTCTCCCCGTGTTTGCGTGGGTTAGGGTTACCATGTTAATGGGAACTGTAGGCAGCTAAAGTAAAATATCATTTACAAGCCTAAACCACTCAGTGCCATAAGGATAAGTTGTAGTTAATATGTTTTTAACAGTGTTTTTATATATATAAATATATATATGTTTTTCCAGGTGGCTGGCAGCCGGGCCGGAAAAGCCTTCATAGCCTGTCCTGATAGTGATGAGACTGAAACTTCCAAATCTGTTGAAATGTTAAACAAGCAAATGATTGAATGGGCTATGTCAGGGTTTCAGCCCACTGGACCCAAGGGCTTAGAGCCGCCAGAAGGTGAGGAAGAAGTTGAATTTGCAAACAAAAACGCATGTTGCAAACACACGTTCGAACACAAAGATAGAGAAACCCACAAGATATCTAATATGTCTAGCTAACTATCTATCAAGGGTGGATTTTTTGTTCTAAATATCTATAAAATGACCCAGGTTTTTATCAGCCGCTGAATGCATCATGATGCATCTAAATGTAATAAAGGAACCTGGATGTTCTTTTTATTTAATACATTCTGATCAAACATGTTGATCTGTTTACAAATGTAGTCTGGTCTATATTCATAAACATGCATTTAACATTTTCTATGAGAACGAGGTTCTGATCTTTGTTGAATGTGAAATTGAAGAAGAAGTTCATGTTAAACATATATTCATTTTTGTGCAGTTTGTGATGTGTGCACAGGTCATTTTAAGTTTTTTGTTCTAATTGTTTTATAGTTGCTTGTGGATTTGAACAGGCATTTGCACGTCTCAAACATTAGGAACAAAGTGATTTACAAGTCATGTATTATACATTTGCAGCTATTTAGTTTGCTTTTCTCTCACCTTAACCTGTGGAAGGTTCAAAGTTGCCACATGTAAATTTCACTAATTGAAAATATTGTGATGAAAACTATGTCAGTAATATTGGTTTTCTGTTATGCTGTTCACCCCAGAGGAGCGTAACCCTTACAAAGAGGTGTACCCTGAGATGTGGGTGGAGCCAGAAGCAGCGGCGTATACGCCTCCTCCAGCCAAAAAGCCACGCAAAAGCACAGCAGAAAAACCCAAGGTCAAGGACATTATCGATGAGAGGACACGAGGTAAGGCTCATCATCTCTTAGCATGGCAGTCAAAGCACTCTTTATTCTGTCCCTTGGGAAAAAGCCCTTCAAAGTTGGTCATACATCAGCATAAGTGACTTAAGATGTAGCGTTCAAGCAGGAGGTCCATTAGTGTGTGAGCTTACCAGACAAAAAGCAAGATCCTGCCAGAGGCATTCAACAGAAGCGTTACTGGATTGCTAAAAATCTCCCTATTGCCTTTGTAAATCACAGGTTTAAAAGTTGGTTTCATATTGTTTTTTATATGAATTCATGTATTTATCCATACCCAAATCCAAATTTGTGCATGAAGGAATTCAGAAAAGTAAAACTATTCTAGTTTTGAACATATCACTTATAGTTGGCTCTGAATTTTGATAACGTACATTTCTGTTTTTCAGAGCGGCTTATTTATGAAGTAAGACAAAAGTGCCGCAGCATAGAAGGTAAGTCTAGGACTCTTGCTTGCAGCTAACTGCTCTACAGATGTTTCTTAAGAGGCTTTCAGGCACCTTAAACTTTTCTTTGTTGTTGACAAGCAAAACCACTGAAATGAATACATCTATGTCCAAAAAATAATGAGAGCAAAAATAAGAAAAAATAACATTTCTATGACTTATGTCACCCTAATGGCTCTGTTGTGTGTTCTCTCTAAACACGTCGACTATGGTAATTAGACCTACTTAACCTGCATCATAGCAGTTTAAATAATTTCACAGTAGTGTGAGTACATAGTATTCACACCTCTCTGAGCCTGCCTGTTAAATACTGACACATGCTTCTCTCTGCAGACATCTGTATCTCTTGTGGAGGTCTGAATGTTAGTCTTGAGCACCCTTTGTTTGCTGGAGGGATGTGCCAGGGCTGCAAGGTAAGGAAGCCCGTTAAGTATTAATTATCACACCTCGTGTAATAGAGATATATTTTCCAACAAATGATGTAACCCTAATAAAATGTTGGTTCTTAATATGTCTCATTGTTTACTGTGGTCTCTCTCTTTACTTTGCAGAACTGCTTCCTAGAATGTGCATATCAGTATGACGATGATGGTTATCAGTCGTATTGCACTATTTGCTGTGGGGGTCGTGAGGTGCTCATGTGTGGAAACAACAACTGTTGTCGGTGAGGTTTCTACTGGGTTGCAATTTAATGACTCCACTGTTGCTGCAGAATCAAACCCAACATCGTTGCTTTAGGATTTTTTTACATATAAATTAATCTATCTTTAACCCTTTAAAGCCCAACCTAAGAACAACTGGCAGACAAGTCTGATTTTTAAAATCTTAGATCTTTAAGTTTTACAGCAGTTTTACTATTCATTACTATGTGATAGGGCAAAACTATTATAGTGTAGTCTCCTTTCTGGTATTCACCAGGTGGCAGGAAACCAGTATCATATGGTGTACAACAGGGTTTTAAAAAAAGTTTCTACCATAATGTGATGCAAAATGTCTCAGAAACTGTATTGAATATGCTACGTTTGGCTTTATATGGTGAAGTGAAAGACCACAGGTCTGTTACAGTTATAAATTGGGGCAGAAGAGTTTTTTTTTTACTTGTGGCTGCAATGGTTGGAGATGTGGAATTTATTGGCTATTTATCAAGCCAAAACAGGCAGAGCAAAGTTGTTTATTGTCTGAGGAACAATTCAGATTAGAAAAAAAAGTGTTATTTGTTGTAAGCCATGTTTAATAAAAAGATGGATTAGCTCTGGCAGTTTCATAATGCGGTTTTTTAATTATTCAGAAAATAAAGTATATAAAAGGTTTTGCTTTGAAAGCGGTTAAATATTTCCCCTTTGAAATGACTGAGCCAAGTTTGTCCAAACTCACAAGTTCCTTGATATTTAAACATAAATCAGTAATTAAAATGATTAATGAAGAAAACATTGTCCAAAACAGATTATGCTGTTTTTCTTTCACCAGATTGATCTGATAGTCTTTGAACAGAATGGAAATAAATACGTGAAATCCTTTTTTATACATTTTCCATCTCACATGATCTATAGTTCAGTGTCTGTCTGAGACTCTGCTTCAAAAGTTTCTCTGTAAACTAATTCAGAAAAATATGTGGTGCGCAGCAGAGCTAAATAATTCACATAGCGTTTTGTCCCCAGGACAAAATACTCTAATTTAGTATACATTAGTAGTTAATAAGCCATTATTACTAATTCAAAATGTTGTTTTTCTTAAAAGGATTGTGTTATCACTGCTTATACGGAGAATCTCCAAACACAGACACTACAGTCCGAGACCACCGTGGAGCTCTGATGGCTTGTAACAAGTATTATACAAAGTGTGGTTGTGCTGTCCATCAACTAAAAGAGATCATTGTTAGTTATAAATACAGTGTAATAAATCAATCCCACAGAGTGAAACTGTGAGAATGACATCTATAAAACTACTACTGTGAATAGATTGAGCCTAGTCACAAACAAAGCGTGCTGATGGCACACAGTACTTTGTTGTGTGTTTATATGGAGATATTTGACATTTGAATGACTTTCTGATTATTGCTGCCTCTCAGACCGGCCCATGTAGAAGTAAATCTGATAATACAACAATGCAGCTTCTTTCTGGGCTCTGACAGATGAGGAAACTGAATTAGTGTAAAGATCAATTTCAGTCATCTGTGCTAAACTTAATTTAAAAGATAAGGTTGATAGTATTTAGTGGGCTTTGCTACTTTTAGTCAATCCCATCAGGAGACTAAGCCAAGAAAAATGTAAATTCAGCCATAAAATGATCACTCCAAAATTTTACTCTTCACGTCACAGCATGACACCATGTTTAAACTGGATCACAAATATATTGTTTCATTGTAAAAGAAAACAGGGTGAAATTTATATTTATTGGCAATTAATTTCACCAAATCTGCACATGAATGTAGATTTGGAGGCCTAATAATAGCTGACAGCATCAGTGCATACAGAATGAGAGTGCATGTTAGACCGCTTTGAAAGAAATTAGCTCTTATGTTTTTGTCATGGAAAAACATTAGATATTTCATCAATGTGGCTAAAATGTAGTTTGTAAACAGCTGTGGCGTAGACAGTGGTTCAACTCCCTCGCTTTTCCATATTTCCTCATAAACGACTGTCTCCACTGTCTGATCTCTGTGGTTCTTTCAGTCAAATAAAAAGAATTAAATTACTGCCAGACAAAACCTATCTCAAGAAGATTCAAGATTTATGCCCTGACAAATGAATGCAGTCTGCTGCACAGAGAACCCTCCATCCCTTCCTTCATTTCTTTTCTCTTTGCACCTTGAACAGCTGAGTCTTTAGCTTGTTCTTAAAAGTAGACAAGGACTCTGCAGACCGGACAGAGTTTGGCAG
>JBAMHV010000021.1:16688390-16703600 GCA_037177535.1 Pseudomugil gertrudae
CTTTCACTGGTTGAGCGTAACTGTCGAGAGGGAGTGTAGCTCTGGATCAAGGAGTCAAAGTAGACAGGAGCTGTTTGTAGGCCAGAAGCAAAGCTTTGAATTTGATGCGTGCTGCAACTGGAAGCCAGTGGAGCTTGATTAGCAGCGGAGTGCATTGAGTTTAGTCAAGATAAAACAAAAATAACAAGTGTAACAAGTTTTTTCTCGCTTGTTGCCACTCAACAGAACAAGTTGACATTGCTGGGATGCATTTCCTCCTCTTGTGTTCAGGTGCTTCTGTGTAGAGTGTGTGGACCTCCTTGTTGGTCAAGGAGCTGCCCACGCTGCCATCAAGGAGGACCCGTGGAACTGCTACATGTGCAGTCAGAAGGGCGGATTTGGGCTCTTGGAGCGTCGCACAGACTGGCCCAGTCGTCTCCAGCACTTCTTTGCTAATAATCATGACCAAGATTTTGTGAGTGATTCACTTTTAGGCTGTGACACACAGGGGGTCGACAAATGACAGCAACAGGCAAAATGCATTGCCACCCATATGAAAGCAAACACACAGGAGTGTTGTGCATCACGATTGCTTGTCTCAAAGAAATTTAATTGGTTGACATTGGATTCGATTTGGCCTATTTTAAAGCAGTTAGAAGGAGGATGACAGCGATTTCTACCTCATTCTGCAAATGAATAGTGAAGAAACAACGTCACACCCTTGTGTATCAAGCCCTTAATAGCTCGCTCACACAATTTTCTCACTTTCCTTCACTTTTGTCTGTTGAATTTCAGGATGCACCAAAGCTTTACCCCCCAGTGATGGTGGAGAGAAGGAAGCCAATTCGTGTTTTGTCGCTATTTGACGGGATAGCAACAGGTCAGGCAGGAAACTCATTTCATCATCTATTTTTCAGTCTAAGTGAAGCTGTTGATGCACAATTAATCAGGGTAATAAAATCTTGTTTACCGTGTCCTTTGCTGTCACTACACTCCTGCAGGACTGCTGGTGTTGAAAGAACTTGGCATCCAAGTGGATCGCTATGTAGCTTCTGAAGTGTGTGAAGACTCCATCACAGTTGGTATTGTCCGGCATCAGGGTCGAATCATGTATGTTGGTGATGTGAGGAACGTCACTCGCAAACATGTGAGTTTATATTCCTTGCATTGATTTGCTGAGGATGGCTGGTTGATTATTGTATTGGACAGTAGGTTTGTTTTACTTATTTCTTAAGCTAAGAACTGATCTGAAACAATCACATGAAAGCATCACATCAGATTTGTTTTAGCAAACTCAAGCATGTTTTATTGTCTTAAAGATAGAAAAATCAAGTTTATGATGGATGACTGAATAAATACAAGTACTAAACGTGCAGATAATTGTCTCTGGTTGTTCACATTATGTAGTTTTTAATGATGAATCAGGAAAAGTTGGAACTTACACTGCACATAGTACTGGAATTATAATCCAGCATAATTACACTAAACTCCCTGTCCCTTATATCTGCACAGATACACGAGTGGGGTCCTTTTGACCTTGTTATTGGTGGGAGTCCTTGCAATGACCTCTCAATAGTCAACCCTGCCAGGAAGGGTCTTTATGGTAAGTTTAAACAGCCAAACTTGCTTGTGTTTTGCACAATCCCATAAAGTCCCATAAAAATTTAAATGAACCAGGATGTCTTCACGAGACATCTTTTACTGTGCCTCCACCTTTGGTTAATAACCTTTTTAATAACTTCTCTGCCCCACAGAGGGTACTGGGCGCCTTTTCTTTGAGTTTTACCGACTGCTCCACGAAGCCCGGCCAAAGGAGGGGGATGACAGGCCTTTCTTCTGGCTCTTTGAAAATGTGGTTGCCATGGGTGTCAGCGACAAGAGGGACATATCTCGCTTTCTAGAGGTCAGCTTCTTCAGTAATACCTGCACTATCACTTAACTGAAGACATGCAGAAACTGCTTATAACAGCCATCACTAAAGGATTGCTGCTTTATGAGCACCCCCTTGTGGAAATAATGCATTATCTTTAGATCATTGACCCTTGATTAAACACTCTATTTCCTATTAACTCCCAGATAGTCTCCTGCTTTGTGTGTTTAATTTTTTCCAGTGAAGATCTGGTTAGCTGTTAGGTTAAAACCATCACCACTTTAAAGTGAATTTGCTCTTTGGACAATGTTCAGTCTATGTAAATAATCTGAAAGTGTTTCGCTCACTTAAATATTTTTTATTTTTTTTGCAACATGACAAAGGTTTCTTTTAATTACATTAACTTTAAGCTCTAAAAATGTAACTATTTTCAGGTTATACAGTATTGATTAATTTTCATACTCTGCACATCCATTGCTGTGCTTACAGTGTAACCCAGTGATGATCGATGCTAAGGAGGTATCTGCTGCTCACCGTGCTCGCTACTTTTGGGGTAACCTTCCTGGCATGAACAGGTCAGTGGATGAAAAAACAGGACTCTCACAGAAAAGAGAGATTTTATTAAATTAGTTTTTAAAATGACAAAATTTCCAGCATTAGTTAAATAAAGCAATTCTCTCTCTGAAAAACAATAACATCATATTCATATCATTTATCAGTCTTCTGACTTTAATTCTGTTAATTGTGTTTCTTAGTTTGGAAGTAGTAATTGAGATACATGTGTGTCACTGCAATGTGTCTAAATCAACTCAAAAGCAAGGTGTTTTTGCACATCAGTAAAGCAAAGCGTGTTGCTGTTTCAGAACGTCTTACAGCCCTGTTGCTAAAAAGTGAGGATGCTGAGTGAAATCTAAATGATAGTTAGATATTTGCTAATTCTGAGTTTGATTCCAGGAAAACACTTAAAAACTGTGAAAAGAAGATTAATTATCCTGTATTATTTTTTCCTAAAGAAAGAGAGAAGAAGACACCATGAGACTTCAACCAGGAAACTTAAATACAAGCAAGCAACTCAGGTTGAGACAGATCAGATGTATAATTGTCATCAGTTGTTGTCCAACATTTCATGTCAAAAGTTAACAGACTTCCATAGAGATGTGAAACGTACCCGTGATGGTCACAGTCTGGGTGTAACTTGTCTTGATTTTGCCAATATGAGGAGATTCATGCTAACTTTAATGGAGAAAGTGTCTCCGTTGCAGTTTTTGTCCCGTTAAAATAGTGACACATGCTTTCTATGCTGTTACTCATGTAGCTTCCACAAGAACAAGCTATCATCATAGCAGCCTGGTTCTCCATTTATACATTATATCTTTTTTAAGACAGTTTTAAAGGAAGCTCTGATTTCTACAGGAAGTTTAAATGTAAATGGATCCTCTATGTGTTTTCCCCAGGCCTTTGACCGCCATGTGCACAGACAGGCTGGACCTCCAGGACTGTTTGGAGCATGGCAGAACAGCTAAGGTACAGTTGAAATGTTGAGCAATTTAACGAGGTGTGTAGGGAGGAAATATCAGGAATATTATGTAGTTGTGGAAAAACTAGTTTTGCAGTGATACATTTGTCATTTACAGCTTAGTTACGGGAAATTTAATCAAAGCTAATTAGATGCAACAATTGATTCGCTTCAGAAAAGCAGAACTTTGTACACTGCTGCCTCTATGTGGCATAAAGAGGTAATAACACATCTGATCTGTAAAACAGCACGTCAGCTAAAAAAGTTTTCTAAAGCTTTGTGTTCTTATGGAGCATAATAAAATAAAATATACCCAGGTGTGTTTTTACACTAATCTGCTTATTCTCTGCTAGTTTGACAAGGTGAGGACCATCACCACCAGGTCCAATTCCATCAAGCAGGGCAAAGACCAGCACTTCCCTGTCTACATGAATGAAAAGGAAGACATACTTTGGTGCACTGAGATGGAAAGGTATATAGGCATGAATGATAATGCTGAGTACAGGTTATACCAAGATGAGAATTTTAAGACTATCTTTCTGTGTTTTCCTCTTGTTTGCTCCCTGTCTGTCTTTGTGATTGTGTTTGTGTGTGGTGGTTTGTGTGGTTGCTCTCATCAGGATCTTTGGCTTCCCTGTCCACTACACGGATGTGTCAAACATGAGCCGACTGGCGAGGCAGAGGCTCCTGGGCAGGTCATGGAGTGTCCCAGTTATTCGCCACCTGTTTGCACCACTTAAAGATTACTTTGCCTGTCTTTGAGCAGCACGACAAGTTGCTCAAAACCATTTAGGAACTACAACTATATGTTGTGATTAGATACAAGAGCCTTGATCTTCGAATTATACCGTAGTATAATTTTGAAGCAAAACAGTGACGTAGACTTCATATTATTTCTTGAATTTGAATTGTAATTCTTATTCTATTTAATTGTCATTTTACCTTTTAGCAGTGTTATCAAGTATTGTTGATTTGTTTGTGCAAGCTATACTTGAGACTACGCTTTCTGCTCAAAACACAGACATAGAAGTGCTAAACACATTCTGTATAAGAGAGGATAATGTGATGGGAAACATCAGAAAGACAGGACTTTTTCCTTTTTTTATATTTATGTAAAATCTTTCCGCTGTGTGAGCGTACTGTATGTCAAGGCTGCAAGATCCACCTGCAGTGCAGCCATGCTTCCAGCTACTGAGCCTCACAGAGATGTGAAGAAGAGGTTGGTGATTCTCTTCAATGTCGGGAGAGCAGTGTCTCTGAAAATCCAAAATGCCAGATCACATATACCTCTTTGTTTACAGTTTCTACACACAACTGAAGGTAATAAAGGTACTACTGTAAAATGGTTACAATACCATGGTGCTCCTAGATGATGAGAAACATCATTGCCCATGTGGCGCTATGACTTTAGACAAAACAGTGCTCTTCAAACCTGTTGCTGGAATAACTTGTGTTTAATGTTTTTACTTTTTAATAGTTTTGTGCTGTTTTCTTCACTTCAGAAGAAACGTAAAGGTGACAGACATTACGTTGCAACTAAGAGCCTGTCCTCTTTTACAGCTTTTATACCGATTGTACTGGTGCTCGTTTAATCTCTCAGCTACGCTCAGGCTCACAACCTGGATCTGCACAGAGAGTGCAGCCACATGGGTGCTGATGTTTTCTATCATTCCAAAAAACAAACAAAAAAAAACAAGCAAACAGAAAAAAAAATACTTTGGATCAAAGTCTGTGGTGAGCTACTTTTTCTAGTTTCATCCTGACTAACGATATTACTGTACAACTGTTAGTAAGCGTGCTAAAGGAGGGGGAACAGACTGGGGAGCATCTTCCTCAGCAGCTACTTTAAACTGAAAACTTGTCAGGTGCAAATCCTCAACAACATGGTGCGGCTTCACAAAGTTCTTCTACCTTTTTATAGCAATTTTGTGCTGTTTTATCAACATTACAAAGCACTTTTATATGTATACTTTTCTTTTTCCTTGATTTGTTTTTAAATATTGGTTCTTGTGAATTTTTTTGTTAGTTTTATGATGTGAAGCTGATCTACCCTCGTGTAATACTTTTTGTATACAGTAGGGCTGTGCCAATAGAAGTACAAGTATGGCTTTTGATATGTGAAACTCATGTTATTCGACTGTACAGTAAGTGGATTGACATTTTTAATCCCAAACTTCTTTTCTTTTTCACTGTCATCCATTTTTGTTCTCAGTTTTCAAGCAGCAACCCAGCATGTTGCCACCAAAATTCAAAGAATGTTTGTTTCTATTTAGATTGTAAAATGTAAGACAGAGTTTAGAGCAGCACAGTCTGCTTTGTGTGATATTTTGTCCCTTGTGAAGGACGGTTGGGCCTCTTTTAGTTCCCTGTTATATTGTACTGATCGTGTTGGTAAATTTTAAGTGCTGATTTTAAGTCGCTTCACCAACTAAATTCTCTTGATTGTAACTTTAAAGCTAGATATGGAGGATTTAGGCTGCAGTTTGTCAAAACAAAAAAACTGACATAGTGTTTGACAAGAATGTCAGCACTCAAAGAATAGAGGCCAACAAAAGCAGATAATATTGCTTATCTATATCATATTTAAGATTCAAGATTTGAAATTTAATTTCTTTAAGTAATTCATTTCTTAAGTGACCTTATTGCCATTGCTTTGTCCTCGGGCATGAGGCTCACAGTGAGCTCCTGCGCTCGGTGATAATTTAACCAGATGTTACTTCCCTTTTTCCATCCTTCCCCTCCTCACATAACACTTAACACCCCTACATTTTTGTACATTTGTACATAGTTTTCTGGTTGCTGTTTTCATTTTGTTTTGGGTAATTTTTTTTTTATTTCTTATGAGATGTACAAATATAATTCTTTGCTAATATATATCATAAAAAATCCATAGCTTAAAAAGTAAAAATGGAGTGAGAAATTTGATTCAGATCTTTTTTCATACTGATTTGTTTGTGTCAAGTGAATCCAGATGTGATGTCTTGTGAGCTTAACAATGGCTGATGGACAATATTAGGAGGAACAGTCTCAGCTTCCCTGCACAGCCCTACATAATGCTGTTTTTTTGGGGGTTTTCTTTTTACCAAGCTCATTTTCTTTTGTAAGACTTTCAAAAGAGTGACTGTAGGTGTTTCCAATGGTGCTAAACATTTTATCTAATCAAGAAAAATATATTTGATTGGAAGAAAAATAAACATGTCTTGACAATGACTTTTAAGTTCCTTGTAGTAAATGGAAAATAATTATTATTTCACTCATAAATATATTAACAAAGGCATTTTAACTTTGTACTTGAAAAAATAAGGATAACAAATAATGAAAGGTTTCCTATATTGTTTTAGAATAGAGATTGCTGTAGTTGGTGCTTATCTGTGGGAAAATCGTGTGAGAAAAAAAACTTACTGTAGCATATACCGTATGCTTAATGTGCGTTGCTTCTTATTACTACATTCCATGCCATCATATTCTCCATTTCTGTGTTCAGAAAGTTGTTCTGAATTATTGAGTATTTGTTTGATTTCTATCAGCAAGATCTTTTTATTTCACTGTTCGAGGCAGGTCAATACTTTTATATTTGGTGAAACTGTTGACGCTCTCTGTGACTTCCTTTGTGTCATAACTGTTTTATGGCCTATATACGCGTTTCCTCAGCAACAGTTCGTACAGCAAATGTAGCAGTCATTCTCCACTCTGACCCCCTCATACTTATGTTTAGTGTCCAGAGAGAAGATAAAGGCTCCGTATGTACTTGTGCTGGAGAACACTTGAATAAATGTCTTGTTTTTGTGGGGAAAAAACCAACAAACTGACCCGGTCTGGCTCTTTTGTCCATTTAAAATGCAGTTACAGCTCTTGCATCACTATCAAATTAAAAATGTGGGACTGAAGTTTCATTCAACACATAAAAATTGTGACATGAGTTGTTTTATTAAATCAGTCAAGTTCATATGCAACCAGAGAATAAAAACTGATAAAATGTAAAGTTTAATTAAAAAATTAAACATTAATTGTATTTTTTAAATGATTTTTTTCTTGTTTTATTGTTTTCACACAGGTAGTCCCATTTAGTAACTCGTTTACTAGAGATACCTGCTTTGGAAAGTTTTTTTTTAAAATTTACATTAAATTAATACTAAAGCATGTTGCATTCACATGAGGAATATTTTGTCTCTTTTTTTATGGGATTTTTTATAAATCTAAATTTATGAAAACTTTTTACAAAAACAATGTATTTCTTCTCGGTAGGAATAATTGGTGCTCACCATGATGGGTTATGCCTGCAGTACCAAAGGCTGCTGCTTCAGGACTCCATATCACAACCCTCACTTTTCTACTACTTTGTAGTAATATAAATTAAGAGTGATGAAGAGTTTACTCTCTGCTTTATGAGAGGATAGCCCACTAACACTGCCCTGTACATTTACTAACATTTTAAAATGTCAGGGACTTTATAAGAAACCACAAAGGCTGAAAATGGTAAGTGTGACATCGAGAGGTCCTAAAACTGATGGCGCTCCTCAAGCTGCAGCAGTCAACTGTTTGTCTACAATAGATATAAAGTCCATGTAGCTAAAGGATCATTTTAGATACTGAATAAAATACTTTTAGCTTATTTTTCTGTTTTCACTTCCTGTGGGGGAAGAACTTTATTGGGAAACTATGTTGTAATTAAAAAAACATTTTAAATAATAATTTAAAACTTTTTATCATTACTCATTATTATTTCTTGGCAAAATTATCTAGTTGACATTCAGTGCTGTACACCTGAAATTAATTAACCATAAACTGATAACAATGAAACTAAAGTCTCACAGATCCTTTTAGTCAAACTAGTTCTCACTTATAAGTAAACCAACAGCTTTATTCTGCAGAAGACATTAAAACTGTCAACCACAAGAGCAAATAAATGACTGCTGAACTCTATTTACAACAGTCCAAAAATATTGGCTCCCTGTCATCCATATTCAGCTCCCTTATTGTAGCCTATGTTATATAACACATCACCTTTCTGTTACAAGGCCACCTCACAAACCCCACCAAAGTCATTTAGAAACCAATTTCACTCCACACACGTTAAAGCTGGACACAAACAACACGGGAGACAAAATCCACACAGAATAACCCCAGGAGAGATTTGAAACAAGAGATTTCTAACCTCCCCATCATCATGCAGCCTATAAATGCCATTCCACTTTTATTATGCAGTGCCTGGATAAAACCACACGTTGTAAGGAAACTTTTCACATTTTTTGGTTTGTTTATTGTTTTTAACGCCTCTAATGTGAAAGGTTTGCAAAAAAAAATTTTTTTTAAAGATCTTGCATTTAAATTATTTGTTTAATAGTTTTTTAAAAAGTGACTTGAAGAAGAAACAAGTTTCCAATAATGTAAAAACATTCCCATGTAAGGAATTTTAAGTTTTCCTTTCCTTTTATCATTATCCCATTGACCCTTTGGATAAGTCAAGATGAAAGGTTCCTGATCAATAATTATTAATCTTAAATAGAAAAGCACTGAGAGCACAGACCTCCCCCAAACAGCACCATAATGTTACTGAAAATTATCCAGAATCCAGAATCTTTTCCGGATCTCCACCAAAAATGAATCATTTGTTCCCAGTGACACTCCCAACATATCCTGAAAGTTTAATCAAAATCCATCAATAACTTGTCGAGTTATGTTGCTAACAGACAAACTCCTGCGAAAACATTACTTCCTTGGTGGAGGCAAACATCAGGAGGGCTGATGGAGGATTTGATCTTTAGTTTTCATGCCAGCAAACAGGTCCCTTTGAGTCTTGACTCCTGCGTTCACCTCTTTTAGGGCTTTCCTGCTGCTTCTCTCTGATTAAACTTCAACATGCTTCCACTCTGCAGCTTTTCTACATCACTTAGAGAAATAACCTCTGCCTTGTGTTTGTTAACTACACCACCTGTTATGTTATTCATTTTTTTTAACTGGTAAATGACGTTAAGTAATACTATAATGAGATTGTTGCTCTGTGGAACAAAGCTAATAAATATATTCATGATATTTATTGTAAAAGTAGAGGAATGTGCATAATAGATATTCTGTGTCTCGGTCTTACAGCATGTATAACCATCACCCTCTTCCTCTGATAGTGGTACAGCCTCCTCTGAGCGGACACGCCCCATGTCTATTGTAATTGGATGATGATGCAATCCAACCATGATTAAGGGCTGCTGATTGGAGCGTCACGGCCTGGATGCTGCGTCCTGCGTCAAGTTACCAACAGAAACAAAGACTAACACCGGAAATGGAGAACTGCACCTACAACTTAAAGTGTTAAAATGATCTCTGAGCTCTGTTTATGTACATGTGGAATTTCACTTTATGCATTTTGTGAACTTGTTTTACAAGTTAATTTTTCAAGTACCCTAAGATTTCCTATATGAACATAAAGTTAAATATGTCAAATTTTTATCATCACTTTAGATATCAATTATTGGTAATTGATGGACTGGATGGACTGGTGACCTGTCCAGGGTGTACCCCGCCTTTCGCCCGTAGGCAGCTGGGATAGGCTCCAGCCCCCCCGCGACCCCGCACTGGGAACAAGCGGTTGAAAATGGATGGATAGATGGACGGCCCCGGCACCAAGGCAGGAGTTTTCTATCCATCCATTTTCTACTGCTTTTCCCTGAACAGGGTTGCGGGGGGACTGGAGCCAATCCCCGTTCACAACAGGTGAGAGACACCCTGGACAGGTCACCAGTCCATCACAGGGCCAACACACACAGACAAAAACCATGCACACTCACACTCACTCCTATGGGTAATAGAGTCAGCCTACATCAGCCTATCCCCAATGTGCATGTCTTTGGACTGTGGGAGGAAGCTGGAGAACCCAGAGAGAACCCACACTAACACGGGGAGAACATGCCAAATCCACACAGAAAGATTCCCAGTTTGACCCCCGCCCCATCCGAGGCTCGAACCGGCAACCTTCTTGCTGTGAGGCCACAGTGCTAACCAACTGCGCCACCGTGCAGCCCGACAGGAGTTTCTGGCTTTCTTTAATGCAGCAATATTCAGCCTTTGTTTTGTTTTCGGCAGGTGAAATGCAACACTGCAACAGCTACAACACAGCTTCATTTAACTGACTCTGAACCATTGGTCTGGACAGAACTCTGTACAGGTAGTCAGCCAGCTCAGTCTGGCTCCTGTCACATAATCAATAAACATAAAAACCCCATACCATCATGCTGCATTCAGTTTTATTATGAGTTTTTATTGGCTTCTCTCTAAGAAGTGTTACTCTTCTCCACATTGTGCTTGTACAGTACAGTACAGTACAGGGTCATTTTAGTTTGATATCTTTTCTATTTGTGAGATTCTTGTGAAGTCTACCAATGATAATCCTACTAATGAATGACTTTGGATATTGTGGAGAAGGAATTTTATTACTATGTTCTACAACAGCTTTATATGCTGTTTATTGCTAATAAAATCACAAGTTTGCTCCTTTTTTACAACCTAAAACTGTTTGCATTTCATGAAAATTGCTTTAACTAGATTATAGGCACTTGAAGTCACAGTTTTTTTTTTATTTTAACGCCAAATATGTAGGCTACCCTATGCAAAAAAAGGTTTTCAGTACATTTTCATACATGTAGTGTCTGCTGCGGATTTTCCATCCTCTAAGTCACCTCATACGCAACAAAATATGTAACTTATCTGCAAATATTTCCGTGGCAGATGCTGGATTAAAGTCTCACTCTGCACTGGTCGGTAATGGTTTTACTGTGAAAAGCTAAACCGGAAGTCATCCTTTAATCTTCACGCTGACTTCAGAGTGATGATGCTTTGCGGTCTCCTGGTGGCGGACCGGTCAGGAAGGTATCCATCTGGTGTGTGTATGTGTGTGTGTGCACCTTATTGGGAAGTGTTGTCCACGGATTTTGTTGCCTTCTGTTCCTGTCAGAAAGTAACAACAGAGCCACGTAGGCCCACTGAGGAGGTATGTGCTCCATATTATCAGCATTATTTAGGCAGGAGGGCTTTGGCGGCTCAGCTTGTGAAAGGAAATCCTGGAGACTTTGTTTCCACGCCGCCCTGTCTGCTGTCCATGCCATCCTCCTCAGGATTTATCCACACCCTGAATTACGACCACACCTCTTTACCAGGCAAAAGGGCTGCAGGTTATATTTGATTTCTCTTTACGCGAGGCCACTTTGCGCCATTTGATTGCGGGCAGGTCTCTGTTGTAGACGGGAACGTGGATGTAAGTCGGTAATGAGCGCTGTGCAACCGATCATGATGGAGACCGGTTTCTTTGTGTCAAGTGGCACAAGTGTCATCATCTTACTGCGTCCACGATTAATCAACATGCTCAGTGCAGAAATAACACGGGTTGCCACTAAATACATGTTTAAATTAAATTAAATATTAAATTTAACCCAAAATGCTTGTCCGTGTAGTTGTTTCATAAACAACTTCAATAATGTTTGCGCACATATTGGCTCTGTTTGGTGATAACTTGGATTGACCTGTAGCGGCCTCTTTAAGCTTTAAAAAACAGGGAAGATGGATGTTTAACATGAAACCTGTTAGTATCAGAGGATGGAAACACGCAACCACATCTCACTATCATCCATCAGATCTGAATGTGTAAAGAAGTCCATGCCTTGCAGTGAAGTTACCGCACCCTCGTACGTACGCGTCCTGCGCGCACGTAAGCGCGCAAAGATGGACACACACACACACACACACACAAACACAGAGACCAATAACTGCTACAGAAGTGTGAAGGGAAGGATGGTGCAGAACAGGTCTTAGAGATAGTTTCTTTGTTAATTATGACTAAAGAATCCCATAAAGTGACCTCTTATACTCAAGAACTGGAACAAGGGAATTTATTCCACTAATTTTTTATGTTTTTTTTTTAAAAAAAGGAATATTGTACAAATCTTTGTGTTCATAATAATTGCATTTATACTGAAAAAGGAACTGACCCAAAAGCATGTCATCTGTTGTAACTGAAACAATGTGGGTCCTTGTTTCAGGAGGCATGTGTCCGTTCTGAAGCTGTTCTTCAAACATGAAGCAAAATAAGCATTGCTTTATGGATGTACCTCGCTAACTGTACGCAGCTATAGAGAACCCAGAATATACACCCTGTTTCCACTGCATGATGTAGCTTAACTTCCATTTTAAACATACCATAGACTGTATAAAAGAGACATACCCAGTACTTTTGCACCTCCACTATTGAGGTTTAAGTTTTATATCTTGATTCTTGAGGCAGTACTTACCTTCACACATGAAAATAAGGCTTTCATATCTGCATCCTAAGGTTTAGCTCTCAGAAATGTACCTCTAAAGTACAAAAAGTTACTAAAGTTTATCCTTAAAGGTACAAAATTATCATTGACTATGTCTGTAAGTTTAATATATAAGCAAACAGGAAGGTTACGCTCTTGATAAAGATGTACGGTGTGGTTGTTGGCACTATTGCTTTTTCAGACAGACAAGAAGGCACAAAAATGTAAAACTGAACAAGATATAGTCCAGCTGTAGCAAGAAAGCTTACATATACAGCATGTATCCTTATGGAACCATTCCCAGACTTGTACAGTCAAGCTTTTTCACATTCATTATGTAAAAGAAATAACCAGTTTCAGCCTCTGTTTTCAATATAATAAGATTCACAGTGTGTTGTGCATCATTGTAAGTAGATTCATGCCTCTTCAGTCTCTAAAATAATGGTCTTATTGACCGTTGTTAGGCTTATTGTGAACCACAACTGGATTCAGCTTCTTTTTGTTTTGACCACATCATCAGCATCCACTGGAACGTCAGGTCTCAGGCAGAGACTGACACAGCCTAATGCTGAAGCTGATGTCAGTCATAGTGTGACATTCTGGCCACAGAGTAGCATCGCTGGGCTTTCTCTCCTCTTTAGTCTTATAAACCATCTCAAAATGAGGTACTGAAAAAGTTTCATTTTCTGTTTTATTGCCTTTTTTGTTATTTAATCATTTTATGAGGGATTATAGTTTTGTAAGATCACTGTGCCGTGCTAATAATCAAAGATGCCCCCTTTTATTAAATTATTTTCTCTTGTCTTCACAGAGCGATTGCCATGTCTTCCAGCTCAGCGATGGTGCGGATTCTGATAAAGGGCGGTAAGGTGGTGAACGATGACTGCACCCAGGAGGCTGACGTCTACATTGAGAACGGCATCATCCAGCAGGTGGGGAAGGAGCTGATGATTCCCGGGGGGGCCAAAGTTATCGATGCCTCTGGGAAACTAGTGCTTCCTGGGGGCATTGACACCAGCGTCCATCTGGAGGAAAACTTCATGAATGCCATCACGGCAGATGATTACTACAGCGGCACCAAGGTAATAAACGCCTGGAAATTCAAATATGTCTCTCTGTCCATAAAGACAGAAAAATGCTTCTTTGTTGATGTTAAGATGACAGTGATGCTTGATGGTTTTTGTTTTTTTAGTGTTTTAGTATCAAATGTGTTGCTTATTTTAAACAGAATTTCTACACAAGGAAAGACTTTCTGCATCATGTTGATGGATCAGTACTTGTGTAGTAAAATAATATCTAATATAAAGCTAAATAAAGTAAGAGCTTCACATTTAAGGCTGATGATGTTCATTAGAGCACCTTATTTCAGCTGTTTGTCTCTATAGTTAAAACATTTAAGAGTATGTAAATACTTCAAATTTCAGAAAGCTTAGCTGAAAATCTTGACAGATGTTTTAATAATTGTTTTTAAAAAAATCCACAAGTAAAATCTGTCAAATGTTTGATTTTCCTGTTTTCTTACTAAGGATGACAGATATATCTTTTTTTGCTAAATTAAGGTAAATCTTATAAATAGTAGGCAGAATTTGGGTAATTTGCTTAAAAACATTCATAAAATGGCAAAGAAGTCTTTAATTTTAGTAGCAAACTTTAACCAAAAGTGCAAACCCAAGATTATTTTTAATGTGTTTATCACAAATATCTTCGTTTCCATGAAATATCAGTGTTGCGGAGCTTTTTTTAGCAAAGCTTTTAGCTGCTAACCTCGGATACCCCACTCTGCTGCCGGCCACCATGATGACTCATCACTTTGTAGCGTTTTAAGATGCTGGGAGCTGAAAGGTGACGGATGCTGTGATCACACAGACTAGCAGACACCGGTGACAGACACTATTCTCCACTTTTCTTCCATCTCATCATCCATCTCTCTCTTTTTCCCCCATCGACACCTCCCTGTTTGCTCTGCTGCGCTCCAGAAAAGAGTCCAGAGAGAAATGCAGATCAGTATCTGTTTCCATGGATACCAGGGCGCTGCTGCAAAGACTGCCGCAAAGCCTTTTCACTCACTTCATTGTTGCAAGAAACAATGGAGCTCAGCCCCACGCCCCCCTCATCTCTTCTCCCACCTGCCTCTTCCCCAGTGCACACCACTCAACTCTCTCCAGGGTCAGCTGACTGATGCTCGGTGAAGCATGCACTTATACACAAAACAAGCTCTGTCTTCATTCATTGGGGTTATTAGGATCTCTGCTGTAAATCTGCTTTTAGAGGAAGAGAAACATGCTCAGAAATTAAGCAGTTATGGCTTGTAGTTCCTCATTGATTCCACAGTGTTTAGGATTCAGTCTAGACCTTTAATTGTGATGGATTTATTCTTTACT
This sequence comes from Pseudomugil gertrudae, assembly GCA_037177535.1. Lineage (NCBI taxonomy): Eukaryota > Metazoa > Chordata > Actinopteri > Atheriniformes > Pseudomugilidae > Pseudomugil > Pseudomugil gertrudae. Next base: position 16,703,421 of record JBAMHV010000021.1, read on the forward strand.
AAGCAGTTATCTGCATCTAAATATAAACACGGTAAGTTTTACTGTCCATGTTTTCACCTGATGTTTGTATTCCATGGATTACAGTTCCTCTGATTACATCATGAATCTATATAATCTTGGTAACTATGTTGCTATGTCACCCATCTCTCTCTCTCTCTCTCTCTCTCTCTCTCTCTCTAT
>JBAMHV010000021.1:16705174-16719911 GCA_037177535.1 Pseudomugil gertrudae
TATATAAAGTTTGGGTAACCCAAGTATGAATATTATCCCACATATGACTAAATGAAACCAATACCACTGTGTGATTCCTCACAGCCTTTGATTTGCTTACAGCTGGAGGCAGAAGCAACACAACGAGCGGTTACCATCGCCAACAGGGTGAGCGAGTCTGATTAAGGGAAATAAAGTTTAAAAGTCATGAAGAAATACTGTAGAGCTACGACTGCCATGGGTTAAGATATCTGAATATAATACAAACTAAATATGATCATGTTAGCACCACCAGTGTGTGAGTGCTTCCTAGCTAATATTGGCATTAAAGGCTAATGTTTGCATTTATAATTCTGTTTACTTTGCAGTGATCGGTGCGTGGCGGTAGTTGGTCACAAAATGATTATTTACCTGTTGTGTTTGTTTCCTGTCAGGCCCACTGCCCAATCTATCTCATCAACGTGTCCAGTATGTCAGCAGGAGATGTCGTAGCTACAGCCAAGATGCAAGGTCAGACTAATGTTTTTGTGTTACCAATGATTCAACAAGTTTGCATAAAGATAATTAGCTTTTTAGGTAAAGTTAGTGTTAGTGCTTTCCTTCTTCATCCCTTGATTCAGTGTGTGTCTACATTGTCTGATCACAGGTAAGGTGGTCCATGGAGAAACCTCCACAGCCTACGCTGTCCTGAATGGCATGCAGTACTATCATCAGGACTGGTCTCATGCAGCTGCCCATGTCACCGTGCCTCCTCTCCGCCTGGACCCCAATACTCCAAATTTTCTTATGAGTCTATTGGGAAAGTGAGGAAGAGTATATAAAATGTCTTAGTGATATTAACTAATGTCCGTGTTATTGATGCAGTAAAAAAGTGATTGAGTGTGGCGTCCTGTCTCCTGCCACAGTGACACTCTGAATGTTTTGGCGTCCGATCACCGTCCATTTACCCTCAAACAGAAAGCCATGGGCAAGGATGATTTCACGAAGATCCCACATGGACTTCCAGGGATTCAGGACCGCATGAGTGTCATCTGGGAGAAAGGAGTGGTAAGTATAGCTCTGTTATTCCATTCGGGCTGCCAGAAACATCCACAGATGAAGAAGCAGACTTACTTTTGATGTTCAAAGTGACACTGTAGTTACATGTTATATTTTGCAGATTGGAGGTAAAATGGATGAGAACCGCTTTGTTGCTGTCACAAGCTCAAACGCAGCCAAGATCTACAACCTCTACCCCCAGAAAGGAAGAATCATCCCTGGAGCAGATGCTGATGTGGTGGTCTGGGATCCCGAGGGATCCAAGTATGAAACTGAATCCATCCATTTATCGACCAGCTTGTCTCATCGCAGCTTTTATCTCTCATGTCTGAAGCTGTTCTAGTTTGTGCCTAACTAGGCTGAGTCGTCTGTGTTTTTGCAACTCTCCCTTCAGGATCATCTCAGTGGGAAACCAGGTCCAGGGAGGTGATGTAAATCTCTATGAAGGTCTCCGATGTCACGGGGTGCCCTTGGTCACCATCAGCCGTGGGCGCCTGGTCTATGAAAATGGCATGTTCACGTGTGCGGAGGGCTCTGGAAAGTTTTGCCCATTGAGGACTTTCCCAGATTACCTCTACAAGAAGATGGTTCAGAGAGAAAAGGTGTCAGACTGACTGGAGATACAAATTAAACATATTTTTTGTAGAGATGTTTACCACTGCGTACACAGACACCAGCTGGGATTTATGAATGATAAAAAGTGTACAGATTAATTTTAATTTAATTTAGGACACATGTCCCATCTTCTCCTATTAGAGCTGCCAGTTTCTGCATACTTGCATCCAGCAATATTCTTTTCTTTTAATGTTAACAGTTACATGTTACCATCATTAACCCGCTTGTATTTTCATGTTGTTGCACCAGTGCCAGGCTGTGAAAGCTGTGGAGCGGGAGCCTTACACGGGTGAAGTTGTTGCTGTGGCCAATTCTGGAAAGAGGGACTTTGGCATTCCAGATCTGGACACTCCGACACGCCCCTGCACCCGGCATGGAGGCGTGAGGGACCTCCATGAGTCCAGCTTTAGTCTCTCTGGTAAGAACCCAGAAGCCTTAAATGCACAAGAGAATGCTTGTGTTTTGCACATAACATTAGCTGTGCAAACAAGTTTCTTTTTTTTGTTTTTAACACTTATAAAAACTGAAAAACACTGTTAGCGTTTAAAGAACAAGCGTGAAATTGGCCTGATGATGGTGCTGTTGTGACTAGTATAGCAGGGAGTTAGCCCCACTAAGATGGTGTGGGAGATGTCTGCACAATTTATGGACATTACATTTACACCTATTTTTACCATAGTAACATATTTAGAGTAATAACTAAATGGTAGCTACTGAATCCCAATATGGGAAAAAATACAAGCCATTTTCAACAAATTAACACATTACCACTTAAGACCTTATAAGGTGTTAAGTGTATAATGTCTCCATGCCCTGAGATTAAGGAACAAATCTTTTATTTAATAATTTTGTTGATTTGGTCAGATAGTTTCTGCTAAAAGAAACATAATGTTTTATATCATCTACTTCTAAGTAAGAAAAATAGTTTAGTGAGCACGTGGAATGTGAAAAATGTAATCATGCTGCCATTCGCATTTAGCATAAGCTGTGAGAAACCGCTTAGCACTAGAAAACACAAGCCGCTCACATAGGAAATACTCATTTGTTGTGTTTCCGTTTCCGTACTGAACTCATGTGATCCTGTTTCATCCAACCTTAGGTGCTCAGATCGATGACAACATGCCAAAGAGATCCTCTGCCAGGATCTTGGCTCCTCCTGGAGGCAGATCCAGTGGAATCTGGTAACCAATCAGACAGCTGAGACATGAAGCGGAAAGTTGCCCGGGGAAAGTCCACGACCAAGATTTGTTTTAGTCTCTGGAACATGGCTCCCTGGAGTAATGGCGTCATGTTTGTCTTTTTGTTTCTGTTATTTAAAATGGTACATTTGTTTGACTTTGCAATAATAACATTGCAGAAAAGCCAGGGAACGTGTTTGCTGTGAGGTTATAGCAACCAAATTCAAGTGAAATGTTACCCATAAGCACCAGGTTTAAAAGGAGTTTGAGTTGAACCGGATCATGATAAGGAAATCTGTACATCTTACAAACAGTTCTAAAAAACAGAAGTGAGTCTTGGTTTTACGATGCGATTGTGTTACCTCACTGTAAAATACGATTTTGCACTTGTATCATGTACTATTTAGATGCCTTTTTACATGATTTGATGTCACAAAATGTCTTTTTACTGCAAGCCATGCTGAATAAAGAGTAACTCATTATTACAAGGATGCTGACATGAATGAGGTTAATTAACAAATACTTCCTAGTGATCAATTGATTAACAAAAATAAGTCAAGCTGTCCTTTGTGATTGTTTTATTTTTATACATTATTTGTGTTGTTGTTTTTAGTTAGATTTAATTCGTTAAGAATAATGAGATTTGCGTTCAATGGTTCAACATTGTCATGTTCGCGTTTCAGATGTGTTTCCAGCATTTAGCTTCTTCTGTTCCACCCCCACCACAATGTGAATGCCTCTGCTCTGACTTCTGTGCATGTTAGCATTGCTAGAACTACATCAAGCACAACTATTAATCATGTTAAGCAGCTTTCTATTTAATCGGATTCATTTGCACAGAGCAAAATGTCTCACCCAGATTGCCTTTTCACACCTGAGAACGACGTTTAGATGTTTTCTCCCACCGCCGGTGCAGATCTTAACCTTTTGATCACTGTCATTTCTTTTCTGCAGTTCTGATTTGCTCTGGTCTGAATGGGAAGAGTGTAAATGGTCCTCTGACTGACACTTCCATTGTAGCACTGTGATGCATATAGAGAAGATTACAAATCCTCTTCAATTTGTTAATTATTGCCAAGAGTCCACATGTTGAAATGCCTTCTTATGCCACCGAAAGTTTCTATGTTTGTTTAAAAACTACAAAAAGCAGCGATACTTACATAGGCTCTCTGTTATTGTATACTTTTTCTGTTTCTGTTTAGTATAAGCCAGGAGACACACAACTTATTACTGACAAAGTTTACTTTGGTCCTTTTCCTCCCAAATGTACACTGGTGCTGAATAATGTGTGATCACATTGAATTCCTGTCTGTTATTTGTGTGTGTGTTTATTTTCTTGCAGCTCTTTATCACATGATTTGAGTGCAAATAAACACAATGAAATCATGTCATGTGGTGGAAAGTACGTTTTGGGCAGCTGTTCTTCACTTGAGCAGATCAGTTTCTGACATTGGCCCTCCTACTACATTTTGCAGAGGAATAAGGAGTAATAGTCTTTCTAAAGAACAAAGTAGGCTCCTTAATCCTTAAAAGAAAAGTAGCACTGTACCTTTCCAAAGTGTAGAGCTTAGGCCAGCGGAAGTCTTGCTTCACACTATTACTATTACACTGTTATGTCATTACTGTAGACACAAGTTATTTTCCCTCCACTACAATAACTAGACACATATAATTACTTTTAAAGATTCAATATGATCTGTTTCTCTTATTAGTTCCAAGGTTTTATTTAATTTTTTAATGGCAGATGGGATTAATGTTAGTAATCTCATCAAACATGGAACAAAATAGCATTAATTTCCTTCTTTACTCTTTCTTATCTGATATTTATCTTAACCATCTACTGATATAAGGACTGGGTGCAAAATTTAGCTGGGGATTTTGCAACACACACAGTTAAAGTATACTAAATTCAAACCATCAGTGCATGCAATGTATGTAGATTTGCTTATGCAGGATACAAGATGAAGGATGTACATCCTTTATTTTACCAGGAAGAATTTTATTAGGATATAAGATCATACAAGATTCATACTAACATAGTTTTTTACTCGTTATAAATAAAACAAGAACAGGTTACTTTCGGGACAGTTTTGATTTTATTTTATTTTAACTTGACCTCCACAAACCTTCCGTCACTAGTAAGCTTAAAATCTTATCCACCACATCATGTGTCTCTTAGCTGGAACAGGCCAAAGTCCTATTTATAATGAACCTTTAGCAGCATGGAGTCGCGCGCATGCGCGGTAGCTGCTGGATTGTTGCAGCCTCAGACAGGGCGGCCCGTTACTAAGCGCCGCACCGCGCAGGGTCTGACAACGACGACAGCAGCGAGCATTGCCACAAGGAACACTGCCAGCGTGATAACAACACACACTCACCAGAATACGGTGAGTATGAGCACATTTATATGTCAGCAACCTGCTGAGACGTGTTAATCCTTCCCTTTTTTGCGTGCGTAAATGTTTGCGGGAGTGGGGCTGCGCTTTATTCCCACGCAGCGAGGATATTTCCCGTGCGCTCACAATCCTGAGGTATTCAGGGAGGCCTGCAGAGGGGGCCGCTAGGATAGCAGCACCATCGCTGCGGCTTTTTCACCACAAGGCTTCCAGCTAACGGGGGCATTTATTGTTCTCAGCCCCGGCTCGACATGTGGGACCCCCGCCTGTCTGGTCTACATGTTTTCACCGGTTTGCTTTCAGGATTTTGCAGCAGTTAAAATCGCAGCGTTTTCTAAGGCCCGGCACATTTTTTTTTATAGTAAAATCGGCTGACTTCTTTCTCTCATGCCGCTTATCCTTATTCATTACATGCACTGTTGCAAGAGCTACGTCCGCACCGGTGCGCCTGTGTTGTTTAGAGGGTTTTAATAGATTATTGGTAATAATCACCTAATTGTAGGGAGGCCAAGTTCTTCTGAAGACCGCTGCTGAAGATGCATTCTCACTGATGTTACTAAATCACTATTGTGTAAATTGCAGGTACAAACATGATTCAGCTATTTAATTAAAAAAAAAAAACCTGAACTGTTAGAGTTTTTATTTGGATGCCAGATGCAGACATGCACACATGTGAAGATATTCTTTTCAGTGCAGGGAGGGTGTCACTGGTTCATTCTGACATGACACCGCTGGAAGGAATTATGAGGCGAGCGAAGTGAGCAGAGAGAAGGCTGGGGCTGCCAGATGTGTTAAGCTGCTCACAAACATCAGGGTTTTTCTGTTTAATCTAGACAGGATTACGCTCACCACACATGTATAGCTTCAAGTATATTCCCCCCCACCATTATAACTGGTTATAATAGGTTTTCAGGCTTGCATAAGTGTTATAACCCAGCTATTGTCTGAGAAGATAAAAAATACACATTAGTTAATCTTAATAACAAACAGAGGGATGGGGGTGCGGGTATAATACAGAATATGAAACACTTTTATCTTCCAAAATGTGTGGATTAGCTCATGAATTGATACAAAGAGTCTGAAAACTGCTCCTGAGGCAAAATAACCATTAGTATCCATTACTCAAGCTTTCTTATAAGTCCAACTTGGTCAAGATAGCAACCTAAATAAAGCCTCTGTCAAATAGCTTCCTACCTCTCAGCAATAAGGATCAAGGAGCAGGTGTCATCTTGTCAGTAGGATAGCCTCCAAAGCCTCTGCTGATGGAATAGATCCCTAAAAGAAATGGGGGTGGGAGTGTTGGATGCTGAGTGAAAGAACTGGGATTGGGCTGCTACGTTATGGGGAAGATGATTGAACTTAATTTACACACTGAGTCGAGTCATCAGTAGGTAAAATAATCGGTGTCACTCGTTATTGTTTCCCAGTGAAATGTAAGCGTTTAATGTTAAAGGGTTATGTTGTTTGTCACAGCGTGGGGATGGCAGTGAATGTGTACGCCACATCTGTGTCCATTGACAACCTCAGCCGACATGACATGCTGGCATGGGTCAACGATTCTTTGCATCTCACTTACACCAAGATCGAACAGCTCTGTTCAGGTAAGCTCAGCAAACTGCAACAAGACTGCCGGGATGGGTGAAAAAAAAAACCCACGCAGGTGAATCTTTGTGTTTCCTAGGAGCGGCATACTGCCAGTTCATGGACATGTTGTTTCCTGGGTGCATTCTTCTGAAAAAGGTCAAATTTCAAGCCAAACTGGAGCATGAATTTATACACAACTTCAAAGTTCTTCAAGCAGCTTTTAAAAGGATGAGTGTTGACAAAGTAAGGAGCCTTTTTTTACAACATTATGTATGTCACTTATACCTAAAATCAGCATTCCCTGCCTGACACGTGTTTCCTGTTCCCACTCGCCAGATTATTCCTGTAGAAAAGCTCGTAAAAGGGAAATTCCAGGACAACTTTGAATTCGTGCAGTGGTTCAAGAAGTTCTTCGACGCCAATTACGACGGGAAGGAGTACGACCCTTTACTAGCAAGACAGGGGCAGGACGTGGCCCCTCCCCCCAATCCAGGTGATCACTTTATCTACAAACCAAAGAGAAACCAAGGTAAAGCAACCAGTTAGACTTTGCTGCACGGTCTGGCTGAGCTTTGAATGGCTCGAAAGCGCTCCCTGCAAGCAAGTGGTGTGAGCAGCACGATTCACAGAATGACTGCTGTCTTCTGATCCATCTCGCTGCCCAGCATTCACACAACTATGACACTGGAGGTATGCCTGTAGGATTTTGATTATCACCACAGTGCATAGTAGGATGCGGCATTAGTGAGGCAGAAAAATCTACATTAAGCAGCTGCAGTTGTCTCTTTACCTGTTTAGTTTGGATTTTATTATGAACAGGAATAAATACTGCATTTAGCTATCTCCCCCAGTGTCCTGCATTGCACAGCTGATGCAACACTGAGGCAGCTTTAGCCCTCTGAAAGCTGGAAAATGTATACTAACATGGATAATGTCAGCCTGAACGGCCTTGCTCTGTGGCTTGAGAATCATGCTGAACAGTCTAATTTGACTTGTAGTGTGTCATTAGCCGGCTTTGTAAGCAGCGTGGGTGGGAATGGGCCGAATGATGGCATTTATTTTTAAAAAACTATGACACGTTGGCATGTTTTGTCTTTGACACACCTCTGTTGTATCACAAAAGTTTGTTTGGGTTTTGTTTTTAGATTTCTCCTCAAATGAACCCAACTTCCAGCTGTTACAGTTATATCGAATTGAATTTAAATCTGGCTCCATCGATTAATATGAATCTTTTTTTTTAATAGAAGCTCAATTTCAGATCCACTCTCTAAATCACATATCAAAGGCACATCATGCTACGAGCAGAAAGCTTTATAATGTGCTCTGTTCATTGCCTCAACTGCTGCAGGGTGAAGTGCACTAATAATTCAGTAACCCTTACCATTTCTGACCACTCCAGGACCACAGCGGACATCTCCAACAGTTCCCAAAAACATGCCGACACCGCAGAGGGTCCAACATAACACTCCTGCTATGAGGAAGAATCCTTCTTTGTCTAGAAATGGGGGCAGTGATGCTGAGATAATGGAGCTAAATCAACAGGTAGTGATGCATGACATTTCTGCTTGACAAATTTTCTTTGAATAATCTTTATTTAGCATTAATATGTATTGCATTATTTTTTACTTATAGCAAAGTTTTGATCTCGTATACACGTAAATGCTCATCCTGAAACACGAGGCGTATAAAAATGAAATAAAACAGTCACTTTTAATACTAATGTAATCATCTCACAGATATTTTAGCACAAAAAGTCATGAATTTTCTTTTTGTTGCTTACTTCTCCCCTTTAAAATGCTCATTGGTGTATCATATGTCATTAGAAAGTTTGATTGGTCATCTTTACAACAATGTAAAACTTGTAAGAATTGTCCATCACCGACATGAGCAGCGCCGTTAAACTGTAACACCAGTTTGATTTAATTACAGACACAAGGCGTTTTTTGCGAGTTACTAGCATTTATTTGCACACACGTGCCGTCAACCATGCCATGAGAACTATTTAAAAGACACAAACATTTATTACATGACAGAAAAACTTGTAACAATCTTGCTTCATAAACATAACAGGCTAAGTGTGACGTGAATTTGGCTAACACATTAGCATGGATGTTAACAGACAAAGAAATGAAACACAAGCTGAGGTACCTTATTGCCACATTAAAGAAAGGGGGTTAAAAAAATCCCCCCTGGTACACGAGTCCCAAGTGCTTGTTTTTCATTTGAAATGATCTCATGCAGCCGCTTGATGCTGCTTAAAGAGCTTTAACAAGTATGTCCAGACTTCAACAGCATGGAAACTCTGGTTCCTCTATAAACTTTACGTGGCTCATTAAAAACAATTATGATTGATGGATGGATGGATGGATGGATGGATGGATGGATGGATGGATGCATAGAGTTGCCAACATAATCCTGGAAATTAGTGGAAATTCTCATAAACAATTATGTTAATTATTTGCTTAAGATAAGCAATGTTAAGCAAGAAAAGAAAACCCTAAAATCTAAACAAGTTTTCATAAAATCAGGAGCAACAGTAACCACAAGGCCAAACAAGGCTAAAAAATTAATTTAACACTTTTAATGTTAATAAAAGAGTGTGAAACACAGAGATAATTTACTAAGAATGGCCACAAGCTGATTGGCTGATCAACCACAGGTGTGTTTAATTACCTGGACCAAGGTGTGGAGGAGCACATGGCAAAATGTTTTAAAATAAAATGATTAGTCAAATTATTTATTTTTTTTTTAAAATAAGTAAATCAAAACACTCATCCGAGTCATTCCCAGCTACTTTTTTTTCACATTGGAAATAATTTCTCAAGACAAAACCACAAAGACTGAGTTTCTTATCATCTGTGGTCCATGTTGTCATTAAAAAGAGCAAAGTAAAAACCAACATAGGGCCTGCAGGCAATCTGGCTGCATTACTTGTACAACAGACATCATTAAAAGTAAATTATTTCACAGCCACAGAGGAACTACTAAACCAGCGTGTCCACCGTTTGTCTTCCGTAAACTCAAATAAACACATTCTGTGAACACTTGTGGTAATTGTTTCTGACACATATTTCAGAAGCATTTTTGACCTGCATAATGAACATATGACCCTTTTCTCTTAAGCTGATGGAGTTAAAGTTGACTGTAGACGGTCTAGAAAAGGAGAGAGACTTCTACTTCAGTAAACTACGGGATATCGAGCTGATCTGCCAGGAGCACGAGAGTGAAAACAACCCCGTCCTCAGCAAGATTATTGACATTCTCTACGCAACAGAGGTACCAGTCTGTCTGTATGACATTTAAAACATATGGAATAAAGTATCAAACTTGAATATTATCCATTACTTCTTGTATTTTAGGAAGGCTTTGCACCTCCAGAGGATGATGACCTTGATGAACAAGCTCACCTGGATCAGGATGAATACTGAACTCACCATCTCCCTCCTCCCTCAGCATCCCCATCTCTTCTTTTGTTTTTGCCCTAATTTATTTTATACTCTGCACGCTTTCTATAAATACTCACCCTTATCTTTGCTCTCTGTCTGTCTTCCTTTCTTTCTCATGTGTATATGTCAGAATCCTAACGCACCCACCCTCCTCCGCCCTAAGATCGTCTTTACACTACTTCTTTGTATCATCATTTGCTGCTCCACTTCCACAGTAACAATAACAGTAATGTATGGCATAATCTGGTCATATCAGCATGAGTAACGCAGAAAAATAATCCGAACCTAGAATGAAAAGGTTATTATGGCTAACAGTGAGTTTGAGTCTGTAAATATTACCAACATTTTGATTTCTAAAAGATTAATGTCTTTGCTTATTCTGGAGTTATTTATTTGCCTTTTTTGCGCTGTTAATACTATTAGAGCACAGAACAACACTGCTCCAATGTGCCACCAGGACACTCCTTGAGCTACTAAAACTGTAACAAAAGTGACTTTTTAATAGCTATTTCTTATTTATTTAACTTATATTTCCTTTAGATAAACTTTCCGTAGCAAAACTGATGCAAACCTACTGTATATGAACTGAGATCTAAGGATATGTGTGTTATGCTTCGTGCTTGAGTCGGCGTTAAGCAAGTGTCTGTTGTGGTGGGTTCAAAGCATGTGGATGCGCTGAAGGACATTGTGAGAACACAAGGTTAAAGATCAGTGCTTTGCAATTATTCCTTATTGATCAGCAACATATCTGAGCATGAGAATGTTACACATTGACTGTGAATGAGTGATATTTTGTAAATGTATTTTGTGTGGAGATTTTTGTCTGTTGTCGCACGATCCTGGTTTGTTGCCACTGAGGCTAATACGGCAGCCTTTAAGTTTAAATTTAATTGATGAAAAAATGGCCACTTTCAGACTGATAACGTGGTCACGTAGCAGTTGTAATGTGTCACTACTAAGTCTGACACAATCCGTACAGACACTGTTATACATGATGGCTATTGTCATGTTTTACTGCTAAATATACAGTTTTTACCTACACTTTGCTGTGAAGAGGTCAACGTTAAAGAGTTGTCTGAAAGGAAGTCACTTATTTAAGGTCTTGGGCCAGCTGACTGATCATCAATAGTATCAAATTTAACAAGGAAATTGACTATTTTTTTTACTTTGCAAACTGGCTGTTGTCTGCTCTCTGGAACATACAATCATTAACCATGTCGACAGAACACTCATCTTTTGAGTTTTGAATAAAGAAACAATTGTGAAACAAATGCTTATTGTGTGTTTTCTTTGAGAATTCAAATTAGATTGATCTTTGTAGCTTTGGGAAAACTGAAATGTGTCAGTGTTATTAGATAAAACTTAATAAAAGTTAATCTTGGAGAATAAATTGGTTAACACTGGATCCAGGTAGGCTACTGTTTCTGTCCAGTTACCTGTTTCTGTTCACTGTTACAGATACATGTTTCTTTGGTAAAATCTGGATCAAATTGAGACTGCGGTCAAGCCAGCCGCACTTTACTCGCGGGGTAAATCTGTGTGAGCACTTTGATCGTAGATTACGGTAGTCTGCTTTTCACGTTGTCTGCGGTATTTAAGACAGAGAGAAGCAAAATTATTTTCACAAACATTGTGCTACCGAAAAACTGTATGTCCGGTAATTGTGTAGGAAAATATGTTATATCAATAAAGGTATTTTTAACGTATTACTATTGTCATATTTTGAATTTTAGATGTTAAGAGGTACAAAAAAGAATTGTTTGATGATAAACAGATTGAAATGATACTTACTAGGTTAATATATGGGGTGACATTAAACTTTTACTTGCATATTGTACACAATGACCCTCTCTACCATCAGGCCTAAGGACAGCAAAATTTACTGTAGAAATCTAGAGTAATATTAATTTGAAATCACTTATATTGAACTTGGCACCTTTACTGCCAATAATCAGAATCAGAATCAACTTTATTGCCAGGTAATTTACATTACGAGGAATTTGTCCTGATTTGTCGGTTCCTACACAAGTCACATAAGAAAAGGTGAAACATGTTAAATATAAAAACAAGCAAGCATGAGCTGAGATGACATAAAATATAAAATTGAAAAAACAAAGGAGTAATATCAATTTGAAATCACTTATATTGAACTTGGCACCTTTACTGCCAAAGTTTTATGTCACCTCATATAATAACCTAGTACAGGTGTTACAACAAAATCTGTGACCCATCAGAATCTGTGACCACAGGGGGGCGCTAGTCTACATTTCGCTGCATAATAGATGTATTACAAGATGAGCGAAGCTTGCAAATGCATAATAAAATGAATGACAAAGCCTTTATTAGCCCCTCAGTGAGGGGAATTGTAATCTGAGTTTATTAAATGACGTCACACACTGGTTGAATCAGAAATGGGGACATTTGAAACACTGGTTGAGACTCTGGTGAGTCAGAAGAGTGACATAAGTGATGAACTCAGATTTCAAATATCTTTTTTATTGTCCTTATCACTTAAATTCAAGTGTTTTCTAGACTTTGCTCGTCTTTTAAGACGTATCTGTAGAGAAATGTATGCAAACGCCCCCTATGGTCACAGATTCTGATGGGTAACAGATTTTATTGTAACACCTGTTAGTATCATTTCAGTCTGTTTATCATCAAACAATACGTTTATTGTACTTCTTAACATCTAAAATTCAAAACATCAGGACAATAGTAATACGTCAAAAATACATATACATATTTTCCTACACAATTACCGGACAAACAGTCTTTCGGTAGCACAATGTTTGTGAAAATAACTGATTCTCTCTGTCTTAAATACCGCAGACATGAAAAGCAGTCTACCGTAATCTAGGATCAAAGTGCTCACACAGATTTCCCCTACGGGTAGAGTGTGACTGACTTGAGCGTGCGTTTTCAGATGACGGTTCACCGGGGGATTAGCTCAGATGGTAGAGCGCTCGCTTAGCATGCGAGAGGTAGCGGGATCGATGCCCGCATCCTCCAAATATCATTTTTATTCTGTTACAAACACACACGTGATCTTAACCAACTGTTCCAGAAATGTTTTGGCATAGTCAAATGGTCGCCATTTTGGTTTTTTTTCTGTTTAGTTTCAAATGTTTTTTAATGCACACTCACAATCACTCCTATGGGCAACTAGTCTCCAATCAGCCTATCCCCACGGTGCGGATCTTTGGACTGTGTGAGGAAACCGGAGTACCCGGAGAGAACCCACGGGGAGAAAATGCAAACTCCATATAGAAAGCTTACTGGTATGACTTTCACGGCCTGGATATGAATTAAGGATTATCACAGTTATACAGCTTATGCATAATTGTGCATAATACGATTATTAGCCCATCTATATAGACATCTATTTATGATATCTTTTTTATATGGATATGACTCAAGAAAATATTCAGAAAGTACAGAGTTATTGTGAACCAGCAGATGGCGGCATAGTGCAGCAAATAAGTCTCTACGTCATAGTTCATTATTGAAACATTAAAAAATGCAAAGGAAACCCTCGCTGAACAGACTAGTCTATGACACAGACTACAGGACAGTACGTGCGTGATGATAGAATCATCAACTGAGTAACACGGTGAATTCATTTTAAGGGGGACTATTACAAGTAATTAAAAAACATTTGAAACTAATTAATAAACAGAAAAAAAACAAAATGGCGACCAGACCATCTGACTATGCCAAAACATTTCTGGAACAGTTGGTTAAGAACACGTGTGTGTTTGTAACAGAATAAAAATAATCTTGGAGGATGCGGGCATCGATCCCGCTACCTCTCGCATGCTAAGCGAGCGCTCTACCATCTGAGCTAATCCCCCTCCATATACTCTCCCTCTGCCATGCGCTTCCTGTTCCTCTGTGTGAAGTGGGACACAGCCACTGGTGTAGCAACAACCACTGTTGCTTGAGTTGGAGCCCAGACAGGTGCAGCTGGAGGCCTACTTGAACCCGCACCCATCATCATGGACCACCACAATGAACCGGGGCAGTGATGCAGGAGCTGGGAGAGTAGCTGCTGAGGCAATGGGCCGCATGACAGTAGCACTAGCAGGCTGTCTGCCTGGCCGCAACCTGGGAGCCTGCCCTGCCCTGTTTGGAGGGAGAACAAACTGGCTCCTGATGTGGAGGGAGCCTTATCCAGCCTTTCCCGTGGAGCAGGAAGCTGTGAGCTGGCCACAACGATGTGATCCTCTGCAGCAAGACCGTGAGAGAGGACACTGAGCTCCACAGTGCTCTCCCTTCGGTTGAACCTGCAACCATAAAGTGGCAACACTGTAAAAGACTGCTTTGCTCTTTCCTTCAAATGTCAATGGGAAATAAGAAAGGCACTGAGCTTACCACTGACTGAGAGTCCTCTGATTGAGGACAAAAAGCTGGAGAGAGGTGGCCTGCATCAGGGTGTGGCAGTTCAGCACCAGGTCTCTGATGTGGTGGTAGTCTGTGAGCACTTTTGTCCAACGAGGAAGGC
>JBAMHV010000021.1:16725636-16743029 GCA_037177535.1 Pseudomugil gertrudae
TATATTTGGATGGTTTATATATATAAACCATCCCGCTGAGCTGCACCTAATATTTACAGCATTCCACTTTAATGCTGAGGCTGTAATAAGCACAATTATGAGGACAAGCTTTTCTAAAGTGTTGTTCTAGCTTTGTTTTGTTGATTATATCAGTGCTTTTATTTAAACGTAATGTCGAAAGAGAAAGAGAAGATGGACAGTATGGAAGAGGGAAGATGTCATCTGGTTAGTGAAAGTGCTGGAACCTTCTGCGATGTGTCTGAGCACCATTTCAAGCTCCCAGCATTTTCTTGACCATGTAACCAGGCATGTTGTAGAGGAAAAGAGCCAGTATAGCCAGCAGCAGGAGAGCAGTGACAATCTTGATGGTCAGCCACTTGTACTGGTTGCAGACCAAGTGTTTTATGGCTTTGAAGGGAGTGAGGAACCACAGAAGGCTGTTGTCTGGACGGCTGGAAGGACAGAAATGTGCAAATTCAATAACACTTCACTACAAGCACTATGTGCTATTCTCTTTTTACTTTTTTAATCATCTAATTTGAATGTGCATGCAGATGACATGACTGTTACAATGAAAGAGCAAAGAAGAAAGTTAGGAAAAAATCTACAGTATTATATCATGCTGAACGTGAGTCTAGATACATATATATTAAATATTTAAGAAACAGCAACTTACCATGTAAAGAAAGAAGATCCTAGGTTTAAGTCCAAAGCTTGGTTGAAATATACTCGTACAAATGTGTTTCCTCAGTTCATGAAATTGCATCTGATTATTATTCTTTATGTGAATTTAGAATTTTTTTTATACTTTTTATGCTTTTTATGCTCGTTCATGTTGTGCTTTTATAACTGATTTAAAAAAGTTTATTTTATTTATAAAAGTAATTTATGCATATTTATACGTATATATCAAGCTGGACTTTCTGTTTAAACTTGTTTTCATACATGCACATGGGCATTGTGTGTAGATAGGAGGGTAAAAAAACAACAGATTTAACAATTTCACAGAGAAATCCCAGTGTAATGGGATAACATCGTTCATACTTGGGTTTCTCCAGTGGGTCTGGTTCATTGCGTCCATCACCAGCTGGGCTTTTCTCAGCCTCCTCCCCTGTCAAAAGGTGCAGCTCAGCCTCCACCTTACCCTGCAGAGACAAATGCAGAACTTTAAAACAAATAATATTTCTGGTAAATAATACTAACATGAGCAACATTCTCACACACAAACCTCTTTTAGCCCCGACAGTGGCATACATCTTTCAAAAAGTCTACTGGTCAGTTTATGCTGATCAGTTTTGGTTATAGGATGGATGGCTCCTAAGGTTCAGGTGAAGTTCCATAATATCTTTTTAAAACTAGAATAATGTAAAATGTCAACATTAATCAGCAAATGTTCTGCTTTCATGCATGATGCAATGTTTCAGGGAAAAACCTGTATTTCAGAGCAGGAGCTGTTACACAAAAACAAGTAGGTGTTATGAAGCTAGTTATATCACGTGAGTGCCTGTGGGGCAGTGTAAGGATCAATTTGATCAGATATCAGCAGCAGTAAAAACAATGGATGATGGTGTGACTGGTTTATGTGTCTTTCCAAGGGATGGTGATGATTCCTGCCACAATCTCAAGATCAACCAACTGCTAACCCCCTCTACATTCTCCTCTGGCTTCCTCCCACAGTCCAAAGACATGCACCTTGGGGATAGGCTGATTGGAGACTCTAAATTGCCCATAGGTGTGTGTGTGTGTGCATGGTTGTTTGTCTGTGCATGTTGGTCCTGTGATGGACTGGCGACCTGTCCAGGGTGTACCCTGCCTCTCGCCTGTTGTGAGCTGGGATTGGCTCCCGTGACCCCATTCAGGGAAAAGCGGTAGCAAATGGATCAATGGATATAAGAGCTTTGTTTATATTTAAAATAATGGAAGAAAAGTTAGCGTTAACTACACAACAGTGTTAGTATTAGCATTCCTTTTTTGGAACTAGCATTTGCTGTGACCCACCGTGAGTTCAAACTCATCTTCCTCATTTCTAGCCACAAAAGGCCACCAGCCCTTGATCCGCTTCTGTTTGAAGATAGAAACCATGGGCATCTCTGCTTCATTTGTAACCATCTCAATAGTGCATTGCTTGGCAGTCTTTGCACCGCGTGGGAAACGATTCAGGTCCAGCTCGATTGCACCTGTGAAGAGGTTTTTTAATTTAATTTAAGTACAGACGATTTTGATCAATGAAGTTTAGGAAAAGCCATTAAAGCTGACATAATACTGATCCTGATTTTGACTTTCTTGATATAATTACAGTTTTACACGTCAAATGTTACTAATGTCTGCTTATTATACCCAGGAAATCATCTGCTGAGAAGTGATCTGCATCCCACACTTGCAGATTCAGCCGAGCAGGAATCTTGTACTCAGTCTCATCCCAAGCAAACATTGACTCTTTTTTTGATATGACAATCTTCTCCTCCGCCAAGAGGTAGTCGAATGGGTAGACGAAACGCCAGTTAAAATTGCCCTCCCCAGTGATAGAGTGATAGTGGACATCAGTGTCCTGTTTGTCCTCCTGCTGTCCTTTCAGCCAACTGTGAAGGAAAGGAGAGGACTAGACTCTTTTTTCCTGTGAACTTGCCATGGTCTGGTTGTGTCCACACAAGTGACAAAAAAGAGAGAATCAAGAAATCAGAAGTCTTCAGCCTGTATTTACCCTCTCACAAATATGTCACTGGACTTCTCGCCGGTGAAGATATCGTCATCCTCTAGAACAACTTCATCTGTGTTCCAAACGATCACCCTCAGCTCAAACCTGTGCACAAACAAAAGTGTTGAGATGTAGTATGAATGAAGCAGTGGTAAAAAGGGTGAGTGCAGCTTGTCCCTCAATTATGAACTTTAGGATTGTGCAAATGAACGGTTTGAGGCACACTTCTTTGGTTTCCTCGGTGCAATATCAAGTGCAGGACCAGGTGCAGTCATGTCTTTGGGGAACAAATCCACCCACATCTCAATTCTTCCCTAAACACAGATGAATATAAGAACACACTTGTTTTTAGATGTTATTTAACAATGTATTTATTAATAAAGGTGAGCATTAAACATACTTGCTCAATTCCTGGTTTGTCAGGGTGGAGCAGTGGTCTGGTCTCCACATGCTCTGGGACAAGCTTGCATCCAACTTTTGGGATTTCCCCCCAGTGCGTCAGGACACTGAGAGCAAGGTGTTCATCCGTCTTCTTCTTTAAACCTGAAAAAAATCACACATCACTGTGACTTACCCTCACACTAGCATCATTTTACCATTCAAACTATTTTATTTATCCCTGAAAGGCTTTCAGTTTTCCATGCTCTGACATAAACGACAATCACAAACTAACATAAACAGGCACTCTGTCAGGTGTGATCAATACCCATGACCAAAAAGCAGCAAACACACAGGTCTCCATAGATTTAAACATGCAATCAGTATGCTTCACATTAAACAAATCCATACTTTTTGACTGCTTGTCAAATAATAATGCTAATCATGATCAAGGGATAAATACCATTTTCATCCTCAATCTCAGTTGGTGCCATGAAGACACGGTTCTCCACCTTCACTCTTCCTCCAGGGCCATAATGTGGTCCATCCAGTTTGCCATCCTTACACAGCTTCGCCAGGATTTGTGTAGGCTTCATCGGGTCTCGCCACACATTGTAACCATGGCTACAGAATAAACCCAACCAGAAAACAGTCATCTAACACTAACATCTGGTAAAAAGAGTCTATGCAACACATTTTGGCTGCCTTTAGGAAAAACGTAACAAATATATTGATGTTCACATTTAAAATGTAGACACAATATTAAGTCATTTCCTCCAGTTTGGCTGCAGTCTCCATTTTGATGCTGCAAGAGATCAGATTGGATCTTACATGGCGTAGCTTGATGAGATGCCACATGTGGCTCTGTGTTTGCTGTAAAAGCGGTTTTCCAGGTCAAGCTTGGTTTCTCCAATCAGATCGTCTGTTCCCACTAGATCCCAGTCGTAAATGGACACTGTTAATGTGGAATCCATCGGAAATGTGGCCTCCACGTCAAAAGATCTGACAGGACGAGAGAAATATGCTTACAGTCATATCTAAGATGTACAGGATACAGTAAAAATGATTGGAGAGTGTTGAAACGTTGATCAGAAACACAGCATTTGGTCCACTTACTTGCCAAACAAAGGGTTCAGCTGTTTGGAAATGTAGTTTTCCTTGTCTTTGATCTCTGTTTTTCCCAGTTTGATTGCAATGTAAGGATCAGCTTTGCCATTTATGTCTGCGGGATGCAGATCAGTTGCCTATAAAAGAAAATTGCAGTACAAACAAAAGCAGAATATGCCTTCATATTATGTCATTCGCAAAGCAATACCTCCCTGCAACTGAGAAAGGAATCACATCATGATGCCACAACATACAGAGCATGTATCTTACCCTGATGACATAGATGCGAACAAGTACATTGATGGGATCGTTGTGAGGAATGTTCTGAAACATTCCCAAGTTGGAGTCAAAGCCCATGTCTCTGGGCATATCATCTGACACTTTGTACATGCACATTGAGCCCTACATAGATGCAAGACATCAAATCAAATGTTACCTTGACAGATCATTTAACAGAGAGATTTAAGTTTGTTTGTGGCTATGTGCATGCACACAGTTGCTTACTTTGAACTTTCCAACAACCCTGTCCTCATCTGTTACCGTTTGGTCATCATCATCCCCAGCCTTTCCCCTGAACAGAAAAAAAGTGTGCAGCCAGTCTTCAAAGTTGTCGAAGTCACTCTCCAGTTCCTTTGGATACACCTTGGTCATGAACACAGAGGAGTTTCTTTTCAGTGTCTGGTTTTTCTCTCTGAACCACATGAATGACTATGTGTAAGCAACGTGTGGGGTTATTCGGGTACCTTCAGCTCATCAAGCTTTGGCTTTTTTTTCTCGAATGGATCGGCTGACTGCTTCTTCTTCTTTCCTTTCCCTTTCTTGGCGCCTTTTGCAGGAAAGTCATCAGGTTTGATATCTGAGTACAGGTGAGCAGCAAGGACAGAGAGGATGGGGGAGCACTCAACACATGAATTCCCCATGAAAGTTGCCAAAACCGATTTTACTGCCGTACATCCATCATACCATTGAACTGTATACAACTGAGGTAAATGACATCTGCTTCATGTAACTAGGTTTTAAAAGCCAAGTTGACTAAATATGAATGCAATTTGTCTTATGATGATACAGTTCAAATGAATGATCATGATGTCATTGGAATGAGCTATTGTGTTGTCATCATTCGCTTTATTGTTATTGACAACTTTCATGGCTGGCATACATCTAATAAGCAAATATAAGAATGAAAACAGTAATGGTTGAGAAATTAATGGAGAATCAGTGATGATTATAAAGCTTTCAAAGGGAGGAAGAACCTCGTGGTTTTACCTCTGCCGTCTACCATGTCCATGTCATCTTTCTCCTCTGAGTCTGAGAGAGTTGCCTCCTGAGCTCTGAGTGCCTGACGGAGTACAAGCTTGTGTCATCTGTACTTTTCAAGACCTACCACGTTGTTCCACAAAAACTTTAAGCTATCTGAGTGAATCAAGCTTAAAGCACAGTTTCATCTAACTATACATGCTTTAAGCAAACTCCTCTTGCTCACCTCAGTCAGAGTTTCAATGGAGGCAAAATATTTGGACCACCAGTCCAGCATGCTCTCATCAAGCTCCTCCTCTTCAGGCTCGTCACCCTTCTTCCTCTTCTTCTTTTTTCCCTTTTCATCTTTATCATCATCCTTTTCATTTATCACAGATTTTATCAGTAAGGCTCAGAAAAATGTTGAATTTGATCAAACAAGTTGACAAGAAATCACCGCTACGTCGCTTACCTCAACTTTGACCACTGCTTCAGAGCACTGGACAAGAAAAGCAGATACAACATGAGAGGAATCACAAAATATCATTTATGTCTTGATTTAGTAATACACAAAGCTGCTGTAAAAATATGCAGTTAAACCATGACTTTTTTAGAAAATTACTTGTATCCAATGTAAATGACTCAACTTACAGAATCCAGTTTGACCACAGTTTCCATCTTCTTAAAACCAGGTTCAGGTTCCATGTTGACAACAATAATTTCCTCTGACAGAATAACAAATAAAGCAGACAAATTACTTTGATCACTCTTAATCATAAAAAACTCCAGTATTTCATAGACACATATTCTTTCAAGTTTGTCTCAGCAACAAGTCTCTTTTGTAACATAATTCTAGGTATGAGGTATACCTGTGGTGGACCAGTTGTTGGCCTGTTTATCTTGTCCTCTGTAGATGAACTTCCGCAGGGTGGTGACTGCAGTAGACCCGACCAACGTGTAGCGGCCGAAAGCTCTGCAGTCCACAACTCTAATGTTCAGAGGCGGATGGAGCAACTCGTTCTCGGGTAAATCCTGACACACAGAGTTCAGTTAGTTTCTGACAATCGTACAGCACATTTACAGGAATTACTCCGTGATCCTTTTTCATTATGTGTGGGGAATATAATTATTCCTTCTGTTTGTTTTTTCTTGATAAAGCCTTTTGGTCTGTCTGCTTATAAGCATGATTATTTAAAGGTGTTGAAAGTATTTGTCTGACTTTGCCAAAGGATGGAGAGTAATTGAAAGGAGCAGTACCACTTCAAACCACTTGACCAGAGTGCTAAAGTTGGGGTTTTTCTTGTAGTTTGGAATGAGGGCAGACTGAACTCCCTTTCCTGCACATTCAATGTCCACACGAGGCCGATCCACTTGAGCAAGATTCACCCTCTTCAAGTCCCTCAAGCCCCAAAACAGAACCTGACAGGATAACAGTTGGAGCTGGGTTTAGTTGTAATACATCATACTTTTTTCTCTCTTTTTTTGGGGGGAGAACTGCAAATTTTATTTCAATATGACATTTTCACCTCAATCCTGTACTTGCTGAGCACCGGCCTGATCCCCAGTGGCACCGGCAGTATTGGGCCACGGTCCATATCGGTCGGACCATCTATGGGGGGAAGGTCAGCTTTTCCATTGGGGCCGATCTAAGAGATGAATCAAATTGATGTAAAACCATTGCTGTGATACAAATGTAAGCTCACAAATGTACAGAAGAGAGCTAACCTGCAGCAGCTCGAAGGCAGCCAGCATTTCTCCAGCAGCACAGTTCCCACGGTAGATCTGATAGTACTCCAGCTGCGGAGGAAAGCGAGGAGGACCGTAGTGCTCATCAGCCATCTTGACCACAGGCTTAGCAAAGGTTCTTCCCATGAAGTCAGCTTTACCCTGGGAGCATTGGATGCACAAATGAGCATAAAATCTGGACAAATATTATGCAAGATTATGACAGTAGTGTAACCATTAATTTGTTTGATCAGCAGAAAGAAACATGGCTTAAGATGCTCATATTTCCAAACAGACTGCATAAAAAATCTCAAAACAAAACAAATAAACAAAAACAAGATCCCTAAAATAACCAGTGAACTGCAAAATAGATCTTTGCACATGAAGCCTCTGAAAAATATTCAACTAAATCTTTCTTGCAGTCAGTGGTTATATATTATAAAATTCCCGTTTGCCACATACAAAAACACAACATTTAATTTAAAGGAATGCAACAGGAATAAGATGTTCCTGGAGAGTCCATTTATCCATCCTTATAGACATATCTTAATCCTCTTGCATGCCTTTTAATACAATCTACTCTGCACACGTTAGAGTTCTGCTACCATACATCAAACCAATCCACACTCTACTTATCCAAAGGGTCATCCAAAACAAAGGAGTTATTGTCAGAAGCAAATATAGAATATTCCGTCAGAAAACAGTCTTTCAATAATAAATCATATTAAAGCAACTCCATGATATGATATGATATTGAATATTCATCACATATGTTAAGCTAGACACATTATTTATGAATGAGGTTGATGAAGATGAAGGAGCTTCATAAAATAGCTGCTATTCGGAACTTGGAGCTGTATAAGGCAGAGTGTTTTGTTTTCATTAATAAATAATGGACAAGAGAGTCATCTTTATTTGAAAACAACCCTCACCACTGTGTCTTGATCATAGATTTCAATCACTATTATAGGAGGGTCGTCTCTCAGTTCACTGGCCTCGCCAAACAACTCCACGTTCTCAAATACAAGAAGCTGGTCCCATGTAGGGCAGAGGGTCTCTGCCAGCACCTGCAAGAAATGCAAAGTTTTTAACATGATCTGGAGGCTGCTACAGTAGCAATGTCCACTTCTGGTCCTCAAGGGCCACTATCTTACAGGATTTAGAGACTTCACAGCCCTAACTCACCTAATTTAAAATTAATAGATCTTCCCAATAGCTTGTCAAGTTCTGCTTATTAATGATGTATTAATTTGAGTCATGCATGTTAAAGCGAGAAAACATTTAAAACAGGTGGAACTTAAAACTCTTTAAAAAAACAGTTTAAAGCATGCTCACCTCAGTGACTTGGCTTTGTGTTGAGAAAAAAACCCTTGCAAATGGATCAGACAGACCTGTGCTGTCTGCAGCAAACAGGCTGCGGGCCTGGTACATGTGGACCCTCAGCTGGAAGATCTGTTTCACTGCAGAGAAATATTCACTTTTTCTCATTCTCTTTACATGCAATGCATTTATGGATATCTGAAATATCACTGCCCATCATTCAGCAGATTTGATATGTTGCTGAAAAAGGTCAAATGCAGAATATGTTGTAATTAAGTAAGTAGGAAAGGATGTCTTACTCATGTAGGTGAGGCTGATGGGAGGTGAAGATGGCAGGCCAGGTCCTTTGGACAACTTGTTTTCCTCAAATCCATTGGGAAGGCCGCTTAGGTAGTCTTTGCGTTGCCGGTTCAGACCTAGCCACAGGTAGATCTCTATCTTGGACTGAACTGTCCAGCCAGCAGGCCCAAAACCTTTCTTTCCAGGAATCTTAAGTGCACCAAAAATAAGAAAAGGATTTATGACAGCAGAAAAATATGAGTGCAGATGATCTGAATTGATTATATTTGGACTATTTCACCATATTCAGAGTAAACTCACCCTCAGGAAGATTGTTTTTACTTTGCCACAGTCCTTTCCTCTCTCCTCATCTGTGTTGGAGTAAAGGATGTCTTTGGAAGGAACACGTGCATAAGCTATACGCTTCCCATTACTTATCATCCAAATAAAAATATCCGGAACGCTGTGCTGAGGCTAGATTAAGAAAAAAACACTTATTAAGCATACTGTTGAAGCAGAATTTCAAGTAAGTATATATATATATATATATATATATATATATGTGTGTGTGTGTGTGTGTGTATGTTGTGGTTCTTACTTCATCAGCCAGAAAACGCAGCTTTGACAGGAAGTTTTGAGCCAGTTTGAGTTTGTCCTTTACTGTGCTTTTTTTCACCTGCGTCCTCATGGCCTTGGCTTGTTGACCTATGCTTTCCTAAAACCAAAAGGAAGCATTTAGAAAGAGGGTAAAAATGTTAAATAATGCAACATTTCTGGCTCAACTTGACCTACCACTTCTCCCAAACACAGCTTTAGTCTCTCCTTGTCAAGTTTGGTTCTGCCGGACTGATTCTGGTCCTTGTTTGCCAGTGACAGAAACTGACTGCAAGGACAGGAGTTTGGTCACTGAAAGCTTTCTAATTAACCGATTAGATGCAGTGAAAGTGAGTGTGTCTTGTTTTTTCCAAGTGTAATGTGTGTAGCCAGTGTTACTGCAGACCTGCATCCTTGACTGAGTTCCTCAAGAACACCTCTAAGTCTGCGCTCAGGGTAGGTCTTCTCTGTTTTGATGATCTCATGCACATCATTGAGTCCATCCTCCTGTGAATGTGGATGAACATTTGGCTCAGCTTATCTCTGCTGCTGTATTTGTATTCACTGAGATTCAGTTAGCTACTGATAAAGTGCTCGACTTGCCAGTTTGTCAGCAACGTTGTCAATGACGTTGGCATTGTACAGCCTCCTTCTCTGATCCTGCCACCGGCTTTTGATGTAAATACACGGCTTCCTCTCAAAGTATGGGAGGTGGAAGTAGTTTCTGTGGATTAAGTTAATCGGTCATTAGGTATGGCCTTGTATATAGCATTGATCTTGCAATATTTTATGAGAACTAGCTTTATAAAAAGTCCTTTTTAGCAACCGGTTGCTGTCTTAGCTATGTTCACTGCTGTGTGTTGTGTTTGCACTTTGCGATCACTTAATGAATGTTTGATGATTAGTGCCCTGACCGGTCGGTGATAACAGGCTTCATGGGTGGAGTAGTTGCCACTGAAGTCAGGTCTCCATCATCATCCATCTCCTCCTCACTGGAGTTGTGAATCAATTCAGTTTCCTCTTCGTCACCGTCGCCTCCACCCTTCTTCCCCTTTGTTTTTGTTTGGATGACCCCATCAATCTCATTTCCATAGTAACCTAGTAGCATCAGCGTGGTTAGTGCTAACCTAGAACCGGGAATATTTATTTATGAGAAACTCCTGCTCATACCTATGGTGACCTCAAAGTTGATTGGCTTATCACCAATTTTCCTGTCAATCATCGTGGCCTCCAGGAACGAGCCAAAGAGAAAAAAATCCTCAACCTTCCCTGTGGCACTCTGTTACAAAATATACAAGAGTTTGTTAATACAGCATCCTTTTCCCTCACAGTATAAACATTAAAGACTATTAAAATCACCCTGAATTTCCAAATATTGATCGACTTTGAAAAGATGTTAGCCAGCAACAAATACGAGTCACATTACTATAAACAGTTTTTAATAATGCATCAAGTAGGCCAAATAAAGACTATTAATAATTCACTATAATCCCAGCACAATGACCTGTCAGTAGAAGAACAACTGGCTTTTTATTCATGGCCACCCATCCAGACAGGGACCCACCTCTGAGATGTTGGGCACACCCTCCACCTGCACCTCCGTGGAGCAGGTAATGTCAGGCGAAGAGGTGTCCAGGATCTCTACACCCAAGCTGATGAGCAGACGGGCTCTGAATGATACCCCTTCACCGAGACCTTCGTTCAGCTCTTGGTACTCATCCATTAGGGTGTAGGTGCGAGTGGAGCCGTACATGTTCACCCAGGCTGGTCCCAGCGTGGGAAGGAAGCCTGAGAAATAAAGAAGAAATAGGAATATTAAGGACAGAACCATGACTCATATTTGTTTTTACATGAGCCCAAGTGAAAAAAATGGTTATAAATGGATTCATATCACATGTCTGTCTCACCCACGTACTGTCTGTTAGACAGATAACTCTAATACACAGTTTATTACAAACTAAATGATGACCTTTATCCCCATCATTGGAAATCTTCCTCAGATCCAAGAAATGTGTTCCCATTGCAACATCATTCACTTTATCTGAGTCACGGATCTGGATCTTCATGCGTTTGCACAGTGGTGGAAACATCTCAGTGAAAACGATCTGTTCATTCCAGATGGGCTCATAGCAGCTCTTCTGAACCGATGTTTTCCCCTAAAATGACACATTAACAATCAGATGTGTCATAAATACTAATCAAACACAAACACAGTGATTCCAGTCTGCCAGCACTCACTTTCTGCCCAGCAAACTGGACTTGTACATAGGGATCAACCAGGTCCTTATTTTCCCCTATAAAGGCCTTTTTAACATTAGCCATGATGCTGGTGTTCATTCTGGGAAGCCCTTCTGCTCTGTAGATCTTCAGGTAATAGCGAGCCCACTGTCGCTCTGCAGGCACGCCTTCTGGAAGCAATAGATTGCTAACACAAAAAAAAATTATTTGTCTGCAAAAGGTCTAAATCCAATTCATGTGAATCAATAGCAGTATGTGCCCAAAGAAGTTTAATTTACCCTTCTATATCATCTTCATCGGATTCGTTGGCCTTGTGTGGGGTTTTTATTGTGTCCCCTTTAGCCACAACTGCAATATCGCATTTAACATAACCTTTACCCCCAGCTGTGATGTCATCAGGATCAGACAACAGAGCCCATTTGTGGTAAAACTGATGATCTGCAACAAACATGGAAAAATGTCTTGAAATAAAAGTAATGTAAAGTAACTACAATAAAGTGGATGCTTAATGTTAGCTCACCTGGCTGGGAGTAGATTGTGCCAACATCCAGTTTAAAAGTTCCAACCAGCGTTCCACTACGCAGGAGATTTTTGGAGTGAATAACCTGAAAAATAAACTACATTAAATGCACTGATCTTGTGAATAATCAGCAATTTGATTTATCAAGCTTGTGGGGAAAAATGACTTACGGATATTTTCAAGATTTTGTCAAACATAACGTCTGGAGGGATGTGAAAGTCAAATACAAAATACTGGAGAAAAGAAATATTTGCAATGGTATTTTAGTACATAAAACTTCCATTCAGAAGTAAAAATTTAACAATGTGCTGACTAACTGACTTCATTGTAGTAAGGGCAGTTGGTTGACTCCTTCATCGAGGTATACTTTTTATCATCTCCAATTTCCACGCAGACCATTGGATCCATATTCAGTCCCACCAGCTGTCTGGCTTCAATCACAGTCACACTGATCTGAAAACAAAGTTGAATGGCATCACTAAGTCCATCATAGTGTATCTAAAATTCTCTTCAATGGCATTGCTTTACTTGGTAATCTACTGGTCTTCCAGAGCTGGGCTCCATCTTGATGTCTGGCTTTGATCTGCAAAAAAAAGGTTTAAAAAAAGTTCATATCATCTGAAAAATCCAATCCAATTAAAAGCTAGAAATCAGTATTTTTAAAAGTAGATGTGCTTGCCTCTTATTGGATACATTGGTGGTAACGGCTGTGACTGAGGCCAGTGAGATGGTGTCGGGATCTGGGCCTCCTCCCATGAACATGCCCTGACGATCCAAGTTCTCTGTCTCCAAAATGGCTGGTTCATCTGGAGATGGTACAGAAGACTAACTACAAGAAAAACTTTGGTAATGGTGACACCAAGACTAAATGCACCAGCAGCAAATCTCAGAATAAAATTTCTAAAAGCTTCTTAAGTTCAAGCGTTGAATGTTTTGAGAGGAACAGTGTAAAGCAAAGACACCTGTGATCATTTTTATGAATGCATCTTGTTCCACAGCTGGACTGCTCAGTGGGAGTGTAAGTAACACATAAATGCACGGCTGCACACACTTTTAACATTGCTAGGTAAAATAGTTTTTGGATAGGGACATCTGCCTGAAAGGCGTAAATCAGCAGGTGTTATTCAACGACCTCGACTTTCTTACTTCTTTGACCTGAATGTAAGAAATCTAAGCAGATACCTCCATTTCTGTCCTCCTTATGTCCACGGTGCTTGCTACGCTTCATGGTTTAAAACAATTCTTTGTGTGCTCTGTGAAAGAAATTCAAAGTGTTTTATGGGGAGCAGATACAAACCTTACATTCAGTAAGACTGATCACAAACTAAACCAAGTAACTTGTCCCTTTTGCATTCATTTCAGCCAGAACCTCTTTATTTCTATATAAAAATACACAAATGTTGTTGCTCAAAAGCAAACAGCATTTAAAATAACATGACAAAACGAAGATATGAGAAGAGGCAAATGTATACACTTCCGTGTAGATTTTGAATGGGTCATTCAATTATTTAAATCAGCTGACCTTAATACAGCAATTGGAGAGGATAGATTTCACAAACAATGTGAAAATAATACACTTGGATCAGATAAACTGTATAAACTAATCACCAGAGTGCTTTTTATTCAGTCTTAATGCACAAAGGTAGTTATTTTTGGGATATAATTGGATATATTTGGTTCTATGTATATTTGTTTTTTCTTTAATATTTGTGTATCTATTATGTCAATGTAGCTAAATATATGCACTGGTGTTTAAGTATTCATGCATCATATTTGTGTGTTTTAAATATGGATATATTTATATACATATCTTTAATAGAAAACAAAACATTTTGATGAAAGAGAAATAATGACACACCAATGTGAGCTGCATGTTGTACACATAGAAACCTTTCTGGTGATCCTTAGAATACAAAAAGTACATGCAATTACAAACAGACAGAATACAAAACACTAGCTTTTCCTGAAGTATCTTCTGCCTGGCATCTTAACAAAACCAATATTAGCCTTTTACCAAGTCCCTCTTCAAAGACGTTCAAGTACCTGCAAAACTCTGAGGCCTAAACGCCAAAATTGGACATGACATCTGATCTTTACTTAA
Source organism: Pseudomugil gertrudae (assembly GCA_037177535.1). Classification (NCBI taxonomy): domain Eukaryota; kingdom Metazoa; phylum Chordata; class Actinopteri; order Atheriniformes; family Pseudomugilidae; genus Pseudomugil; species Pseudomugil gertrudae. Next base: position 16,739,830 of record JBAMHV010000021.1, read on the forward strand.
CACGATATTACAGACAAATTAAAATGATCTTATCATACGTACCATACAAGAAAAACAATTCTCGTGTCTCCTCTGTCAAAATAGCTCCAAGAGATTCTCTCTGAAGAAAAGAGGTTAGCTTTCTTTGAGCTGAAAACGCAGGAGACACTACATGCACATTTTTTTTACATTTACGCTGCACAGAGAATAAGGATTCAAAGTTATGTTGGTCAGAAAAGAATTGGGTTTGTCCAAGTCTGAAGTTGGGTAGGAGTGATGTGATATGCCAATGAATAGTGCATGAGTGTTGAACCTGAGACTTGTAACTATAACTAGGCACTGCTGAGAGACGTCACTCTGAGCTGCGTCTAGCAATCCTCGGCAAGCCACAAGCAATAGTAACTAAACATCAACCATTAACTTTAAATCAATATAAAGGTAAAATATTATTTGTCATTTTACATTGACTCAGAATAAAAAAGTGTAATTATCACTGATTGTGACCAATAATGATGCTTTTAATACCCTTAAACAGTGTTACATGGGATTGTATTAAAGAAAACAAAAAGCCTCAAAATGTGTGATGATCCCAAAATGACCAGTATGCTGCCATGTCACCAGTGAAAGGATTTAATGGAAGTAAGCAAAATGTCATCCCAGCCAGGTCGGAAGAACGCTTCCTTTTTAACAGGGTTCTGCTCCCAACTCGATCTTCAGGTAAAACCAGTGTTTAATCACAGAATGAAAGCAAAATCATACAAATCTATTTGCAATGCTCTGAGTTTCAAATCTGCTCAAACGAGATCACGCTAGGTCACGAACTGACCTCATTTTGAGTCATGCAATTATTATCGATAATATCTAAGTGACATTGTTCCCTTGAAAGGTTCAGGGTCAGATAAGAGGATAACAGTGAGGTGCTTCTAACAAGTGAAGTGGGAAAAAAAGTAAACAGTATTTGTTATAAACATCTATAATGTCACAGATGGTTTGTCAACTTCTATTCAAGGCAACTTCTCATCATCTCATCAATTACACAAACAGCCTGGTCTGTAAGCCATACGTCAAAGTCTAAAGTTGCTGGTATCCGATGAGACAAGGCTGTAAATTATTTATGCTGCCCAGTCATTGTTGCATGTGGCATGCTCATGATGAGGAGGTATCAATGTTCACAACAAAAGAAATGGAATAACAAGAGAACAGGTTATAACTGTTCAAAAGTGGAGAAAAAAAGTCCAATTATGCACTTATGGAAATTAAAACAGGACAAGATACACATCTGTGTGAAGTTAGAATGTCTAAACCAGTGTCTAATGGAAAACTGAGCTTAACTTTATTCCGTTTCCTCATTTTTGCCAAACTGCAACACTTAAATCCTTTCCATCTCTGCTCTGCAGGTTGCACCAACAGTCTCATTGACATCAACCTGGCTACTGTGTTGAGTGACTCTGCATTTAATTACATGATTCAGTACACTGAACTCAGAGGGGTTAGGAGATGTCCTACTTCCTCCAGGATAGCCGGTAACCATGTCAACAATGGTGCAAAGTTACCAGTTGCCACGCAGGGCTGTGTGCTTGCTTCACTGTCTGACAGGTCTCGTCATCACATTTGGCTTAAAGCACAAAGGTTGACATCAGGCACCAAACATCAAATCTTTCTTCTGTGGTTTCATAAAAGATTAAAAACCCTGAGAAAAAGCGATAAAAAACATGTTTTTACATTAGACATAAAACATCCAATATTTGTGCCATAAAAAAGCAGTTCAGTGTATCACTGATGAATAGATGGATGATGATATTTAGGTAAGGCTTATGAATATGCATGAGCAAGCAACCAAGCCCTTAAACTGACACCTTTGATAATAGCGTCTACGGTGAACCACAGAATGACTTGATACCAATCCTGCAATCTTATCCTATGTAGGTCCAGTGTCCACAGGCCTTTTTTATTTTTTCTTTTTTTCTGTTGGTTGTAGGCTGGTTATCAACATCTTATTTGTGCTCCAGTGACTCTGTGGGCACAGCACCTGACTGTGGTGTTGTGTGTCTTTATGGCACATGGAGGTTTTGCAAGGCTCACCAGTGAAAGACAGCCAGAGGGCGTCATTGTTGCTGTTGTGAGAGGGGGTGTTATAGCACGTAGGCCCCTTGCAGATCTGACCTGCAGTGAACTCTAGTCCATTTTCTTTAAACAATGCTTATTGTTTCAAAGTGAAATGTGTTCCTATTTTGTTTGGAGGGGTGCGCGCTGTCATGCATGTTTAATTGCATGGTTTAACCAAATGTTTTGACTTGGTCTAAGCTGCAAGCCAGTTCACCATGCTGTTTATAAAACCAGCAAGATGTGTTTTGGTGTTTCGTTGCTGGAAAAAGCTAAACTTTCCCTGAAAAAGACATTTTAGCATGCCAGCATGGACTTCTTCAAACCTAAAATATCACTCTACAAAAATATTTTAGCAATTAGATTTACTTAATCCCCATAAATCGTAATGGCACTTGTGCTCAAAGATGACTGAAGGGTTTCTGGATTTGGCTTAGATTTTTTTTATTCATCATGTGTGTAGCAGAGCAATGACTCGTGTCATGCAGCAACAGTGTTCACTAACAGAAAGTCTTCCTGTTTTCATTGCTTTGCTACTTGCGGGCCTAAAGATCAAAGATCTGGAATGATGGTTTCCATCCTTGTCTGCTTCATAGTGATTATGCTACATTTTTTAGTAATACAGTGAAGAACATTATCATAAGTTGCAACTTTAGCTCCAGTCAGATTTTAATGGGTTCACTTGCCCCCCTTTCAATGAATGAAATGAAAAATACTTTATTGATCCCTGAGGGAAATTCAAATTGTAGTAGTTTTTTTTTATATATATATACAAAAATGATTAGTGGAGGGTCTTGTTCTTGAGGTTGATGGCTCCGGGAAGGAAGGATCTTCTGTATCTCTCAGTTCTACATCGGACCTGAACAAGCCTCTCACCGAACACACTCTGTTATTTTATTACTGTGTAGTGGAGAGGGTGTGAAGAATCCTCCATCATCTTCATCAGCTTGTGCAGTACCTTTTTTGGACGATCAGCTCCAGACTTTCTCCAAGCACAGAACCGGCTTTCTTGATCAGTTTGTTGATTCTCTTCAAGTCTCGGGTTCTGATGCTGCTGCCCCAGCAGACCACTGGTTCTGATGCTGCTGCCCCAGCAGACCACTGGTTCTGATGCTGCT
>JBAMHV010000021.1:16744343-16761861 GCA_037177535.1 Pseudomugil gertrudae
AACAGATCACTGGTTCTGATGCTGCTGCCCCAACAGATCTCTGGATATGATTGCTGCCTCAGCAGACCACAGCAAACATGTATACTAAAAACTTTGGTTATGTGTTTAACACAAAGCATCCAGTGCCAGTAGTGTAATGCAGTTTATATAGGTTATGTACACATTGCAGTGCAAAGTAGTCCACACATACACACACATACACCTGTAGTATCTGGTGTCATATGCAAATCCATTGACAAAAAAAGAAAACAACATGCATATTATAGTAATGTTGTCAGTCACTGCAACTTGGCCAAAATCTTTGATCTTGTTCAGGGGATGATCTATGTTATTATCAATAACCTCTGTATTTGTGTAATTTTGTTACTTTTACTTTAACTAATTGAAATACTGTTCAATATATACATATTCAAACAGTATGAAATTTAAAAAAGGTTTAATTAACAAAAACTCATCAGTGAAAATGCATCCACATGGTGCAGCGTGCAATATTTTCCTCAAATTTACAAAAGAAACAAAGCAAAACTTGTCAAATTAATAAGAAAACATCATTTTAAAAAAAGAATATCACTAACCACCAATGTTTTGTAGAGGAAATATATTATATGTGAAATTATATCAGCATTTTCTAATAAAAATACATCTTTGAACAGACGGTCATTATTGCTGCTGATTAGTTACACCATCAGTTTATCTAGTGACAACACAAGTACAGTTTAACGGGGCTGAAATGCTGCAATCAAAACCAGACTGAGGTTGATGCTCTGTAAAGAAAGACCTCCATCTAGTGGTCCAAGCATTTCGCTCATTAAAAGGTAATCATGGGTAAAGTACTCTTGCTTTATCCACAGTGTATCAACACTGTATCACAGTGAGTTAATGTCCAAGTAATATATGCCACTGAACATTATACCACTGTTGTCATGGTAATAATTAATGTGGAGCTGAGTTCAGCTCCCTTTTTTATGTTTCTGTCTCCAGAAAATGCTGAATCCCCCTGCCTGCTTCCATCCATTCAGAGGCTGGCAGTGTGTGTGTGTGTGTGTGTGTGTGTGTGTGTGTGTGTGTGTGTGTGAGGGGATGGGGGGGGGGGTATCTTAAAGTGACACAGCTACATTATGTGAAAGTAAAGCAGAGCAGCTCACAAGGGTGAGATCTTTAAAGAGGGAGTAGTCTTTTTATAGATAAGAATGAGTGAGGCTCAATGTCTTTCCAGACCTTGATAATCCTAAAAGAGACAGAGGAAATTCTCTAAGTATGCAGCATTAGCTAAAAAAATAGAAAAGAAACCTCCAACCCTGCTGAGTGGCCTGACTTGATGTTTATTTTCCTGCTTTTCTTTCCATTTGTTTCTGTGGCACAGATGAACAAACAGCTGATGAAGGAGGCTGTTTCCTGCTCGGCCCACCCCAATGAGGACCTGACGGCATCTTGAAATAGAAATTCAAAAGAGGAGGAGGAGGAGAGAAAAGGGAGAGGGGGGTTTTGAGAATGAGCATTGGTATGCCAGGCTCAATACCGAGCATGGCCGTGCAGAAGAAACAGAGTGTCATCCCTCCATCACAGGGACCACTTTCTACACGTACCATCACCAGCCAAAGGGTTGGAAACAGACCTGAGAGAGAAGGTTAGTGGATTTAAGCTATGCTTTTCTTTAGTTAGGGATTATATGTGATGAAAACACGCCTTTCAAGCCAAGCTAGACCAAACAGAATCTGAGCAATGTGAGGCAGCATCTGATCATACTGAAATATTCATTTTTCAGGAAGCTTTTGTGACTGCACATCGGTAGCATAAATGTCAGAAATCATGTGATAATATATAACTTATTCAGAATAAGCAGCATTATGATACTGTTCAACTCTAAATTAACGCATTTGTGTGATTTATTCCCTTAGATGGGGCATCCATAGCTTGACTTTTTGTTTCGTCTTGTTTCTGTCATATCCATGGGGACTTGTCAGGTGCTAGTCACTTATACGCAGCCTGTTCATAATGGCTCTTTCATTTAGACACTACCCTAAGGCCAACTGGTCCAAAACATCCACTGTATGGGGAAGCTTGTAAAAGCTTTTTTTCCCCTTTCCTTGGTTTCACTAAAACAAGATTATCTTTTCTTCATTTACAGAGAATGCTTCTTATATCAAATCAAATACACAAACAAAGAAAGCTGCCTGTTCTGACAAGTTTGTGCAAATGTGCAACTTGGCTTCTCCACGAGCTGCTGCAGGTTGGTTAGACTGCTTTCTTCATTTGGGACCATGCAGGTTTCCAACAGGACTTTTGACAATATCTTTGAAAGACTGCCTACGCTTTTCTTTATTAAAATCTTCTACTGTACCTTGTTTTTGCAGCAAGTAATGGACTGAATATTGACGAAAGGCTGAAAGCAGCACGAGAAAGAAGAGAGCAGCAGCAGAAGTTGCTTGGTAAGTGGTAACATAGTTGGTACATTGTTCTTAAATTCGAATGATATGAACATATTAGCATACTAATCTAATTACACTGCTTCTTTCGGCCATAGTTTCTCGGGAACTGAGCAGGTTGGAGCGAGAACAGCGGGCCAAGCGTTACTATGAGCAACAGCTTCAGAACCGCAAGAAAAAACTACAGGAGCAAAGGCTCAAAGAGGAGAGGAGGCGTGCAGCCGTGGAAGAGAAGCGTAAGCAGAGGTTGAGGGAAGAGAAGGTGAGTTTTGATGGTGGATCATGTCACTCTTCATCCCCTGCGATTAGACCAAGCAGTAAAAACTCAGTGATTTGTTTCTTTGAACGCAGGAACGATATGAATCTGCAGTGCGCAGGACGCTGGAGAAGAGCCAAAATGCCCAAAAGCACCTCAATCAACAGCCAAGAGGAAGGATGCCCATCAAATATGGTGAGAATACATGTGCTTTCTTTGTCTTCCGCTCCTCTAACACAAACTGTCGTAACAATAATCCACAACCAATGTCTGTTCTCTGTGTAAAATATCCCATAACAGAATGATTCTTAGCATGTGGCCTTATCTGTTGCTTTTGCTGCACTTAAAACTTTACACTGATCAATACGCTAGCTCCACGTCGCTTGCCTCTGACAACATGGGAGAAGAATCTGGTCAGTCGCCTTCTTACCCCCACATGCTCTTATCTGGCCAGGAGCAAGAGTGCTGGTTGTCAGTCCGGAGGAGAAGGTACTCACCTCTGTGACAACTGTGCTTACTGGTTTACTCTGCAACAATTTTCCAAGCTCTTTAACGCCTGCTTTCCCTCTCCTACATACCATTTCATCATTTGTGTGTAAATCTACCACAATCATGACACAAAACACTAGTTGTTCATATATGTCGCCGTGCAGTTTCATACCACTCCATGAATACCACTCACAAACCCCAGCACCACTCTGGTTTAGTCCACCACAGGGTATCGTCTGTATCCCCAAATTCCAGTAACATCCAGCAGAGAAGCATCAGTGTGGCTCAGGTAAATCTCCCTGTTTGTCTGGACTTATGTTCCCCTGCTAAATAACAGTGATAACGCAAGTTATTATGTTCATGCAACATGTAAACCTGTTGCTTTTTTATTCAGATCAAAGCAGCAAAACAACAAAATACATTTCAGAGGAAGTCCAACAGCAGTGCAGACAAGAGGTCATCTTCTGTTAAATCAGCTACAGGCGCACAAAGCCCAAAGGTCTCCTCTTCACCCGAACGGTATACAAAATGACATCAATGTGCACTCATACATACATAGTGACACGGATGCAAACAAATTAGGGCATCTGTTCTTCTCTGCTAAATCTTTAAGGAGTCCCAGAAGATCAGTCAGCAAACAGTCAACTCCTATGCTGCTTGAACTCCCCTCTGTTCCCGAGGAAGATGCTGCTGTTTGTGGCGCTGCTCTCTCTCCCGGTAACACGAGGCCTGTTAAAAGACCGGATAAAGGTGAACAGGAGAAACTCAAAAAAGAAAATCCACCAGAGACTCCGTGTCCAAGCCTGTCTAAGGGGCCTGCACAGAAAGAGGTTTTAATTAGAACAGCAGGAGATGGAAGTAAGCAGGAAAAATGCTTATTATAGAAAGTATTTTAGCCATGTTTGAAATCTTTAATGATCCACATGTTTCATCAATTTAGGCCCTTCCAAAGTGCATCCACATTCAGCTTCCCATCCTCCTGAGGTCATACTCCGGCCCTCAGCTGGGACCTCAGATCCAGGGAAAGCCTTGCGTCTTCTTGCTGAAAAGAGGCGAGAAGCTCGACTGCAACGAGAGAAGGAGGAGCAGGAGCGCCTGCAATTGGAGGAGGCTGAAAGGTAAATATGTCCACCTACAAGGCAGAAATGCTGCAGCAGCAGAAAGCCATGAAAGACTGTGGTCTTATAATTCATGTCCAGGCGAAGCCAGGAGGAACTGGAACACAGGAGAGCACAGGAGCAGACTCAACAAGAGGCCGAGGCTCAGCGTCTCATAGAGGAGAAGAGGAGAAGAGAAGAAGAGGAGCAGAGACGAGCTGAAGAGGAAAGAGCTCAGGCTATGAGGGAAGCTGCCCTTTTGCAGAAACAGGTGAACACTAAAGGATGCATGTCTGTAATGTAATTATTATGTTTATATATCTATATTATATATATGTTATATATTTGTCCATGTTTTTTTGCAGAGAGAGGAGGAGCTTGCTAAAGAAAGAGCTCAAGCAGAGCAAATGAAGCAAGAGCGAGAAATTGTTGCACAGAAAGAGGATGCGGCGCGCCAGGCAAGAAAAAAGGTTTGTGAGATTTGTGTCCATCTAAAGGCATAAAAAATAATATCAAAAGTTCTGTCTCGCTTTTTTTTTTTTAAAGACCATTTTCACAAAGCAGTCCTCTTTTCCAGCGACTTGAGGAGATCATGAGGAGGACCAGAAGGACAGATTCTCCAGATACGGTGAGTTTTAGTGCTTAGTTTTGAAAACAGCACACTGCCTCGGGTCTCTTGTGACTCACAGACGGTATCGGCTAATAAAAGGCACAGAGATTGTCCTTGACTAAAATGATTTATCTTTTTGATCCAAAGAACACTGTATCACAGAGGATCCTCCCAAATGAAGGAGGACCGAAGGAAAACACAGTGCCTGCGCACAATGGGCTGTTAGAAGATGCTGTCAAGCCGCCAGTGGGCAGTAAAACACAGTTTGGGCTGACAAATGAGGAGGACATGGTACCAGTTGTGGCCTTTAAAGAACGCAAGTCTCTCAGAGCGCTCTCTGGTCTGGAGGAAATCCAAACCCACCAGCGAGCAGGTAAGAAACATCTCAGATCTGAAAATAACCAACAACCAAATTTTGGTATACTTTGAATTTGGAAAGCATCTAAATAACCTGATAAGCCATTTATGTGCCAGTATTGATTATGTCAATTCACAAGCAAGCTCATTCATTCATTATGAAGATACCTGTGAATCAGCCTGGAAATCAACCTGTGCAGATAAGGAAAGCTGCTTTATATCAAAGTGAAAACTTCTTTTATGGTCTTTGGTGATGTCAATGCTTTAACCACTTAATGCCTGAATTAAGAAGAACTGGGCAGAAACATCCAATTTTTAAAAATCTTAAAACTTTATTTGACTTTTTAACAAAATCTGAAAAAAAGGACTTTTTTTCTATATTTTTTCCACAGAGACAGTATGTATCACATATGACACATCAGATAATGAGGGGTTAATAGAAGATGCAGTTTTGCTCATGCATATTCTCTTTATGTCTTTTTACTGCTAAAAAATTGTTCCTTCTCTCTATTGCATTATTTAGAAGTCATCTGAGCGCGTGCAGAGCGGTCCTCCATTTAGAGACTGACCTGGAGAGCTGTCTTTTGTGTGTGAAACAGGAACTACTGCAGCACACTCATTTTGCTGCCCCTCAGCACCTTGTAAGAGCATGTAAACTAATGCCTTGCCTCCCAGTGAGGACGTCAGCATCACTTTTCTGTGTAGAATGAGTTGCACAAATATTACAAGCTACATATTAATCTCCTTAGTACTGCAGGGTTCTGAGCTAATTATGACTATCCAAAAGTGATGTAGACCTAGTTAGTGCTGATAGTGTGTTGGTTTATACAGTTAATAACTTATGGAGATTGTTGCCTCTGTGAAGTAATAGAAACAGCCATTGTCTCATGAGTTGTCCAGTGCTTTCTGCTTGTTGCTGATATTTCCTGCTGCCTGTGCACTTTTCCTTCCTCAGATTTTGTCACTGTGGAACTAGAATAGGTCCAAGAGCAGAGTTCAGCATATTAGTGGGATACGACTTGCTGCATTCTGACCTGAATCTTGGATTTTGTGAACTATAGCAATCAAATACTCTGCTCCAGGAATATAGCTTCCAAAGACTTTTGCTTTGATTTTCTGTGTGCGTGGTTTCAGAGGATACAAAGTACAAAGCATTTCTTGCACTGACTGTTGCTTTGATATTGTACAATCAATTCACAAGGCAAAGTCTTAGGTCTGTAGTTTCCATAGATTTATTATTTAAAAAACATAAAAATTGTGGCCGATATTTAAGACTTGATCTTTTAGCTTAAGTACTGCTTATGACTCTCATATGTTAGCGACCTACAGAGGGTAAAATATGTGCCATATTTGATTAAAGTTGATACTATGCCACATTTTTATGTCTTTCAGTTAATTGTCACATGTAAGTATAAAACAATAGCAATATAAAACAAAAAAATAAAAGAAAATGTTTAAAAAATGTTTTGTTTTGATTGAATATAAACACAACTGGGTGCTGAGTAAGTTAGTGGTTAGCAGAAGATGAAGAGGGAGCCTGAATCCTTTCCAGCAGCTGTCTGGTTTCTTCTGTCTGTAAGCGAACCTTCCAGAGCTCAGCCTCCAGTTCACTGTTACTCAGCAGTGATGAAAAGTCTCCATCTAAAGTGAAAGACAGAGCTTAGTATTCCTGAAATATGGTCTAACTAATAAACTGCTCATTGTACTTTCAATTGCCTCATACATAAATTTAAAACATATACAAACCTTTCTTTAGCATTGCTATGGTAGCCACGCCAACCTGCTGGAATTTAACATCTCTGTTTTTGAGGAAAAACAACAAATAATTGTACATTGTTTTAAAGTGAGGCCTCAGCAACTGGATGAGCTCCTCTGCAGAATAAGAAAAAAACGTTTTAGTTAAATATTCCTGAAAAGTTTAAAAAAAAATCATTGCTTCATATTTGAACATGACAGTAAATTACCGATCATTTCAAATTTACAAATGATAGATGCACAGTTGTACGACAACTGGGCACTTCTTGTCTGTTCAGACAGCTCCACCAGTCTAGACACATGTTCTTGGGTTGCTGCAATGGAGATCTTTATCCGAAGCAGAGCTGATAGCAAGAAAAAAAATGGTTTCAGAAACTTTAAACAAATACAAAACCAGAGGAAAATGAGTTGACGTCCAGGTCACTTGCCAGAGTTCATCAGGTGATGCAAGCATGAGGTCAGATACAACAATGTGTCATCTGACAGGGATGGGGACAAAAGTGCGCTGAGAAGTCCTGATAAGCACAGACTGTCTATCACAGCCTAGAAATAACATTAATACAGTCCAGATTGTATCCATCTCAGACATTATGCACAAATAAATCAGATATTTGACACCAACAGATCCGATTGCAGAATTGTTGTACCTGTTCACCCATGCAGGAGCCACAGAGGTCGGTGATTATCTTACAGCTGTGTTTGATTGTAACAGAGCTGGATCGAGGATGACGAAGCAGCTGACTAATTTCTTCCAGAAATCCTTCACTCACTAGGATGTCCTAGAATCAGATCAACTGATTATATGCAGTCAGTCATGGTCAAATTCAGCAATTACTGCTAAAAGAAAAAGCTGAAATGTGATTACACCATTTATAGTAAAAACCCAACAGAGATAGTTCTTAACTCATGTAAGTAGAGACTCATACCTTGTTTGAAGGGTGTGAAGTCAGTGCTGACAGCAGGGTTAGGGCTGACTCTATCCACATAGGAGGGGCCGTTTTCAGCAGTGCCTTAAGAGGCAACACACAGTTGAGCTCTATCAGCTGTTCGTGGATGAGTACTACACATACAATCGACAAATAACATCAGGATCAGGTATAGTATGAACATCTGTCTTTGTGTTTTATATGTTTATTGTTGCTTAAATTACCATTCTTTACAAGAGTTTGTAGGCATCTGCATGCTTGGGCAGAATTCTGAAAAATGAATAATGATCGCATTAAGAGCTGCAAAACTACCTTCAAATTCCATTATTATGCACTTAAATTCACCTTCTGCACAGGAGAGGACATGAGAGTCAAAAGAGACTTTGATAAATAGCGATCCCCAATGCTGAGCAACTTCTGGTGGTGCTCCTGGAGAGCAGCAATGTTGCACAGCGCAGTGCAGCTGTAAAACTGCACCTCCGAGTCGGAGGACTGCAGCAGGAGAACCAAAACAGGAATGGCTCCTGCTTGACACAGAATCCTCGCTGACCAGTCTAGAAGAAGAGAAAGTTTATTCAGGCAGCAATGAAAGCGTTTTAAATTGTTTTCTCACCTGACTGCGTTAGGTGCATCAGAGCCCACGTTGCGTTTCGTTGGATTTTTGGATCGTAGGATTTTGCCAAAGCCAACAGTGGTACGATTCCATCCATCAAGAGAGCATCTGTGTTTGACTCTGTCCAAACATTAGACAATATCAGTTAGACTGGACTGCACGTTTTCTTTTTGCACAATCAAATTTGAGTGGCAGTGTGCAGTATAAAATAACTATGTTTGATATGCAATGTGTACATATTTCTGTAAAGATTGCTTTTTTTTTAGCACATTAACTTTAAAACTTTCCAAACCTGAGGATGCCAACATGGCAACACAGGCACAAGAGTGACACTGAGCTGTAGGATCTCCAGACTTGAACAACTCCAGTAAAGGCACCAGCATCCCCATTTCAATCATCAGTGCTTTACAAACTGAAAATCATTTTAAAAACAGTCATTATGTCATCTTTTGATAGTAAACTATAACAGGTGGAAGCTAGAAAAGGCTCAAGATTATGTATGTATGAATAACCAAGCCGTTATATTCTAGATACCACGACATATTTGCATCTTACCATTATTCTTTACTAACAGATTAACCAGGGCAAGAGATATTGTCTTCTGCACATCCAGGTCACCTGATAAAAGCAAAGCCATCACTGGTTCCATGAAGGCATATGGTAAAGATGATTTTACTGTAACATACATACAAAAATAGAAAAAACAGGTTTAGAGATGGATCAGTTAATGATTTTCAAATTAAACATGGTGAAAAAAAAGTACCAATGAGATGAAAGATAAAATGTTGTAAAGTTACATGATGCATTGATTAATAGGCAAGAGAAATATGTTTTCTGTGTTCTATTAACAACTGCTAAGCAAACACAGAAATCTGCCAACTGTAATTTAGATACTACTGCATGATCTGCACCGAGTTGATCATTACAATGATTTGAATAATGGAGAAAAATTATTTATCTACAAGACCTCAACATAAAACAGCTCGTCTTTAACAAGTTATTATAACTGGGTAGATATTTTTAAACACAATTTATAATTAGATATTATAAATGCATACTTCTATTGATATAAACATTTTATCTTAGGGTTTGGTTGTCCAAGCTGGGAAAAAACGGTTGGGAATTTGCATAATTGTCTACTGGTTTTACCCGTTAGGCTACTTATCTCTTCTGTAAGTGAAAAGCAAACATTTCCATTTTATATGCTGCTCTCCTTAAATGTTGTTGCTAATATAAATATTATTAACACATAAGTCTTTACTCACAGTGATGACTGATGTGTAAGTAATGCATGGCTGCAGTCATCTGCATATCAGCGTGTTGTGAAGCTGAGAGTCTGCTGACTGCTTGAAGTCCTTCTTGACTGAGAAGCTGAGTTTCATCCTCTGGGGGAAAAGCATTTATTTACATAAAAATGCATAGTTTTGCAGTCAAATATGAACGGTTTTTCAACTCTGTCTGAGGAATAAATTCATGACATAAATTCCTACCATATATGAGATATGACGACAAATCGCGAGCTGTCCTCTTCTCGGGTGTAAAACAGTTGCACCCTGCAATTTCTCTGAAAACTTCTCTTACTTTAAACTCTATCTCTCCCCAAAATCTCTTCAAACGAGCAGCAAATTCTCTGAGCAATCGGGAACAATTGTCACAAAGACCCGAAGCCATAGCTGCATCTTACACAAGAGTTTATGGCGTTTACTTGATTCACGCAACCTGCAAAGGACACGCCTAAAGGTAAGTCACGTGACCTCATTCTCAAGCTGTAACCTACTGCTCCGTTCAACAGAAATAAACTTTATTGTCCCAAAAATCATTCATAATGTGGAGAAGTTATTAATATTGGTGGCTTGGAACAATGTTTGATAGATTTAGCTTGTAAAATAGATAGATTGGTAAATTACTGAAAATCCGCCGTGCATAAACTACAATAATAGAAGGGAGAGCTAATATGTAAAAAAAAATGTTTATCTATGTGATTGCCAATTTTGTGAACATCTTTTCATTCGTATGAAAAGTTTTGATTTAGGCCTATATTAGCCTATACAAATGACCAGGACGCTTTACTATACTTTATTTAAATATAGCGCTGACAGGCAAACTGGTATTTCATTCCCTCTCCTGTTGACTGATGTGTTAGTAATATATATTAACATATGTTTTGAACTTCATCCTACTTTTGTGGTGATTTAATTATTTTATAATTTTTTCAAACGCAGCACCGTTTTTGGTTTTTTTTTAGACAGTGTATTTCAGATACAAATAACATAATCTAGAACACTAGCTCAGGGGCAGTATCACAGAGCTTTCACAGCTTTTATATTGTGCAAAGTTTTAAGGACTTCATACTGACATTCTTTTGCTTAGCAAATCTACTAACGCAGCGCTGTTTTTGTTAGTTACGCGCATTGCGTAAATGCGTATTCATCTCCTCATATTTCATTGGGGAATATATTGTTTATTTTTCTACGTCACTAATAGCGTCATCACGCTCCGCCCTCGTGCACACCCTTGTTGACTTGGAAACCATCGAAAGCGTTGTGAGCATTGGAGGACAGCACGGGCACTGCTAGGTAAACAAATCACTTACACATAGCCAACTCCGTTTTAAAATATTTGTGTTTGAGGTTTTTTAAAAATGTAAAAGCTCAAACTATATGTTGAATAGTTTCTATATATCTGTATAAGAATATTAAGTTGCCAAAGCCAGTTAGCTACTATTAGCACTTAGCATACTAGCTCTTGAATTAGCTCACAGTTGTACTTATATGTTAGCTTTTAAAATGCCCTTTTTTATTCCACATTTTTTAGGTTTTTACAATATTAACCGAGATACAACGTTCTTTGAATGTTTTAGTGTTCAGTAGAAAATACTATGTGTAATCGAAACGTATGTTATGTACTTAGAAAGAGAACCTTCCTCCGTGGATTATTCTCCTTTTCCACTCAGAATGAGATACATTAGGGTGTCTGAAAATGCCCGCAGGTGAGTTTCCAACTTTCCTTTACCTCATTGATGGTGTGGCACGTGCATTTTTTAAAGAAAGGGTCACATGATAAGTTTCATGAGTTGATATTAGCACCCTCTCAACAAAAAGTATTCATGTGATCCTTTCCAGGTGTGAGTGAAGAGCGGGCAATCACCCAGGAAAGATTTGATGAGGTGTTCAAGAAATATACTGAACAAGAGAAGAAAAAGTCCAACAAGAAAAATACAAAAACAAAGGAAACTATTGTGGTATGTATTTTATTATGTACTGTTTATATTTAATGGGTGGGTACATCAGAGGGTACATTTATGTACTTAAACTAGCATTCTGCATCCATTCAAAAATAGCAGATCAGTCATTGATCCCACTCTTTGAAATATTCATATAGTATATTGAAACCAGATCAAGTATCTTAAATCTTATTAGTGAGCTATAAACAATATTGATTGTCATCTACGTGCTTTCTTTTACCTCTTTTTAGCTTCATAATCTGAAGAAGAATCTCAACCTTGAGAAGGACACAGAAGATGATGAGACCACCCTCCAGAATACACATGACCCTGAGCACGACAGTACCCACTACACCAAGAACAAAAGAAAAGATGGAGAGGTAGCAGACCAGGTTAATATCAACAACAGCAAAAACGAAGAGGAAATCAAATCATCAAAGTCTAAGAGGAAAAGTAGAAGAGAACTTCCCTCCCTCCCTCTACCGGAGGATATCTCAGGATACAGCCAAGACATTGCAGATTCTTCTAAATCTGAAATTGTTTCGGATCGAGATGATGCTAGTGGGGGAAAGGAGCCAAAACGGAGAAGTAAGAAGGGAAGAAGCAAAGGAGACACAGAGGCTACAGCAGAGAGCCAGATGGAAGATTCAGAAGATAAACTTCTGCATGAATACCAGCAGCAGATTGTACAGGAAGAAGAGAGGACTCTGAAGGAAACAAGGATCAAGGGGGAAGATGAAAGTGTCATATCACAAAATATTACCTTAAATAATGTTATGGGAAAGAAGAAAAAGAAAAAGATCAAATCTGTGATCACAGAATCAGATGTTGGGTGTGTATTGTTTTTATTATATCAGATTATTTTTAAATAATCTTTCAATATAGTTTTGCTGTATCTCCTTTTTTTTAATGATATCAGGGATCAAGATGAAGATGTAGAACAAGAGGTTAATGTAGAAAATGAAACCGAGTCCAGGGGGAAAAAGAAAAAGAAGAAAAAGCATGGTACTTGAGTTTTTACTTGCTGTTTATTATACAGTATTAAATAAATGTTTTTTTAATTGTACATAATAACATTTATATTTTATTCTTCAATTATAGCGGTCAAAGAAGAAAGTAATACTGAGCTAGAAT
This sequence comes from Pseudomugil gertrudae, assembly GCA_037177535.1. Classification (NCBI taxonomy): domain Eukaryota; kingdom Metazoa; phylum Chordata; class Actinopteri; order Atheriniformes; family Pseudomugilidae; genus Pseudomugil; species Pseudomugil gertrudae. Next base: position 16,757,230 of record JBAMHV010000021.1, read on the forward strand.
CACCAGAGAAACCAACATTTGATGACAACCTCGTGTTGGGAGTTTTCATCCATAGATCCGATCCTCTGAAGACACATTTAATGATCTCACACCCGATGGTGAAGATCCATGTTATTGATGAAAACACAGGGCAATATGTGAAGAAAGAGGATTGGTGAGAATGATTTTCTTAAGCCTGTCCTTTAAAAGAGTACCATTTTAAATGTTTTACGTGTTTTCCTCTTAGTTGTGTTACTACTGTCTGTTTTTTCTTTGGATACCTTTGCCTTGAAATATTTAAACCACTGGTATTTTTGTGATAATAGTTTAAAAGGTTCAGTAATTCAAATGCTGTCACTTATTTCAACAGATGTTTCACGTGTACTAATGGTGTTTTGTGGGAAACTGACATGTGTTTTCTTTGTTTTAAAGTCATCGACACGTCTCATCATTTTATGAAGAAGAAAAAGTTGACCACATTCTACCCATCATGACCCAGCCATTTGACTTTAAGATAAACAAATCCATCGTACCTGAGTGGCAGGAGCAGATTATCTTTAATGAGCGTTTTGGTTATTTTGTTCAACAAAATGAAGAAAGCCCCAAAGTCATACTCTTTTTTGAAGTAAGAGGTTTTTTTTTTAAAATAAACTGTTTAAACATAATTCAGCATAACTGGCAATAATTTTGTGTTTGTTTTCATAAAGATCCTGGATTTTGTGACTATGGGAGAGGCCAGAGCAAACATAGATGTTGACAAGCACGAACGAGGGTTTAGAAAGATTGCATGGGCCTTTCTTAAGGTAAAGCTTTTTTGTGTTGTCATTTAGAAATAAAACCGCTGTCTGTATTTGTATCATTTGCCGTTGCTAATACCGGTACTTACTTCTTTATCTTTCAGCTTGTTGGTACAAATGGAGTTTTGAATATTGATAGCAAACTTCGTCTTCAGCTATTTTTCCCTCCTCATCGGGCAAAGCGACAACCTAAAACAGTAGAGGTGTTTGAATGGTGGCGGAAGTACCCAAGAGCCAAATATGCTTCTACCCTTTTTGTTACGGTGAAAGGGATTAAACTCCCTGAACATGTAAGTTTGTAGCTCCATTGCTACTAAAAAACAGGGACATTTCGTCTCTCATTTCTGCTTCTAAGGTAAAGTTTAACATTTTTGTCCTGCAGGTAGACCCTAGTATCCGATCTATGATGGCATTGCAGGAGGAAAGAGGCAGCACTTCCTACAGTGAACTGCAGAACGAGGTCACCAGGAGAAGTATGACACAACCTCCTGACAACAAGCAGCCAGTTTTGAGATGGAGCAGACTGCCTGGTCAGGTCAGTAGATGTCACTCATGTTGTGGGTTATTTAATGTGTGAGAAGCTGATTTAACTCTTATTTTTGACAAAACAGCATTTTATATTCAGTAAGCCTGCATAAACTTTACAAATCTATCAGAATAATGTAGTGGCACATAATTGAATAACTTGTTTGGAGTGGAAAATAAAAGTCAATTTATCTATAGATTTCCCTGTGCGGGTCTTTTTCTTTACTGAACTGTTTTGTGTGAAATCCTGGTAACTGTAAATGGCATGTAAATGAACTTGAAATATTTATTTTGGATGTCCTAAATAAGGATGTGAAGCCCCAAAACCATCTAGTGTTTCCTTCTCTATTGCAGGTTTGTCGGATACCTAACAAGCACATTTTGGCGTTCCGTGGTGGCCAGATGGGCTGCTTCACTGTGCTGTTTTCTCATGCTGGAACTATTCTGGCTGCTGCTTGTGCTGACAGAGATGCTTTCCCTGTTGTAGGTAAGCAACGTCTCATCTGTGCAGAACTGCTTTGAATCCCCAGCAGACCCCTCAAGCTAATTAATGTGCTCATTATATTCTATATAAGAGTAATTCACAGTTTATAATTTACTATTTATAAAAACAAGGTAACCTTTTTTCCAGTTTATGAGATTCCTTCTGGCAAGGTGTTAGCAGCTTTCAGTGGTCATCTGAAGATAGTGTATGATCTCTGCTGGTCCAGAGATGATCGTAGCTTGTTGTCTGCCTCCTCGGATGGAACTGTGAGGTAAGTTTCTGTTTTTAAAATATGTTATGATAACATACAAGTCACTAAGGCAGGACTCCTGCTACTGGTGGCTGAATTAATACTTGTGTTTCATGTAGCACCTCTAGGGGCATGACTTACAGTACTCCATTCCTCATGCTGCCTTTTGGTGTTGCTTTGGTTTTACCTTTTGCCAGTTGCTATTTTCTAACGAGCAAATACAAACATATCTGTCTGGTTTATAAAACATCACTTTGATTCAACATCGTCTCTGTCTCTTCCCTCAGAGAGTGGAATGTCGAGGGGCTGCATGAAACAGCCCGTAAGGTGCTCATACATCCATCCTTTGTGTACTGTGCTCAGTACCATCCTAGCGCCCAAAACCTGGTGGTTACTGGGAGCTTTGACTCTCTGATAAGAGTGTGGAGACTTGATGTGATAGATTTGAATGGCCAGTTGCTGCAGGAGTTTGAGGGGCACAACAGCTTCATCAACACAATGTGTTTTGACTCTGAAGGTACAGTACACTCTTTTAATTTTGTGTTGTTTCCTGAGTGCAGCATGTCAATGTAAACTCTTAAACCAGTCACAGTTGCCTGGAAATTATTGCCATCTGCAACTCCTCACTAGACAAAAAGAATGCAGATGATTGCTCTCATATAAGTTTTAGTGAATTATGTTGTGTTTATAACTGTTTCTTGTATTGTGTTTGTTATAAAAAGGAACAAAAATGTTCTCTGCTGACAACATGGGCATCATCATTGTATGGAAAACTTCAGTGACTGGCAGCAGGCAGAAACAGCAGCCATGTCATCACTGGTGCATAGAAAAGGTACAGGAGTTCATGAATTTATTTTATTTTAAAAGAGAGCATGTTATGGATTACTTAATGAATTGTATGCAGGGTAGCGGTGTTATTATACTGTAATTCAGAATGCTCTCTTTGGCTCTTGGCAGAAAATTGATGAGAAAGACCTCAGGGGTGTCCCCATCAACATGCTAAAGCTCCATCCAAATGGGCGATGTCTGCTCATACATGCCAAAGACAGCGTCCTGAGGATGATGGATCTCAGGATGTAAGTAAAGAAATTCCATCTAAAATAACAAGCATAGCAAAACACTTTCATAGAGTCAAATGAAAACGTAACAGGTCGGGTTACATGTATTGTGTCATGATTTGGTGTTTGATATTCCCCTTTTTTTCAGTCTGGCTGTGAAGAAATACACGGGAGCCACAAACTACAGAGATAGGATTTATAGCACTTTCACTCCATGTGGGACTTTCATTTTTTCTGGTAGTGAAGATGGCATGGCATATGTCTGGAATACTGACACGGGTCAGGATCTTCTCTGTTGTAATAACCAAACCAGTAGTTTTTGTTTTTTTGCACGTTTTTTTTCAAAAAAGTATTTTTACTTCCAGGTGACCAAGTTGCAGTGTACTCTGAGCTTTGTTACCCCACTGCTCTCAGCAGTGTCTCCTTCCACCCTCATGAGAACATGGTAGCGTTCTGTGCCTTCAGTCAGAGCCAGCCTGTGCACGTGTACTTATATGATCGCAAAGGTTTGTGTAATTCCTAACAAACATGTTTTAAAAAGGTGATGCCATCTTTGTTTCCTCTGCCAGTAGCTTTAGTATCACTCATTAACATGTGAATACATTTATTAAGACAGTCTTTCTGTTCTAAACAGTTTCCCAGCTGGAGATGCTCAGTAGCAAAGCAGCAAGGAGATCAGCTTCCTTAGACCCCAGAACAGTGAGAAACACTCCGGACCTCTTGGCACAGGGGGCGTCTGCTTCTTCAGCTTTGGATCCGTTTGCCCAAGCAGAAAGACTCACCATGAAGATGCAGTTTATTAAAGAACGTCTGGATTCAGTTCTTGTAAATGTGAATTCTATGGCTTTTAAATATAAGTTGAGCTCAGTATAATGTTAGATGTTATGTTGTGGAACATTATGTTAGCAAAACTCATATTTTCATACCATGTTTAGGAACCCCACCAAAAGCCTGCAGCCTCTGGAATTACCTATCAAGGTATGTTTGTAAAATAAAAAGGCTTTAGATTATCAGCTTAATAATCTTAATGATGTGGCTTATTTTCTTTCATGTTTGCATTTAGTTTTCATTTCATTGTTGTTTACAGACCAAATGGGCAACAGTCTCACAGGAAAGAGCTTCACATCAGATTCTGGATCAGTGAGTGTTTCGTTACCTTACCTAGCTCTTTCTGTCAGTGGTTGATCTTTTTCTTGGTCATTTTAGTTGGTTTGAAAGAGAAAACACTATCCTGGTGTGTAAAGTGACTGAATGTAGTTTTAAGGGTCTCTTTGCCTTCTCAAGTTCAGATTTCTGTGATAAGCGACATCACAGTGCTGTTAGCCTACTCATACATACTCATTTTAGTAAAAAGAAAACTAAAGTCAGAGGCCACACTTGCTCTAAACAAAGTCTAGCATACACTTCTTACTGCATGATTAATCAGTAATTGTTTATATTCATTTTACTGGAAGTACAAAACAGGCTTCACGGTGGCGCAGCTGGTTAGCACTGTGGCCTCACAGCGAGAAGGTTGCTGGTTCGATTCCTGGTGTGAGC
>JBAMHV010000021.1:16771589-16791476 GCA_037177535.1 Pseudomugil gertrudae
TCCAAGAGGATTTCTTGTTCGCCCGAGCATGTAGAACATGTGTATCAATTTTCATGAAGATTGACAACATGCAGTTAAGGGGCACCAAAAATAGGTGGCGCTCTCGCTCAATTTTGCCCAAACGGCCACGAGCACCCTAGAATACGTACATTTTCACATTCCAATGGGGGGTACGCAAAATATGGTGAGTTTTCGAGCATGTTCAGGTCCCCAAAAAGGCAATTCATTTTACGGAGAATAAGAAGAAGCGGAAGAAGAAACGGACGAAATACAATAGGCCTTCGCACCTGTAGGTGCTCGGGCCTAATAAATAGTAATGTGCCCCATAAAAATGATCCATTTCAACCTTATCTGCTCACATAGACTCAAGTGGGGAAATCTGCATAAGTTAGACAAAATTATGATCAAGACAACAAAACCTTTCGTATTGAACTGAAAGCATGTACTTTTAACTCTCCCAAACCCTTTTATGCAGTTATTACTTTAGACTGCATGGTTATTACACCAGGATTACTTACCTCATTAGGAAAAAATGGGCCTAATATGGAATAGCACATCATTGAACTAAAGTTGACAGATGCCATTGATATTAATGTGAGAATCTGTCTTTTTGTCATTCTTGCTGGAGGGTCTGGTGATTCAGTTGAATTCAGTGTGTTTTCTGAAAGAAAGGGGAACAGAAACATATATTAGATTTGCCTGTGTTCACTTTAAATAACATAATTTTCTCGTTTTCTCATAAACTAATTTCGCTATTCAGTCTCTGCTGTTCATTTGTCTATAAATACAGAGTTTACCGGCAGAAAATCTGATTGTCACACATGCATTGTCACAAAGGTTACCGGTACTAACCTGTTGGGTTGTTATCAATGGTCACGTCCATTTTTAAAATTCAAGCTGTTATTCCGACAGACGCACGCGGTGACTTTGTGACGCGTTACGGGGATGAAAGCTGGAAACACCGACAGCAGACTGGAAACAGCTGCTGTTTAGATTGTGAGAAGAGGGGCGTCAGGACCACCGGGGAAAACTAAGCGAAATGCGAGTGTTTCCCAACCGAGAACCAACCACACAGACAGAAAGCGAGGAGAGTAGGAGGAGGGAGAAGTTCATTTCCTTCAAGATAAAAGCCCAGTTGTGCTACTTCCGGTAGCACCTCCACCAGGCCCTGTCAGGGAAGCAGAAAGGAACAAATTCAATTATTCCATGTTAATAATTAGTTCTGTGTAATGTCACTTTATAATTGTTTTACTATATTTTTCTAATTATAATTTTCCAGAGGCTGCAGTTCCTACGTATCTGCTTGAAAGTGATGATATTTAGTGGTCCTCATAGCTCAATAAAAATACCTCAACACCGCCTCCTCCTGGCCAGGTAAACAAACTACTACACGATTAGAGGTATAGGCTACACCTAAAAACCACCAACCTGGCCAGAAATCTGGGTGTGATGATGGGCTCAACCCTAAATTTAGAAAAATACATTAAGTGAATAACAAAGTCAGCCCACTAAAACCTTAATAATATATCAAGGGTAAAAGATATGATGTCACAGCAGGACCTGGAAAAACTTGTCCATGCTTTCATCTTTTGTTGGCTTGATTACTGTGACAGTGTCTTTGCAGGTCTTCCTAAAACTCAAAGACACAACTGCAGCTAATTCAGAACTCTACTGCTCCTCACTAAGACCAAGAAAATGGCCCACCTCAGTCTCGGTCTACCGTAAGAGGATGCACTTTAAAGTTCTGCTGCTGGATATCTTGACTTAGTGTGAACCAAGCAGATCATCTGGATCTGGTCTATTATCGGCTCCCAGAGTCAGAAGCAGACATGGAGAAGCTGCATTTAGCTTCCATACTCCACATGTCTCCCAAACTCCCAGGAAGCCTCAGATCTATAGATTCATAAATACAACATTAAATAGATTTTAAAAAGATATAATGTATAAGAATAAATATATGACTATGAAATTGTGAAATAAGGCAACATTATTGTGTAATATAGTTCAATATTCTTAATTAGTCTAATGTTTATTTAAAAAATATGTTATCAAACTTATGTTCACTTGATTATACTTTTTAAATAAGGGTCTTTTTTATTTCATTTGTCAAGATAACATAGAAACAGGTTCATAATGCCCTTTTCCACTGTATTTTTTCAAAAAGTCGTGCGTGAGAAATTGTTACATTACATGTATTGGTTTGGTATTATAACTGCTTTATTCTTATAATAATCATTTTAGAATGTCATAGTGTGCAAAGCACTGAACATCCTTGAGAGGAAGCAGTCTTATCAGTCTCACATACCAGCTCCCTGCTTTGAAGCTCCCTGTTTTAGCGAAACCACAGCTCCCAGCTCCCAGCCGTACCTGGCCGTTTCTGACCTCTGAGATCACTAATTACTTTCTAACATCTAACAATACTAACATCTGAAGTTTAGCGGCAGAGATATCTCTCTGCATGCTCCTGCTGCATGTACAGTATTTCTGATTGCTTCTTTGTTGTAATAAATCTGTTAAAGACAGTTTGACTCGGCACCATTTTTACCTCATCCAGCCAAGATTTTTCCAGCACAGTCGCTTTTTGGTAGAATGCTTTGATCTGTCAATCAAAGCTGGCTGGTTGGTCTAGTGGCTTGTCGTGTTAGAGCCATTAAGAGAGTTAAGACATTCATATAGCAGCTGATAGTTCCAAAGCACTGATACTTCCACCACTGAGTGCTTGTAAATTGCTGAAATTATGACATGTCTTTGTATTGTGAATATTTTTGAATATTCAGCGAGAAATTAAGTCAACTGTGGTATTTATGCAAAGCAATAGAGTGAAGATATACATTTAGAACAAACATAGTATAATTAGTCAGTAAGACGTTACTTAGAATAATGCATTTACAGTTTACACAAACACTCTCTGATTTGTCAAATCTTCATTTTATTTGTGAAAATGTAAATTATGGAAATCTTAGATCATGTTGCAGAAACTTAATCCAAATGCAGACATTTTGGTTTCCTCACTGCATTTGTTCCAGAAGAAAACAACTTTAAAATAATTTCCCACATTAGACATCAGCTATGGATCATAATACATGTACAGTGTTAAGAAAAAAGAAGCATGTGTCCTGTGAAAACTACTTATTTTATTGTTAAAGTCTCCCTTCTCCATTCTAAGCTGTACTTGCATGATGAGCTCCTGCCTTTCACTTTAGGAAGTTTGATAAAAGCATTATTAATTCACAGAGGTGGTAGGCCTATAATCCAGGTGCGATAAAGTAAAAGTCCTGCCATGCCATGCTAAGATTTGTGCAAAGTAAAGTACAGGTACATCTCAGAAAATTAGAATATTATAAAAAAGTTAAATATTTCAGAATAGTTCAGTTTAAGTAATTTCAGAATGTGAAACCCATATATCATAGATTCATTACACACAGAGTGAAACGTTTCAATCATTCAGTCCTTAAAATATTGATAGTTGTGGCTTATAGATAACAAAATGCAGTCTCTCAGAATATTGTGGAAAACTTCAAACTTGGAAAGCAATGGTGTCCGACCCTAATCAACTAATTAACTCAAAACACCTCTAAAAGGTATTTTTATTCTAAACGCACAAGCAGAGGGCAACAGATAAACATTTATATACATTCATTTGAGAAACTTTGCATTTTCAATAAAAGATATTATCCCATTCTGTCAAAATAATACCTTTATCAAATCTATAAAAGATCTCACGTCAAAAGTAGACAAATAACCACAGAACACGTAGAACTATAGATTTTTATTATATTTCTTTCAACCTGTAGATCTTTGCAAACATATCATTTTAGTTTCCATCATAAAATCAGAGAAATAAGATCTGGCAGCAAATGATTTAGGCAGTAATGCTGATAAGTTACATAATGTCACTTAAGTAGCACTGAATGAAAAATGACTTAATAGGAAATTGAATAATTGTCACTTCCTGTCACTTATTTCCAAACAAAACAATCTTCTTACAGCAAATGATACATTTTTGGACATTATAACATATTTGTCTTTTATACAGTATCACCAAACATAAATTTAATTCCTATTTAAGTTTGTCAGATTATCTTGTTAACATGTTTTATAGCTCTGTTATTCTTTTTTCTGCATGTGCAATGTCACAAACCCCTTATCTCTATTACAAAGCAAAAGGGGAATACAAAATGACTGAACTCGGCAAAAAATAAAACAAAAAAACTATGATGTTAGGTTTCTTGCTAAATACACGGTGCAAGCAGCTTTATTTTTTTTCTTTTGCAAGTACAACATCGGTAGGTAGCATTATTGCACAAAAGCGCTATTTATCTAAAGCAGCACCAATTACCAAATAGGCAAACTACAGTACTTCACATTCAAATGCAGAATTCAAGTAGCATAATAAAACACCCAGGAAAAACAAAACAGCTGATCATGTGATACCGATCTTGGTTTTTGCTTTATAAAATCAGACTATTACTCACTTTCAGCCAACGACACCAGCTTACATTTGGCACTCATAGACTTACTGTATACTGTAAAGGACAATTTCCAATTACACAGAGAGGCTTTTGAACCAGAAAAAGAAGGGAAGTTGAAGATGGAAAATGAACACACTGTGGGATATTGTTGGCTCAGTGTGCTAATTTGCAATATTTTGGCAGAATGAATTGAATACTCTATGCTAATTCTACCACTTCATAGAAGTAACATGGATAGAAAATAGATTATGCTCAAATCTTAATGCTGCAACTATGGAATTGATTAAAGCAACAACAGACCATATATGTGGAAAAAAATCTAATAATAGTACCAACTCAATTGGGATCAAAGCGAACAAAGGTAGTAAAATAACTACTAATAATAGTGAAACTAATTAATTTACTCAAAAACATAAATCTTATTTTATAACGTCTTGTGTTTGTTTCTAATATATGATAAGGATTATTGACACCATGTTATCAGTTTTGGATGCCAATGAGCCCTAATATAGCTGTAATGATATTTTCAATATATTAATAAATGTAAATAGTTCTTTATTTCTATACCTGGAATATGTCTTTGGCAGTAGACATGTAAAATAACTTCCAGGCTCCTTTTAGAATTCAATGCAACATGACTTTTTTTTTTTACAAGGAAATTACTAAAAAAGGAGCATTGAAATGGACTGGCTGATTTTACCTTTAACAGACTAATTTATGTCAACAATAATCTTGCCTTTTTAAAAAAAAAATTTAAAAAATGAAAGAAATTCACCTAGGTAAGCCCCCATGGCAGATTGTAAAGTAGCCGGTTTTACTTCAGCCTTTGAGTCACATTGGCCAAAGCAACAGCAAATGCCTGCACTGCTGAGAAAGGATACTGGAAATCCAAGATGTAAGCATTCCCATCTATTCGCCCAAACTGCATCACCTAAAGGAAAATAAAAGAGGACATTTCAGAAGGTGTGAAAAAAGCAGCATGTCTTATTGATTAATGTGAAGCCATTAAACTGCTTATTTCTAATTATGTAATTACAAACATGTAAGTTAATATTTTTACTTGTTTTATCTGAGAGACATATAGTATACTATCATAAAGAACTAAGACACACAGCATGTAATCATAAAGAAGGTGGAACCAGTTTTCTTTTTAAACTAATAAAAGAAATCTCTATTCGTAGTGTTACCTGTCTGCCATCCAACTCTATCTGAAAATTCTTTGCCGACTCCTGAGTGACTCGTCCTCCAAAGTCAAGCTGGTAGACCTGGGTAGCCTCGTTCCACAACGGCTGTTTGTTGGCCATAACATAGACAAATCCTTGGCTGCCTAAACTACGATCCTCTCTTTCATTTGCTTTGCGACATTTTATCTCCTCCAGCTCACTTGCCATACGCAGGCTTCGCTTATTCTTCCAGCTCTTTTTACTACTCTGATTCTGGTTCATGAGCTCATCGCCACTAATAAAGAGCTCCGGTTCACTTTCTGAGCTATCCTGGAACTCATTTGTGGTCCGGCTCATTTTCTTGGTTTTACTGAGTTGTTCTCTCTGCCCCTTTGGCTTCTTCTTCTCTCTGCTGCCTAACCTTGGGCTGGAAATGAGAGTGTTGAAGTCAGAGAGCGCTCGCCCTTCCTTTCTTGACCTGCCCTCGGAGACAGTGGGCATGTTGACCTCCTCTGCCCTGCTGTCTAGTCTTTTGCGGCTTTTCTTATTGAAGCGCTCTGACTCATGTGGAACAGGACTATCATTCAAGGATGATGGCTCTGGAAAATTGTTGGAAGACTCTGTGAGATCTTCTGTGGCACTTTTAGATGGCGGCAACTCAGTAGGTGGGGGAGGAGGTGGCAGCGGAGGCGGTGGAGGTGGACCTGTCGGGGGAGGTGGAGAGAGTATTGGCTTCTCTAGAATTTGATGTGTTTTTGCAGGCAATGGAGGTGCTGGGGGATCTTGCATGGGTGGTGGGCAAGGGTATGGGTTCCAAGGATGTAAGCTGACTGGGTGCAGTTGAAGTCCAGCACATGAGCTCGCTCCAGGATACAGGGGAGGGAGAGGGCAGCAGGCCAAGTTGGCCAGATTTGGAGGGTAGCCAGGTGGCAAAACCAAACTGGGGTCCTGCTGAGCATAAGGAGCTGGAGCAACTACTTCATTTGGGGAACACTGTGGTGGAGGGTTCTGTAGGGTTGGAAGTGGAGCTCCACTATGTGCAACATTTTGGGGAAACGGTGACAGAGATATCTGGTACCCAGAGGGAAAGGTAAGAGTGCTTGTGCTTGGACTAGGTGGAGGTTTTGTTGTGAGGACAAAAGGAAGCCGAGCCATGTCCAGGTGCTGAGCTTGACTAATAATAAGCGGAGGTGGTTTATGTGGTCCTGGTGGGGGAGCTAGCATTGTTTGTTCCGGAGTAAGCCAGAAGTCCTCTGTGGTAGTGGTATCCCACTGGTAAGGTGGAGGCCGTTTAACCGTCAAGCTGACATCCCCTAAAGTCAGCTGACGTACAGACTTTTCAAGGTGACACTGCTGCTGATTTAAAGTCTCATCTTCAGTGAAGGCAGAGTTAATGTACACGGTTCTGTCCCGGCTATTATCCACAGAACCCAGCAGACTGTAAGATGACTGAGAAGCCATGGGTGAGGCACTTTTGGAGTGCACTATAATGGTGCTGTGGTGTGCAGCTTTCCCAGGTGGGAAGTCCTGCCTTACCACAGTTCCACCTGCGATACCACTGCTTGTTCCACCTCCACTGACACTGACACTAGTGCTGCTGCTGTTACTGCTGCATTGCGTGCATGTGTACAATGCGGTGGGCACCCTCTGCTGGTAGGAAAGTGATAATGCGCTGTTCATTTTAGCCTTAGTGGGAAGGGTTCTTGAACTCTCCATCATCTGTGGCACTTTAAGTCCCACATCTCTGCGGTCACGGCGAAGAGTGGCATGAATCAAGCTGCTGTCCACTCTTTGGGGAGGAGGAAGAGGAAGTGTAGCAGTTACTTGATTGGCTGGGTCAGGGTAAGGAGGAGGGTCCCCACTTGGTATAGAATATCGAGGGACAGATAAACGACTTAAAGTCGCCGAGCTGTATGGAAGCTGAACTTTCTTACTGTCTGAGGAAGTAACTTTGAGTGTAGCCGAGGCCCCGATGCCATGGACAGAATATGCATTCTGATTACGAATGAGGCGCCTGCGAGGTCGACAAACCTCCTCCACGTTGCCACTGCTGTCAAAGGTTGTGATCCTTTCATACCCCAGTGGTGTTGGATATTGTAAAGTGACAGGATGAAGCAAAAATTCGTCCTTCTTCAGACAGGGGTCGGGTGCCAGGACGCTTGGGCTGTCACAGTTTGTGACAAGAGTTTGAGGAGGAGCAGCTGCTGTAGCTGCTGCAGCAGACACTACAGTCCCTGGGTACGGAGGAGGAGGATTCACCTTCCTCATTTGGATTTCTACAGACCCATCTGTGTCACCGAAGGAGGGTGGTAAAATCCGTGGAAGACTTGGCTTCAGCGTATGCCCATGGTCCCCTCTGTCAAGCCCAGGCTCAGTAGGAGGAGGAGGAATTTGAGGCAGAAGATGAAGCTGCTGCAAGGAAATGGTTGGATAGCCAGATGGAGGGGGAGGGAGTGACATCTGCATCTTTAGTTGCTGCTGCATTTGTTGGTGCTGCCTCTGCATCTGTTGATGTTGCTGCTGAATCTGTTGATGCTGCTGCTGAAGTTGCTGCTGCTGCTGCCTCATCTCCAGGATCTGTTGCCGGATTTGCTGCTGCTGCTGTTGCATTTGCTGCTGCTGTTGCTGCATCTGCTCGTGCTGCAGCTGCATCTGTTGCTGCTGCTGTTGGATCTGATGCTGTTGTTGAAGTGTCTGGTTTGATGCTGGATGCTGGGTCTGTTGCATTTGTTGGTGTGGCTGGGCCTGGTGTTGTTGGCTCGATTGCTGCTGTTGATGCAGCGCGTGCTGGTGGTGCAGCTGCTGCAGCTGTTGTTGTTGCTGCTGCTGTGACTGGGACTGATGGTGGTGTTGTTGTTGCTGCTGTTGGTGATGGTGCATCTTCTGCTGCATCTGAATTTGCTGCGATTGTTTGGGTGGCGGCTGGCAAGGCGGCTGTGAATGAGACCGCTGTGAGTGAGGCTGCGGCGGGAGATGGTGAGGAGGTGGTGGTGGTGGAGGTAAAGTACCAGGGAGAAGAGGACCCATCTCTAATCCATTAAAGATCACCTGACCAGGGTTTGAATATCGAGCTGGCACTGGGTATGGTGTTGCAACAGAATCCTGACTATGATCAGTGGCAGGGACAGAAGCAGCTGCTGCTGCGGCCGCTGCAGCAGCTGTGGCCGTTGGATTGGTCAGGACATCAAGCTGAATATTTTGATTGGCCAGAAGAGACTGAACTAGGCCAATGCTTTGAGTTGGAGACATGGCTTGAGCTGGGCTGTGGATGGGAGCAATGGGAATGTTGACTGTACAGGGAGGATTGTCTCCTGTCACTCCAGATGGTCCCATCACTTTAAACGAACAGAAAGTAGCTTTAGCTCACAAGTGACTTCAAATGTACTCAGAAACACTAATAACTATTTAACTTATTACCTGGTAAGTCATCCTCATCCTCACTGAACACATTGGGATTAAACACAGGCAGGCTCATAAAGTCATGAGAAATCTTTCGCACCTCTGGAAGGTAGATTGTCATCTGTCTTGGTTGCAGATGAAGCAAACTGGTCTTATAGATTACTGAAGCAGAGCAATAAAACACAAATAAAAACATATTAGTTGTATAGTTAGGGAAAATAATATGTCATTTTTGGGTAGATTTACCTGCGCCAAGATTAGTGGGGAGGAAAGAAGCAAGTCCAACTATTTTAAACTTTGTTCCCCAAATGTTAGATGTGACTTGTGCAAGGTAGTTGTGCTGTTAAACAGAGAAAGTGGAGAGCAGACACAAAGAAACAAGAATTGGCACTAGTATGCAGCTGCAACAGGATTTAACAAAGAGAAAATTATACTATACTATAAATCATATAAATGTAGGTTTTGTTGTGATTTTACTGGGTACATAATGATGATCATTATTACAGATATTGCAGTATTAAAAAGCAGTTATAAATAGCTGTTATAAAAATACTGCAACCATGTTGTGGGCTACAGTGTGGCATGTGATGAAGAATAAACAGAAAAATTGCATCCCTATTGCCTTTGTGGTAATGTGGTGTGTGAGTAAAGGAAGGTAATTACCCATCACATTACATCTCTGTTGTTTACAATAGATCTCCCAATAATGATTGCAGTTTCAGCTTCATGGAATTATTATAAGGGTTCTTTTCTGTCACCTACAATACAAGCAACTAGATAGATAAACAAATAGTTGGAACTAAAAAAATGGACTGATGCATCGGACTAATGAGCTGTCCAAGTTGCACATTTCAGAGGGCAAGGCTCCAGCTTTTTGGGAATAAAACTTTCATCATTACCTCTGTTATTCCATCCATAGTGAACTCTCGCCGTGTCAGACTAGGTGATCGAACCGGAGGCTTCTTTGATGGTAACCGAGGCGATCTCTGACCTTCCTGATTGGCACGTGAAAGCTTGGGAGATTTTCTTAACTCCATGTTCAACCTTAAAAAAGTTTTTTAATTAGCTTTTACATAACACTTGACACAGAATTATAAGCTTAATTAGTATGAAAATGTTTGCAAAAACTCCCATCAGTGTTTATTAAAAAAAAAACATGTCAGCACATGTAGTGTAGTGTTAGGTAACCTGTTTCCCCGGGATAACTTTGGTGACTTCTTCCCAACCCACTCGTCACTTAAATCAATGTCACTGGAGTCAGAGCAGTTACAGCTGTCAGCATAAGAGATCATGGGATTCACACACACTTCCTCTGAAAGACAAATAACTATAATAAAGATGGGCAGAATTTCTGTAGTACAGATTATCCTTGTGTAGAGAACATTATTTAACAGGCATGCAGTGAAGTCAGGGCACAAGCTATTCCTGTATCAGGCCTCAGTCCATGTTACATCATAGAGGACTCCATGTGACAGAGTTTTTTTTAGGATGAACAGTGGATATATAACAAACATCCACAAAACATTTTTTAATGTTGTCTCATGGTTACTTTTATTCCTCTAGACTTCTCTATGTTTCTCTAGAATTTTGGGGAGCACTAGAATGAAGTGGATCTTGACTAAACTCACCTGCTTGGCTGTCAGTTTTTGGATCCATAATGACAAACTCAGGCCTAAGCTTACTGATGCGCCTTCCTTTGAGAATAGGCACAAGTCCTCCTAAATATTCCAAGTACAGAGTATAGCAAGGTCCGCCTGCCTCTGGACTGTCCTCTGCTCGCTTCATGGTGCAGTGGAGACGCTCATTACCAGCTGTAGGGTAGCTGACAAAGTCCCGGATGTTGTTGGGGTCAGGAATTGGTGGCTATAACAAAGAAAGGAAAGAACTGTAGAACAACATGCCATAGTCAGTGGATTTGCTAGCCTCAGATTGCCTTTGCTTGTTTGTTAAACAGGAATGAATGGACAGTGGTGCTGGTAGGTATGAAAGCAGGGAACATATCCCCATCAGTATCACCTGATCATCTGCTATTCAAAAAAAGATCTGAGAGGTTACTATACATTAAACTTTAATACCTTGATGGTGGGTATGAAAGCAGTGGTCACGTAAGAGCAGAGCAGCGAGGGCATGTTCAGTTTCCCCACGTCTTTCTCTTCACGCAAGGCACTGGCAATGCCTTGCTGGCACAAAAGTTGGAGGCTGGCCACTCTGTGCTCCACACGCACCACATAGAGCGCCGGTCCACATGCAAGGAACAGGCGGGAGTCTCTGTGACCCCAACAGATGGTGGTGATGGGCCTCTGAGAAACAACAAAGAATTTCTATAAATGTCAATGACAGTTACTCAGTTCATTCAAGCTGCTAGTGTTGAAGCATTATTGTTTTAAAAAGGGCCATATAGTGTTTGGAAATAATCATAAATAATTATAATAAGATTAATAAAGTAATATAAAGATTTTCTTTGTGTTAAAAAAAATGGATATTAATATAAAGACTTTTATCTTTGTATTTAAAGGGGACTAACCTGAGCAGGTGTTTCTAGAGTGTAAATGTGTTCGCCTTGCACATTATAGAACTTAACAAGGGCGTTCCTTGTGATGGATGCACAGGCAGAGTCAGCAGGAAGCCCATGTCTCTCCATGCCAGCCACAGCCAGGAGATCGCCCTGGGAGCACCACTGGGCCTCCACATCTATATTACACGAATGGCTAATATGACTAACAGCACTTATTAACAAACCTCTCAAAGTAACTTTTTTTCATGCTTTGACTCCCAGTTTATACCTTTCAGTCCCGAGCGAATTATAGCAGGAGAGAGGTCGTCATAGTTGTTCATCAAACTGATATCTCCCGATAAGAAGGTGACCGTCAATAAAGGCTTGACTCTCCGCACTTGAATAAACAAAGAAAGTATATATATATTATTTTCCCCTGGCAGCATACTTATATGACCAATATTAGTGGAAGAGCACATTTGTACCTAAAGGAAGTATATTGTCATCAGAGTCTGTGTCACTTTCTGTGCTGTCCTCCACAAGGAAATCAGGACAGTTCCAAGACATGCTCACGATCCCATCAGACTCATGCAACAAGACATGAGCCAGCATCCGTCCGTGGCAGTCCATCACTATCACCTGTCCATCTGCTGTGCCAAACAGGACCTGCGGGGGGTGGGAGTTGTATGTTGACTAAAGGAAAGTGCTTTCTTTAAATCACTCTGCTTAAAAAGCTAAGAGAAAATACATAGTGTGGGTATAACCACTTTTTATTTATCATAATTGGTTTAAGCTGTACAACTGAGTCAATCATAGTTTACCTGCTGATCATCGGGAGTCCAGATTCCACAAGTGATTTGACTCTCTAAGTTGATCTCTGAGGACCAGTGTCTTTGACCGCTGACTGAGCCAACTAACACAAAGCCATCCCTGTATGCGATGAGGGCCTGAGTGCCATCATGTGACCACGTGAAGTCGCTCACCTGGAGGAAAGACATATAATACTTTTTGTCTGGCAAAACATGCCTTCAGGTTAATATATGGTGCATCAATTATTCATAGCATTTTACAGATAAACACAAAAAAGTGTCTACCTGGGCTCCTCTGTCATTCACTAACTCCACAGACCATCTTCCTTCATACTGGATCCATACAAAAATACCTCCTTCCATATCACAGGTGGCCAGCTTCTGAAAGGGCTCGTTCCAACGCACCAAGACAACCTGCAAAAGCCCAAAACAGTGTCATCATTTCTCACAAGCACAGGTGGCTGTCTGCAAAAGAGAACAATCATGAATAATACCCTGCATGGACACAAGGCTTAAAAAAGCCTTTCAGGCAGAATGTGCTTTAAAGAGCCAATACAGTTGGAAGCAGAATCCGCGAGTAAGCACAAAAGTGACAACAGCAATAAATATGTTCTAATAATAACAGCAGTAGACAACAATATGAGCACAATGAAGCACTCTAAGATAAGTAAGGCAGACAAAAAGCTTCAAACATCCGACTTTTTCCAGTAAATAAGTGCAACCTATACATATCTTTGTATGAAATTTGTTTGGATAATAAGAGTAGAAGCAAAGACCACACCTCGCTGTTGTGTCCTCGCAAGTTAAAATTGATTCGCTGAGGTGTGCTTCTATCCCTCCTGCAGTGACTTGATGTAAACGTCACTCCAACGACTCCCCTCCCGTTCCCCGTGGCGAGCCAGCCCTCTTCATAGTACCGTCTCCGGCACACCGGCTTGTCCTTCTCGCTCTTCGGCACCCGGCCTTTCCACGAGAGGCAGAGGATGTTGGAGTCGCTGCAGAGGGTGGGACCATGTTCCACTGCAGCCAACATCCCTACTGACTGACCAGGCTGGTGAGAGAAACAAAGAAGCTGGAACAACACCGTGGCTGACCTTGTGATAAAACTAGATAATATACATTTTCATTTTATGTTGGTGCGAAACTCCACGTTTACTTAAAGCTGCAGTAAAACATAAACTCAGATCAACATCACCACAAGACCCATAAAACTGATCCTCTGATACTTTTTGGTCATATGGCACAGTCTTTACGAGCAGATGGCTAAATTTTTCTTAATTGAGAACTTCTGAACTTTGATGTTACCTGTGACATTTCATGCGAGCCAATCAGATACCTCAAAGAATTCATCAGGAATAAACAGATAATTGAGAATTGGTCTAAATGTGAGTAGTTGCATTGTTACAATGATCTTGTTTTAGATTTTGTTTAATCTTTACAAACTTTAGGTAACAGATTCATGACTGAAACCCTGTGCTTTTAGATTCTTTGTTTGAGAAATTCACGAGTTTTATCTGAGTGAACAGACTTTAACAAGTACAATGAATCACTAAATGTGACACCAGTACAATCACCATGTACTAGTTGGTTTTCTATTATTCACAGTCCATGGAGCAACTCCAGCACTTTACATCATCACTACAGTCTGTCTTATTTCTCTACATTGTGGAGAAAATGTGGAGTACATTCATCTGGGAAATGTTCTAAACCCTTGAACATAACCCCAGGCAGATCTCAGGGATGGGTGCTAGATTTAAATATGTATTTCAGGTTATATTCAGGACCTAATCCTTTCTCATCCTGCACTACCTACTCACTTGGTTTATATTACAGAGAATAGGATCATAAGGTTGTTTAAATTATATTACTTCATCTATAGACAGAAGTCACGATTGCTTTTTTGATATGTTAGAAAACTGGGAAACCTCTACAAATATAATAATAATAGTTGCATAGTCTTTATACCGACTGACTCATTTGTTCACGAAATGATATTATGTAATATTTTATAAAATAGCAAAATAGCCTGCTGTATTTGTAGTTTGACAGCAAATCAGAATACCTCATAGTTCCTGGACATGTTGAGTCAAAATGCCTCTTTTGAAGGTGTCCATATTTCCAATCAGATGATGCACTGAAGGGTGATGATGGTTACTCTGCTCTTGACGTTTGCAGTATAATCTACGGGGAGGTAAAATGCATCATACAGCCACAGATGGTGTCCAGCTTTTCATTCATCCAAATGGAGCAGCACCGCACTTCAGAGTTTTGCTATGAGATAATGTAAAGCGTCTTCGGTGACACTGACCCATCCCATGTCTTCCTGATGACAGTTGTGCAATCCTGTTGCAGTGGAGAAAGGGGCGTATGAATGAATGAATGAATTATATCGATTCAACAAGTCAGGCAATCTGAGTTAAGAGATTTTTCTCCCTCCTCTTTTTCCTTGAAATAGCAGCTGTGTCATTCTGTGCACCAGCGTTGATATTCACAGTGTTTCTCAGTCTCCACGCAACAGCATCACTGCATTGGGGAGCAGGGCACTCACAGTCTCCATGGGTACCTACACTGTCCTCTCTTCATCACCACCGCAGAAACCACACAGGGATGTGAACTCACATATTCAAACATTTTTCTTTTCTTTTTTTTTACAATAACCTTTCAACATATTCTAATATTAAACTGTAAAATGACTGTTGGGAAAAACTAATCTGTCTATCGGTTTGACGCCTGCAGCATCTAAAATGTAAGTCTAAGTAAAAGACAAACCTTCTCCTTCAGAAAGGTCTCCCAAATCAAATGTTTTCTTATTCAGGCGTCTTCTGTGTGACCGCATCCAGTCGCCTGAATGAGACAGTGGTCACGAGATGAATAGACTCAGGCATGAAATAAAAAGAGGTAAAGGCCTAAATATAAAAGGATGCAATTGTCAAACAATGAACGGCTGTACGTACCTGACACCGATATCACGTATCATTCCAGAGGTGTCGGTCGGTGCTCTGTCAGTGCCGTAGTGTTGCCAGGCATTTCTCCTTTGGCGCACTTTGGGGGTTGTGGCTTTAAAACGGGTTGCCATGAGGCTGATAGTACGGAGAGAAGACCGAGCAACGAACAAAGAGCTTGAACAGCAGTATCACCATCAAAATATATGTTAGGGTGGCTGATTCAGTATATTTACAAGTAATTATTTTATTTTGTCTGATCGGGAGCTTCTCAATAGCAGATTTACTGTTGCAACTCAAAAGGGTGTTTCTGTCAGAATGGCAACCTCTGACGGCGCACCCAATCTTTGCAACGCTAAGTTAAATTGACATTCTTGACAAAAGACCTTGATGGAATAAAAGTGGTGACCCGATGTCGTGTAACTTACTTTTCCTGCAAAAACATGCAGCATTATTAATAATTTGATTGTATTTCCCCTTAATGTGCTACTATATTATGATACAACTGCAATTTTGCACATTATAAATTAAATACTCGTTTCAACAAATCATAAGCACTTTTAGACCATTTCCATTTCCTGCATAGTGTTACTTAATGTTACTGTGTTACTTGTCTCATTACATTGTCTCTAAACTGGGTGTTTAGGCTGGGACATAAGTTATTAGAGGCTCTGGTGTAGAAAGAACAAGCATTTTTTTTTTGTAAACAGACTAAGTTTTGCATTTGCAAGCTAAAGTAAACTGTCTCTTCAGTGTTTGTGTCTGTTTTAACATGCACCCCCGATTCCCCAGAAAAGTGGACACTTAGTAAAATATCAATCCAAAACAGAGTGCACATAATAGAGATTTCTTTTTTTTTTTTTAGATTTCACATTTGATTGAAAATAGTCTAATTAAAATGTTCTCAAAAGCCAAAACTAAGCAATTTTATCAGCTAGTTTTGTTTGCAGAATAAACTGGTTTACTCGTTTTGAACCACATCCAGAATTTTAAGAATGAATGAATCAATAAAAGGATAAATAAAAAATACCAACACAAGTTGTGGAATGCAAAAATAAACGCCTTGTGTTTTTCCATTTGCAGGAGGTTCAGGGACATGATCAATAGTGTCCTGTTCTCAGAAAAATAAAGACAAGCAGTAGTTCATTCTGGCAAAACTGCATGAACAAACTGTTAACAAACTATATTTCACATCATAAATGTGTCCAAGAGTTAACGATACATCATAAAGATGCAGATAATTCA
The DNA here is from genome assembly GCA_037177535.1 of Pseudomugil gertrudae. Taxonomy (NCBI): domain Eukaryota; kingdom Metazoa; phylum Chordata; class Actinopteri; order Atheriniformes; family Pseudomugilidae; genus Pseudomugil; species Pseudomugil gertrudae. Next base: position 16,788,114 of record JBAMHV010000021.1, read on the forward strand.
CATAAATCCCATGTAAGCAAGTCACAATCACATCTGTGGTCTGTGGACATTAACAGTGGATATGAACATAATTATGGCCCAAATTGAACTTTAGAGTTGAAGTCAATCAGCATTTAACTTTTTTTTTCACATGTAATTATATGTAAACTAAACATCCACAAATGCATTCTTGAACATGCAAAAAAATGCTACTGATGTGTCTGGGCCTATGCTAAATAAAGTTGAACTAAAGAGAAATGAACATTTTGGGGCCAATTCATGCACTTTGTGCATTCTTGAATAAGCTGGGGAGGATTTACTATATTAACATTAAGTTGATGTAGCTCAACAGAAAGGGGTTTGAGACACTATGTTATTGTTATTTTGAGGCTGTGTTAAACAAGAAAGCAACCTCAAGAAAATTACATACAATTGTATTAATTATAATAATTGCAACCATCATTCATTTCTCATTGGCTAAAGCTCAGCTGTTGCTTCATGTTTGTGCTTCAAACTGGAACATGCCAAAAAGCATCCGCTCACTCAAATGCAGAGACTGATCTTGGCTAGTACAAAACTGGAAAGTCCTCTGTTATCCCACAAGTTGTGTCAGTCCTTATACCCGCGTCAAAAGTTTCATGTGCAAGTCTCCTCAAAGGCATGGATGACACTGTCATACGCAGGAGGTGGAGTCTGTGAAGGGAGGAATCCTTTAAGGCCATTGTTGCCCAACCAGAAGGAATGTCTCTTGTTTGGTACAAGGGATGCTGAATCAGATGTGCTAGAACCCATAGTGTCCTCCGACATGGTTGTCTGAGTGTCCTCTCCCATATCCAGCTCAGGTCTGTTCTTCTTGGGCAGTGGGCGAAAGGTGGATGTCTCTGCGCAGGGTTTACTCCCCAGTGGACCCACTGGTTCCAGAGAGGGCTGTCTGTATACACTCAGAAAAGTGCTTCTGTAAAGGCCCATCTGGCTGCTCATGGGGTCGCGTGTTTGTGAAGTGCCGGGTTTCTTTTTAGAGCGCCTGGTGATTCTGGCTGAAGACCTGCGTCTGGATGCCCAGGTTAATAAAATGTAGATCAAAGCACCCAGCAGCAGGCCCACCAGCATAGACAAACAGAAGGCCAGGATCATGTCATCTAGAAAAAGGAAATCAATGTAGAGCGTTAGAGAGGGAAGTACAAAGGAAGCAAATGGAAAAGTTTAGTAGAGTGGGGGGAGAAATGTTTTGTGTTGCTCTGAAAATGGCAAAATCCTCCCAGAATTTAGTTCAATCTGCATTTTCAGATAGATGTGAAGGTTCAGTGGCAACAAAAATAAACACGACTGATGCCAGATGTATTTATGGAGAACACACAGCTCTGCTGTATTGATTTATTATTTGCTGCAAACTGCTGTACTGTGTACAATGTTATATAAAATCTTACATCACACCTGGTGTGTGGGCTGTAGCTACCACTGTGTTGAAGAGCAAACTGCATCAATGCGAGACACAAAACATAGAACAAGTTTTCTGGCTCCTCAGGAAGAGAGGCTCAGAGGAGGCTCACTTTATTCTGCAGCTGCAAGAATACTGCAAAGCCCATAATGGAAACATGTCATTGGAACAGCACCAACTTTAACCTAATGAAAATGATCCTCAAATATAAACATGTTAAGTTTTGATTTAATCTGAGATTTCTCTTGAAATCTGAAACTAAAAACTTTAAATCCAACAAATTGCAAGGAAATATGAGAAACGTAGATATAATATGCAGCAAAATGTATTTTTCAGTCATGTCTGACAAGTTGTTTCCCTCATTTAAGTCTGAAAATGTGTGTTTCTGCTGTCCCAAACAGTTAAAAATAAGAATGTAATGCTTTTATGTAGAATTATAGTTGGAAAAGATATTACAGATTCTCCAACACCCCACTTCAGTATAAAAATGCTTCATATAGACTATTGAAGAAATGAAAATACACTTACCAAGATTAAATGATTTTAGTATTTCCAGAATGGGATGTGTCTCATTTTGTGCCATTTTCCCACCATGAGCTGGTGTTGGGTTGCACACTGGCTCACACGAACCTACAAACACTGAGCTTTTTCCAAGACAGGCTTTCTGCTTTTCTGTCTCTACAGTGTTTGCTATTGCGGAAAACTTGCTGTCATGCTTCCTTCCCTTCTCGGCTTTAAAATTAGCAAAAGCACTGCTTATCTGTGTGGGACATAACACTGGGAAATAGAGCTGTTTCCTTTTGCATCATTTCCGTTGGATCAATACCAGTTTAACAAAGGGCCTATAAGCAATATTTTCACAAACCAGGACATGTTATATGTGTCTTCATAAGACATGTGTTCATGACACAGAATGCACAAGTTCTTGGTGGATTTTTTTGCTTAACCTGTTATAGACCCATTACAAGAAAGGCCTTCATTCTGATGTAAATGTCTTTTAAACTTTTCAAGTGCCGACATTCTGAAGAAACAAAGCCATAAAACTCTGACTATCCACTTAAGGGTCTGCAGGGTATCGAGCTCCGAGGCTCTGTGGGGATTTCCTTCTATTGTTGCAGTGTTCCCACTTTTCTTCTGCTTTCAGGCTAGCAACAAATTAACTCTCTGTTGCCCAACACCTGCTAAACATATTCCCTTTCATTTAAAGTACTTATTTACATGTTTTATAGTTTCCAACAAAGCAGGGTCACAAAAATATACACACTTTTTCTTTTTAGGTTTTAGGACACTTAAAAATAACTTTTGATGTTGAGATGCTCATGTCACAGATAATTCCAGCAGGTGGGGATAAAGTACATAAAATAAAGCCTTCATGTGCCTTGTGTAAATTCACAGTCTGTTTAAGCTGTTTAAGTCCCTATCAAATATTTTTTTCTTTTCTTTTTAATCTATAGTTAGAGTTTCTCAGACAAATGCATCCTTTCTTCCTGCAGCCCTTACCATCCAAACCATCATGCCTAACCAGTGGTAATAATGAGGGGATGCTTAGTGTCTGGTGGCAATTGTTTCTGATCTATTATAAGAATGCTTCTTATTCATTTAGGCTGCTCCTTGTATGAATGACTCTCCTTTAAGGATTTCCATCTCTACAAAGGGAAACTGGCTCTTATTCATTCAGGTTTTCTAAGAGACCAAGGTCATTCATTCCTGAAGATTCATTTGGCTAGCACAGAAATTCTGTTGTAACCTTCAAACTTTCTAACTTTAAACTAGTTGTAAACAGTTGAGGTCAGTGCACTTTCAGACATATGCCAATAATGGTCTGGCATTTACACAGACAGACATGTCTTTGTTATAAAGTCTTGAGAATTCAATTAGGAACTAAGTACTACAGTCAAGTAGCTGAAAGAGGTCAAATTAACTGCAGCTAAAATAAGGACTATATA
>JBAMHV010000021.1:16792242-16805779 GCA_037177535.1 Pseudomugil gertrudae
TGGATGGAAAGATGGACAGAAGGATGGATGGATGATAGATAGATAGATAGATAGATAAATAGATAGATAGATAGATAGATAGATCCATCATCATAATTTATTAATGAGCGAGATTGATAGAATGAAATCTATTGTCCGCGTAAATGACTAGAACAGGAAGTAGACCACACACATGTTCTCCTCCTGCCAGCAGCGTGCCGCTGCTCTGCTTCTTGTGGTTAAAAAAACCCCTATCGGCCGCTGCTGCACGCCATGTTTCGTTTTTAGTGTTACCATTGGCGACAAGGCAACACACACACTTCCTCTGTGAAGTTATCATGCCCCGCATATCGCAAAGTGGTAAGGTGAATTTACAACGTACAACTGTGCATTTAAATGATTGTGCGTTTATTTGCTTGCTTTATGTTAAGATTCAGTGAAAGCATAAGCGTTAATGTGTAGTTTGCGCAGGAGTGGATGCGTTATACCAGTTTTTGTGTTTTTTTAAAGGGTTTGTAACTTCCTCTCGTTTTAGTGACACCACACCATCATTCAAATGACTCTACAGGTGTCCAGCTTCATTTGCAAAATTATACTGGAATATAAAAAATATTTAATAATGTTATAATAAACAGAAAAACAGCAGGTGTTACTAAATTGGCACTAAGCTCATGTCTACGTCCTCGCTATTAAGAGTCTCGCGCACTTAACTCGAAAATCTTACTTCCTATTTGATTTTCCCTCAAGTAAGAAATTTGCTGATAGTTTCCTAATTCTTGAAACACTGTTAGATCCGGTTATTTAATGCTCATGTTACTGGTTTAAAGAGTATATTTGTTACCAAGGTTTTTCTACCAGCTGCTTTGTCTTACTGGAGCGTTATGACTATATATATGACTTCCTGTCAGTCAGTTTCTATTCTGCAGGATATTCAGTCAAAAATGATATATGACAACATAATTGTTCGATTAGAGTCTGTAAAATCCGCACTACATATTACATAAATAACTAAAACAAATGATTTAGTAAGCATGTAAAGTTTAAATTGGCCTAAAATTAATAAAGTCTATTTGGTTGAATGCTATTAACTTTTAGGTGTCAGTAATTGAATTTAATTCATTCTGTTTTCTCCTAAAAGTCGTCTGTCATTTATCTTATTATTTACACCTGTGTTTTCTTTGCTCTAGCCCTGGATTTATAGGTAGTCAGTTTAATAAAATAGCACAAAATATAACCAAATTTAAAAGGCATATCAAATCTATAAGCATAATATTTATGGTTTAGATTATAATTTTTTGTTAACTTGTTCCAAGTTATTAAATGATTTGAGTAATTACAAAATTTTATTTGTCTCTAAAATCTGTGACTTTACTTGGATAGTTGTTGTGGAAGAATTTAACCCAAAATGTTAACCTAAAGACTGCAAATGACTAAACTGTAAAACAAAAACTGTTATTTAAAATAACAAGCATGACCACTGACATCCTCTTTCTGTTTTGCAGCATGCGAATGGAAAAAGTGTCTCTATTGGACAGTAAACCTGCTTGTACCTGCATGAAACCCGAGATTCAATTGGACCTAGTCCTGCAGTGAAGCTAGAAAGAGACAGAGAGAGGGAGTGGCAGAGGGAATGTCCCACACAGGACAGCTGTGAAGGTCTCGAGCTGCCAGCATCAGTGAACTCACCTTGTAATTCAGCTGCAACAAGGCAACATGGCTTCTCCAAGACTCTTTGGTCGACCGTCTGTGGACATAGCTAATGTGATGCAGAAACTGCAGGGTGAGTGCCCTCTTTTTTTCCCTGTTAGGCTACAAGTAAACCATCCTCTTCTCTTTTGCTGCTGCATAAGTAACATTGTGCTGATTCAATGTTTGGCTGTATGCCCACCTGAACTTTGCCAACATTTGGGAGACAGGATGCTTTTGCAGACATGTATACATAGACACAAGCTGGCTTAGACTGACATGACACTCTCTTTTAGCAGATGCATGCTTAACTTGTAAAATAAAAGCAGTTCTGTAATGTATAATTAGAGAATTACTCAAACCCTTTTAGTAATAAGAAGCGTGATAGAATCACATATTTGGGTAATTTGATTTCATGTTGAAGTCCCATGTCTCTTTTGTGTATTTTATTCTAAGATCGCACATAATCTTATTTGACATAACAGGAACATTTTTGCTCTTTCCTGTAATATCATGTGACGAAACTACAAAAAGACATGCTCAGTTGTTTAGTGTCTAGACTGGATTGCTCAGATGCAATTTAGAGAAACACCCAATTTATTCAGGTCATATTTTACTCCTGATTTCAGCTCATTAACCAAAAGCAAATAAGCACACACTTTCACATAATTAGTCATTTATCTTTAAAACTTTACATTAATTTTCTCTCCGAGTTGATACTTGATCATGATGAACATCTAATCTGCACCGAATCTTGACACAAGATAAGGAGTCACATAAACTGTTGCATCATGAATGCACAGACAATTCACTGAACGAGACTAAAACCTGACACCATTTGTGCCCTTGGCAAGGGAAACGATCGATAGCAGGAGTCCCTTTTTGTTGGTGTTCCCCTTTTTATTATAAGGGCGTTAGACCACAACCATTACCATACAATGCCGCTTCATTCTGGCATTTTCTGCTTCACTAAATACATTTTTAGATTTTCAGATTACCCTGGCAGTTAACATTTGATGGCACGTAACCATAGCTACTGGGGTAAATATTTGTCTGTGGTTGTGCCAGCTTTGCCCATATCCTGCTATAGAAATAGTTTGTTCCTGTGCATGTGAAGATAATTTTACTGCATGTTAGCACAATGAAGTTGAAAAGCTATTTGAGTGTGTTATTATTATAAAAATCCTCATAGTGCCCCAGATATTCCCTGCAATGAAGTCAGAAAAAGCTCACTCATAATTAAATTGATGATAATACTTATTGTTAAATGCTAATAAATAGGAATAACCAAGTATTTTTTTACATTAACAGTGGACAAATGACCAGACCACTTTGGAAAGTGTCCCTGTTGTGTTTTTCAGAAAGTCAAATTTGGCTTTAGGTCACATCTGAAGAGCATTACTGTAGCAGTGGGTAGAGGTAGTGTGTAGATGGTATTCCAGGTCTTTTCTCTGGTAATGAAATGCAGCTTCCTGTCATTAAAGGCATCCTGTAGCGAGGGTTACTCTGGATTCACTTTGCTTAAGCAGCATTCCATCTTAGAGGTGAATTATTGACAGATTAACAGCAACATGTCCAACGTTGCAATTACACAATATTCAGAAGTGTAATCCCAGTTTGCATACAGGCCTGTAAAACATATAAACATGCTTCCTCATTTAAAGTGTATTTGCACTTGTTTCTGCCAGCAGTATTTGTTGTATTTCAGCATAGTACTTCAGCACCCTCAGGGTACTTGCAATGTCTGTCTGTTGCCTGGTGAATTGCTTGATACAGGCATTTCCCTTTTGTTATAAGCTGACTTGGTTTTTGTAGGTTTCACTTTATTTGGGACTATATGAAACAGGATATGGTGAAACATAACTGCGGAAAGGTTTGTGGAGATGTTTTGTACTCCTAAAATTAGATCTCTTCACTTTAAAAAACAACTTTTTCCCAATTGTTTTCAGTAGATACAGTAAATATGAAAAATGCCTCCTTTTTGTAAGTTGTGAATGTTTAAATGGTGTCACTAAAGTTGAAAAGTCATTTAAGTGTTTAACACGTTGACATTCTCATGTGAGCTCAGACATTTGTTGACAAGTAGTCCTATATAAGCTTATCCCCAATGAATATCTGTTGTTTTCTCTTGTTAATGAACACATCTTATGCAGAAATGGCACAGCTTATTTTGCAAAGTCTCATTTATGTAATGTCAGGAAATGACAAAAAGGGAAATTACCTGAAACTGGTTCGAGCCTCCACTGGGGGGGACGTCCAACCAGTAAGCTTTCTTTGTAGAGTTTGCATGTTCTCCCCGTGTTAGCGTGGGTTCTCTCCAGGTACTCCGGCTTCCTCCCACAGTCCAAAGACATGCACCTTGGGGATAGGCTGATTGGAGACTCGAAGTTGCCCATAGGAGTGAGTGTGTGTATGTGTGTGTCTGGTTGATTGTCTAAGTGTGTTGGCGACCTGTCCAGGGTGTACCCTGTCTCACGCCTGGTGTCAGCTGGGATTGGCTCGAGGCCCACCCCTCAGTTATTGCAGAGACTTGTTCATTAATAGAACCCGTAGCTTTTATGTTATTACATCTGCATTTTGTTGCTGTTCTTGAATTTAGTGTTGTTCATTTAGCAGACAATACATCCACATTGTCAAACATCTCAGAATCAACTGGCTTGCTTTTTGGCTTAATTGTTGCCAGTCTGTCAGAGCTAAACTATAGCTGCTCTTGTCCAAGTGAGTGGGCTTTTACGGTTCTCCCAGGTGACCATCCCAAGCCAGTTAAGCCATGCATCTACTGTACAGTACTGCCCAAAGTATCATCTGTCCTAAGATCACCATAAGTACTTCATTACTTTTGTGAATTGCAGATGCTTTAGTGGTTTGATATGCTGCGTGGTGTTTGTTGCTGGAGTTACCTGCTTCCAATTGCCACTTAGCTACAAGTATTACATCAGGCTTAATTAAATTAGTTGACTGAAACATGACTCGGTAATGGTGAGGTGCTTTTTATAAGGATCCCTCTCATGTCAAAGTAAGTACATCGGTTAGCATATTCTGACTTTCATGTACATGTTATTACATAAAATAAACCATAGAACGGAGTTCAGGACTTTGGACAGCTCCTTGCTCACAAAATACCATAAAAAATTCTATTGCTATCATATTTTATCTTTTAAACGTGTATCTGATTTGGATATTATAGAGTTTTTCTTTTAGTTTGACCCAAATTCTCCAAGTCCATCTCATGTTGTGTGACATGAGACGTGCAAATTTTCCAAACAAGTAAGTAGAAAGAAGTAGTCATTTCATTATGCAAGTGTCTTTTGTTCGGTGTAATAATGTTTTGAATGATGGTCAAACATGTCGATGCTCCAATTTAATTCATTCAGTCATTTATTTTCTATACCACTTAGTCCAATTCAGGGTCACATAAAAGCCGGTGCCTAGCCCAGCAGAGAGGATAAACCCTGAACAGGTCACCAGTCCATCTCGGCCCCAGTTTCCTTTGATGGAAACAAAAACACATCGCTTCCTTTTCAGCTGAGGATTTTTACCAGGTTGAATTTAACTGGAATTGGGAGTTTAGAGAAGGGATAATACAGTTTTATATAAATTAAAGTTTTAATATTCCTGCTTTATTTTTAAAATTCTAATATAGGAGTAAAGCAGACATTTACACAGCAATATGATGGTGCAGGGGTAGAACTGTCAATTCAAAACAAGAAGACACTGATCAATGATCTTCAATTGTATCCCCACTTAGTTAGGGGTTCCTCAAGGCTCAATAGTAGGGTCCATCCTTCTTGTGATGTATGCCTCCATTGCAGTCAGTTATTGCATAGCATCTACTATTATAGTTGTGTTTATTTACTGTTACAAACTTACAGACATCTATAAATGCAGATAAACGTCTTATTCTGTCAGCATAATCCAGCCTTCAACATGGCTCCATGTTTTACTGGCCCTTCAGATTATTGTCTAACTCAGTTGTTATGTCCATTTCCAAGAAACGCTTGTTGGATTTTTTGACAGGTCCTTTAAATTTAATCAGCAGTTGAGATTAGCGCAGATTAGCTCGTTTCGATATACTCAGTATGAAACATTGTGCTCCTCTCCAGGGTGACCTTAGAATGAGATTTTTTAATTATTTACATTTGTGCATTGTTTGTAGGATAGCTATGCAAAACGTCGTAGCTGGTCTGCTGATAAGAAAGAGAATGAACGAGCACATCACACGTGTACTGGAGTTCCTACACTGTATATAAGTCCATTTCAAATATCAGAGGAAAATGTTATCACTCGTGCAGAAGACAAGTATCAGATAGTGTTCAACAGGATTGCTGTGCCGTTTGGAGACAAAGAAATCATGTTTCCTTTCTTTAAGGCTCTAAATAAATAAGACTGTCAAAAGCAGGCTTTGCTTTCATTTTTGCCATAAATGCTTTTGTGATTGTGCTTTATCTACTTTTAACTTCAAACCAATCAGCTTTACACCAGCCAATGATCATCATTAAGGCTTTTTGAAGGACCCCAAATAAGCCTAACATCACTGGTTGAATACTCATAATCATTCTGTGTAGCGCGTAGGCAACATAAATGTAATAAGTAAGTACAATAAAACCTTTTACTGCTAAGCATTGCATTGTAACAGCATGGTAAATGGAACTCCTCCTGATTTCCCTTGATGTTGCATTTGACCAGCTTAGATTTATAGTTTAAATTGATGTTAAGGATAAAATGATTAAACATTTAAAAAGATTGAAATACTATTAAGTATAGGATAAAAATGCTGATTATTTTGTTTTAATCGACTGATCAATTACCCATTTTCAAGGGGCTTAGCTAGATGAGTGTAAGTATTAATTGCTATATCTCTGAGGGTTGCTTAGGATCATTTTAATAGGACTAATGTTTTTTTTTGCTACATTTTTTTATGTAAACCAAACTAGACATCTTTTCTGGACCAGTTCCACCAGCAGTCTGTAGAACAGTAATAATAGAATGACAACTTCAGGCCTATTTTTAGTCTATCTGAGTGGCTTTCAATGTGCCGTGGTCTTGAAAGAATAAAAGGATATTTCTGTCTGACGTGATAAAGCATCAAGTAATGAACCTACCACTAAACAGGAAGGTAATAATAATGCTGATGTTCAATCAGCAGGAGAGCATACATGGCTGAACTGAGATGATATTGCTGGGTGTTAACTGACAAATATGGATCTGCTTTAGAGCTTTTACATGATCCTCTGTTTACAAGGGAATCCCACTGTGGGTGTGTCTCCTTTGTCGTCACGGTCACATTGACACTAAGGGAGCAGGTGGTGGATGTCTTTCACAAGCCTGAGAATTAATTATTAAAATTACTTGCAGCAGGGGACTATTTGTGTTGCAGTCTTTGAATTTTGTTCTGGTCAGTTTAATCAATACGACTGTTAAAAAATAATCTATAATTACCCTGCCCCCCTCATATCAACCTTTTTATATGTGAGCTGGTATTTTTCTTTTATCTTGGATAGTATCATGCCATTAAATGTGTCTGTCACATAGAGGATTAGACAAATCTTATTGCAAACACAGACCAACACACACACACACATCCACACACACACAAACCAAGCTTAAATCAGGATAATGCAGCCAAGGCTGTGACATCACCATCTCCCACGTGCTGATTGGTTGAGCCACGCTCCTAGCTGAGCTCTCTTTAGCCTCAGATGGTACAATGATACAGCGAGGCAGTGCAGAGAGGGCTTTACGCATCCTCACAGGCATGGCTCCTCTGGATTGGAAAAACAGAGGAAGAAGGAAGGATAGAATACTAAATCTCTCTCCCAGTTAGTTTTCTGCATTGTCATCTGTGTGTGTGCGTGTGTGTCTGTCACTGTGAGAGGGTCAGGGAGGAGGGGACATTTTCATCACAGCCTCCAGCAGCTCTTTTGCTTTCACCGGGGAAACCAGGCAGCCAGATCTGTTTTGTTTCCTGCTGGAAAAAGGACAGCTGTGTGCTTCTGTGTCAGCTTTTCCACTGTGGATCTAATTTTTAAAGAAACATATATGTACCGTGGAACTCATGAAACGCAAAGGACGAGAGCTGGAGAGTGGGGAGTAGAATGGCTCACTATAAGGATGTATCTGTCAGGAAGACTTCTTTAAACCTAGTGACTGGATTTTTTCAGTATCTGCGTGGTAAGTAGGGCAGCAGCACCCTTCACCTCTCATGTCTGCAGCTAGTGTGGGATAAAACATATGCTAATGATGAATCTCTGCTCTGTGACTAGTTATAATGCTGCACAAACACACAATTGTATGTGAGTGTGGGTGTGTTGGATGTACATGTGTGCATCTGCCTGTACACACTATGCTTCAGTGGTCTTACCCTGTGAAGAAACTGCCTGTGGGTTAATGATGTCCTTGCTTCTTGTGTGGTGTTAGCATTGCTGCCGTAAACACGTGACTGCTATCTATATTTCTGAGGACAGATGTTTAAAAATGGCCACTGTGTCGCTCGCGTGCAGCACTAGCCAACCAGCATGCTGCACAGGGTGCTAGAAATCACTCCTCAACATCACAACAATGCTAGTAAAGCAAAGAAACCCGTTGCTTTGTCATACATACTGCATAATGCATGAGGCATTGTGGATGAATGTATTAATAGACCACAAAGAGGTTGGGGGGGTGGGGGGTGATCTAAACAATCACGCATATCATTATTAACCACATAGGGGGTTTGTGAGATGTGTTGGCAGAAGTCTTTTCTCCACTCATTGTCTAATATCCTTGTATGACCTCTTTTTTAAATCAGGAATAATCAGGAATGTCTATATTAGTAGAACTACAAAGCCTATGTTAGTCACCCTAAACAATGTATCCATTGCTTTAGTCAAATATTTCTACAAGTAGGGTGCAGGGCTGCTGCAATGCTCTTTGACAGCTGCAAGCATGCAGTGAAAAAAATGTTTGTGTGTTTTTGGATAAGTAATTATTCAGAGAGGGAAGTTTCACAGAGGTTATAACTGAAAAATGCTGTAGTTTGTATTTTGTATGATGTTCTTTATAAAAATCATTAATTATAGTCAATATCAAAGCATATTATGTGGGTATAGTTCACTAAAAACACTGCTTTTTATTTTCAGATGAACAAGAAGCAGTGCAGAAGAGAACATTCACAAAATGGATTAATTCTCATCTAGCCAAGGTAAGAGAGCATTGTTATCCGTGCATCTTTATTAATTACTGTACCTCGCAGGACTTGGAGAATGCAGAATTTATAAGTTCAGCCATTTACTACCTAACTAGCTTAAATAAATTTTCCAATTATTACATATTGTAAGTGGCATGTGCTTCATTCACTGTATGTTTGTGATGTTTAACTCCTCATCACATTCATGAAACTTCTTTTTGGCCAGTGATATTTCAGGCTACTGACCTGTTAAGCCTGTAGAAAGAACTGGCAACAAGGGATATTCCTGCAACAGTGATGGCTTCTTAAAACACTGAGCAAAATAGCTGCATTTATCCAGTTAACTGTGAAAAATGACATAATTTACTCCTGCCTCTCCAGCCTTGAAAATCAAATCATGTTTAATGGAACACAGCTTGTTTGTCATCAAAGTTAGGTACATCTAATAGTGTTGAAGGAACAGTATTCCTTCACAATTCTCCAGCAGTGCGTTTGACTTTTTTGTTTTTGTTATAACAAGATATTCACAGATGTAGGCCAGGGATGGGCAACTCCGGTCCACGAGGGGCGCAGTGTTAGGAATTTCCCTGCTGAAACACACCTGACTCAAATCAATGGGTAATTATCAAACTTTTGTAGAGTTTGATGTGAAGCCCTGCACAAGTCTAATTAAGTCAGATGGGGATCAGGTGTGTTGCAGCAGGAAAAGTCCAAACACTTGCCATCCCTGATGTAGGCACACATTGCAGAAACAGCATGAGAAAGTGTAATTGTTCAGTTTTCTCACTTGTCTCACACAGGGATTTAAAATTGGAAATGCTTGTATACCAATAGTGGGCTGTGTTTGTCAAGCCTTATGGGGTGTCAAAAATTATGCATATATTTGGTTCTATGTATATTTGTTTTTTCTTTAATATTTGTGTGTCTATTATGTCAATGTAGCTAAATATATGCACTGGTGTTTAAGTATTCATGCATCATATTTGTGTGTTTAAAATATGGATATTCATGGACAGGATTGGCAGGGAAAGTGATGCAGTGTGCAGATGGAGAGCAACAGGGTGAGGACAGTTTCCTGCAGGCTGTGGTCTGCTTCTGAATTTCTAAATGACACCACACTGAGTGCACAAAAATAACATGATCACATGCTGTTTTACATGTCAATTCTATGACATTAAGACACTAGAAACTGTGTTAGATTATTTGCATAAATGCACTGCAGTGAACCTTAAAGATACAAATAACCAGGAAAACTCAGAATAATTTAGCTGGTCATCTTAACAGAAGTGTGATCACAGTTGACACATCTGTGTGCAACTCTGACACCATTGCAGCATTTAGGTCTGTCAACAAGATTTGGTTTAGAGGAGTCTATTGTTGAGCTTGATTTGCTCACTCTAGTTCAAAGCTTGGCCTCTAAAACTTTGGAAGAATCTAAGTTATGTGGTGGGCCCATGTTGGGAAGCTCTGTTGGTCTATTCTTCATTATTCATGCATTGCGCACAAGTTCACTCACTGTGCATACCAATTGGGCTAATGTAGCATTAGCCACATCATGAAAGCAGTTTTACATGGTCTCATTCATACTGCAGACAACTTTTTGATAACCATCTTGTTTCGCAAGATAGCATGCTGTAGTAACTATTATTATGTCATTTTATTTGCTCGTTGTTTATTTATAAGTACGAAATACAGTTTTTTATTCCAATTTTTGAAGGGGGAAAGTGATATTATCTAAGCAGAAACTTCCTGCAGCTGTCATACCTTCTTGTAAGCCTTTGTGTCCATTCGCACTGAATTTAACAGTTTTTCCACTGATAACAGTTCATGTGACTGAGTTAATGAAATTTCCAGGGTGGACAAAATTTGTGACTAACAAAGGTTTTTTTGTTCACATATTAGCACAGGAAAAGATTTCTTTGTTCGGCTTGTACCTCCAGAAACGTATATTATTTGCATAGAGATACATAAAACATAGGATGGGTATTTGCCACTTCATGCTGTTTTACCCAAATAGTCAGCCAACTGCAATCCTGTCCAGGAATATGTTGAGTTGTGAAATGACCTTTGTGGAGCCAAAGACAGAACCTTCATGGGAGCTTTTCTTTTTGCCGGCGCTCTGTGTTCGATAAACACATATAAATTTATGCAAGACGGTACACTATAATGTTGTCATTTGATTTAGAGAATGTGCAGCTCTTTAAACGTGTGTATAAGGTAATAGGAGGCTGTACCCTGTTAGAGTTAAATAAGTAGCATCACTTCAGGACTGGGCATCAAGCCACTTCAGAGAATAGAGCACCATCTTTTCAGCTGCAGGGAGGCTCTGTGCTTGTTGCTAACAAGCCTGTTTCTAGCACACAGCATTTGGTTTCTCCTCCTCCTCTCTAATGTTCTGACAGCTTACATGTTATACCTTATTAGTTTCCACTATAGCTATATTTCATAACGCAGCTATTTTTCATTACATCTGATCTTTGCATTTTAAACTTTATTTCATCTGCTCCAGCATAAGCCACCTCTGGAGGTTAATGACCTTTTCGAGGACATCAAAGATGGGGTGAAGCTCTTGGCTCTGTTGGAGGTCTTGTCTGGCCAAAGACTTGTAAGTAGTCTGTTTTTGCCAATGAATATAAGCATACATTGAATTCATGTGTTGGACTAATTTAGGATGCTATGTACAGGGATTTGCTCTCTTCATTCAAAGAAACAAAAATATCCAATTAGAGTAACGAACATGTGACCCCCAAGGAAAATTTACCTAATATTACAGGAAGTAAATCAGATATCATTATTTGGAGAAGCTTGAGTGAGTTTATTAGCCTAATAATTAGGGAAAATTACCATCTTGTTTCCTTTAAATTGTTACACAGTGTGGTGATAATTATATGTAGATTTCCTGCACTAAGACTGATTATGAGAATAGTACTAAATATGGATGCTTTAAACATTTCCATAATGTTTTTCTGTTCTTAGGAAATATCCAGATATGATAATTATGTACAGTCTTTACTATAAATGCTATAAATTAGTAATTCGATGTAGTTTAATAAAACCAGCAGTTGGTAAATAAGACAAATGCATTTTATTAATAACGTGTCCTGATCCTTTCATTAGTTGATTTAGTGGTTTAGATCTGCTGACATAGTAAGATTAAAAGATCTCATTCATAAATATATTATATATTAAATCCAGGTCTTGTTTTATATTTGCTTGCAAACATTGCTGGTTACATGCAGAACAACTGGAGATGTCAATCATAGGATTATAATGAACATCCTTGATACATGTGCATTTTCATTGTTTATTAATTCTTGCTGACTCATGACATTAATAAAATGCTTTAGTATTGATATGAACATGTGGGAAAATTAGGAGACAATATTTCAGAATGACCTTTCCTGTTTTCACACAAAGTGTTTTTTTGCTCTCTTTATTTAGCAATATGATGTTTAGTTTCACTGAACTATATCTGTGAAAATGGGCACAGGTTTTACTTGATCACCTAAAAATTAACAGACACGTAACACCAACCATTTAGTCACCTAAAACCATTTATTACCAGGAATACTGTCAGAACCTCACAGTTCTTCAGCAGATGAAATTCAAGTTTAAACACTTCATAGTGACAACTTTCTCTATATAAACATAATGGTGCGTGCTAACAATACAGTTCCAGTTACTGTCATGGTCAAGGTTAACCATCTCTTTTCTAAATGTGTGACGCCATGACCTGTTGCACATCCCTGAGAATGTGTCTGAGAGTTTGTACTGAATATTTGTGAGCAGCTGAATGTCTAGATGTATATATGTTTGTTGTGCAGAGGTAAGAGGTAAGTTTAATGACATGCCATTAAAAGTTTGAAGCCTTTGGGTCTCGTCAGACTTCAGTCATGCTGTCTTTCACTGGAGTGGAGCCACAATATTCTGTGGTATTTTGTAAAGGGCTTTGTTTGCTATGGAATTTTGAACCATCTCTTCTCATCATTTTATGGCTTTGGAAAAGTTACTGCTTTGTGGCTTAGCTTTGTCCAACAGCTGAATTCAGCGTTGCTTTCTTTTCCCTAAATGTTCATGCACCTCTGTGATGACCCGGCACAATAACTGGTTTATAATAGGTTTACTTTAGATGAAAACTCTAAGGTCCTGCTAATAAAACCAACCACTTTTTACTATCATGTTGTAAAATTACACAATAGACAAATTGCAAATAATAACAAATAATATCAAGCTAATGCAATAGCTGAGTAAAAATGTTCTAATGATTTTTTTTGTACTTTAAAACTTAATTAGCTTCCCAAACCTGAACTTTGTTGTCTTTTTCTAAGCCCTGTGAGCAAGGCCGCCAGCTGAAGAGGATCCACTGGGTTTCCAACATTGGCACTGCACTTAAATTCCTTGAAGGCAGAAAGGTAAGCATGGATTAAATATTAAAGATGTGCATATGTAGTTATTGTATTTTTATTCAATTTTATTTTATTGTCCAGTTAATAATTGACCATGATAATATGTACGGAACAGAACAATATGTATGACCCATTCTTATTAAAATAAAAAGTTTAATATCACTTAAAATATATAACAGAAAATATTTTAATTCATTTTATGGGAAACCTCTCATTTTCACACACACACACACACACATATATATATATATATATATATATATATATATATATATATACATACCTACATTCACATACATAA
>JBAMHV010000021.1:16813938-16826997 GCA_037177535.1 Pseudomugil gertrudae
TTTTTAATCTGTGCAGAACATTACAATATTGAAGGAAATATTTTTGTTTGTTTCTTTGTTTTTAAAACGGTGCATCATTATCACAGTCTGCACAAATTTCTGTTGCGCAATCCAAGTTTCAAAGTTTTCTTGATCTTCTGAACTTCAAATGGTCTTTAGAACAGCATTTTTTGCTATAAACTACAAAAAATTCCCTTTCTTTCTCCCTTCTCCTATTGTGGAGGAATCGTTCTGCATTCTAGAGAAGTAGACCGCTACTGAAAGCTGTGTATGGCTTGTCATTGTTTGAAGAGATGGAGTTTTGATAAAGTATTGACATTTTCAACATTTTGTCTTTAAGAACAGTGAAATTTAAAGTTTTTTAACCCTAACAAGCTCAATGCAACCTTTTAGGGGCCAAAATAGTTAATGTTGTGTTTCTTTTTTTAAAAAAAAAAATTAATTTGGAAAAATATAAACAGTAAAAAAAAAAAGATAATTCGAAATGTTAAAAAAAATGCTTCTTGTCTGTGCAGGTGAGGGAGAGATGTTTGCCTCTACTTCGGGAGTCTCAGTCCCTCTTACCTCCTTTGGAGGAAATGGAGAAAAACATCACCGGCTTCTATCAAGCTCTGGAGAAAGCTAGTAATATCACCAGCACCTCTGACTCTGAGGGATCAGTTGACTTTAAACAGAAATGCCAGGTAACCAGTTTACATTACAATATGTTACATTTAATAATTCATTGAGATAAAGTTT
This sequence comes from Pseudomugil gertrudae, assembly GCA_037177535.1. Classification (NCBI taxonomy): domain Eukaryota; kingdom Metazoa; phylum Chordata; class Actinopteri; order Atheriniformes; family Pseudomugilidae; genus Pseudomugil; species Pseudomugil gertrudae. The sequence goes on from JBAMHV010000021.1 coordinate 16,814,677, forward strand.
AGATGAACTACTCAACATTTTCAGTTTAAATCCAAAGGAATTAATTATTGTTTAACATATGTCTACTACAGGAGCTGGCAACCTTCACTCACAGCTGTAAGAAGTGCCTAACAGTAATAGAGCGAAACCACCAGACCATCCAAAAAATAATGAACACAAATAAAACCCTGCAGCACATGGATATGAGTCTTCTGCAGAAGCGAGTAGCAGACCTGCAGACCGCCTCACAGGTAATCCTCATGGTCTTTTGTCATTTCATCATTATCATTTCATCATCATTAACATTTTTTCCTTTATTTTGGGTAGGTATACACAATTAAATGTAAGCATATCAATTGCATACAAATAATAGAACCAAAAAGGAATAGGCTGAAGCTCATAGCTTATATACCTATCCTTGTATCTTCCCTCTATTAATCATTTGTTCATCAACGATGGCCCTGCAACATAGTATTTTTTTTAAATAAACACAGTTTGTAGTCATCCACAAATATTTTTTATTACACAATCATCTTGTAGTTATTGATTATTTTCATTTTAGTGTCTTTTTGCTGTGCATGAACCAAAAAAGGATTTCAGCATTTCATGAATTGTCATGTGTTTTTAGAACATGATTAAAGACTCTACAGAGTGGCGAAAGCATGTGGAGGCCAACAGCAGCCTTATGAAGAGGTTTGATGAGTCACAGGTAGAGCTGGAGAAGGTCCTTAAAATGGCACAGAGCTGTCTGACAGAGAGAGGCAACCCAGAGGAGCTGCTAAAGAAACATACAGTAAGGTGTTATTTTTAAATCATATGTATGCTCAAGATGTGCTGTTTCATTTTTTCTATGATTGTATGGATGTGTTGGTGTCTTTATTTCACTAAACAATAGGGGGGTATGGTACCAAACCAGTGCAGTAGGATGCATGTTACTGTAACATGACCTCTCCTGCAGTGTGACACATGATGAGCAGTTAATGTATTTTTGCAGGAATTCTTTGGACAACTTGATCAGCGGGTCTTAAACGCATTCCTCAAAGCTTGCGATGAGCTGACAGATATTTTGCCAGAGCAGGAGCAGCACTCGCTGCAGGAAACAGTCAGGAAGCTGCATAAACACTGGAAGGTTGGTATGATTAATATATTGAAATGATCGAAAATTGGGTTATTAATGTTAAGTTGTTCTTTCTACAAAACAAGCATTATCAGTAACCTTCTCTGAAAGCTGCTGGTAAAATGTATGTTGCCCTGAATTTGAGCTTACAGCTGCTGTTTTTCCTCCTCACTAGGATGTACAAACAGATGCTCCTTTTCACCTGCTACACCTGAAGGTGGAGGTGGAGAGGAACAAGCTGATGTTGTCCCTGCAGGAGTGCCAGTCAGAGCTGACCAGAGAAAACCGTCACCTGGCTGGCATGGGAAGTGAGAGGCTCATTAAGGAGCATAGGGTAAGCATAGTGCATAGTGTTCATTAATTGCTTCAACTAATTGTTGAATAATTCAGGTCAGATTCATTACTTTTTACAACAATGTCAGACTTTAAAGCTCATCTCTCAAAATGGACAAACAAAAAATACATATATTTTAATATTAAAACAGTTTTTTTTTCTTTTTTTTTTTTTATAAATGCTTACCAGGCCTTCTTTAGGGAAAAAGGACCCCAGTCCATCTGTGAGAAAAGGCTGCAGCTAATAGAGGAACTTTGTCAAAAACTCCCTGAGACTGACCCAGCTCAAAGGATCTTGGAAACATCAAGAAAGGACCTTGCTGAAGTTCAGGAGGAAATTGAGAACACTCATCAGAAGCTAATGCAGCACCCAGATAAATGGAAGGAGTACAACACAAGGTGAAATAACTTTAACTTCTCCTGTTGTTTAATTCTACAGAAATGTTAATCTTTATGGCTTAAAATGCCATAAAAAGTCATAAATATAGCTTTTTCTTATGTTAAAACATGTGTAACTACGGTATTAATGATATTATTCCTGACACCTTTTTTAAAATGTGAATTTTATGGTCTTTAAACAGGTACGCTGAACTCTCCTGTTGGCTTATATCTAAAGAAAGCCAACTAAGGCTCCTGAGAAATCGAGCCAATGACCCCAGAAAGTACACTCAGGTGAAGACTACCATCACGGTAAGTTAGGGTCTGACATAAAACCCGTCAGTGAACAGCCCACTGATGTTCTCCTTCCTGCCACTTCTGATGAGAGGAACCTGTAAAATATATTTTGTCTGATGATTGTTTTGTCCAGATGGAGTGAATCACTTTTTGGTTATTGTCTGCAGGAACTAAGAAATGATGCCGAGCTGCAGGAGGGGAATCTTGGTTGGCTGAAAGCTCGTATGGCCCTACTGATTGAAATCTCTGCCGACAATGATGCCCAGAAGCAAGGAAGTGCATTGAGCAAACTCTCAACTGACTTTAAAGGTCTTCTTGCTTCTCTCTTAGAGGTAGGTGATGTAATGACATGTTTAGTAAGATTTCAGACAACGATGTGCAGCGTACCTATTTAAAGAAAACATGAGGATGAAAATCTGTTGTCAGCTTTAAAACACTTTTCCAGGATTAGGAACATAAACAATTATATTTCACATTCTCAGTGATATTTGTTTTTTCATTATTTTTATTATTGCAGATTTTTGTTTGTTACACTCATTTTTTTCTTTTATTATCTGACGTAAGGCTGAGAAACTGGTTCTAGCTGTGGGAGACTGTGTACAATTCAGAGAAGAGGTACAAACCACTTTAGATGACCTTGTTCAGGGGCAGAAAGAGGCACAGGCGGAAGTTACTAAAATACTGGACTGTTCTACAGCCAGAGAGGCCCAACAACTGCTGCTTGTTCACCAGGTATCGAACGTCACAAAATGAATGAAAAAAAGAGCTGATTTGGATTCTGTTTAAGTGAAGTTAATCAAATCTGCCTTCTTACCCAAAGCAACACTTAAAACGCCTTAAGCTAAAGAGAAAGGATGTCCAGCAGCTGATCACCAGAGGCCAACAACTCCAGACAGAGGAGGGACTGGGAGAGACTCTGCAGCAGGATCTGCAGAGTTTAGAGAACACAGTCAGCAAAATGGAGCAGAATATGGATTCACAGGAGCAAAGCCTCGAGGTGAGAAATGCTACAAAAACTGATTGTAGCAACTTTTAACACACTGGGAGCCAATAACATTTCACAGTGAATCAGCTGGCTGAATAATTAACCAAGGCAAAAGAAAGTCCTTCCTGGAGTTTTTGGTCTGTAGTTTTCCTTTTTTTTGTGTATGTGACATAGTTTCATGATTAATTCCTCTGGAATGAGCATATGATGTCAAAATTGTTTTCAGGGTCTGGGTTTAACCCCGAGACACTTTATCTCATGACCAGTTTAGTGATTAAATTACAGTGCAAACAGTGGCCTCATTCAACTTTATTTCAGTAACAGCTTAGAATGAGACATTTTTCATTTAATTTCTTAAAAATATTTTATCCTCAGTTTACATTGGTGTTCAGTTGTGATCAGTGTAAGGATCTGTGCCACCTCTCCCAAAATACTCATCTTCCCTGCTGAAGAGCCAACAATGAAGGTGGTCTGTTCTTATCCATGGTGGGGTGATATGAGCTAGTTGGCAGTATACTGTATGCATGTGCTATTTTGTTATTAAAAAACTGTCATTATTTGGCATTTCTGCTGTTTGATAATAAATATTTTACATTGTTGCCACATTAAAGTACTAGTTATTATGAAAAGGTTTGATAGAAACAAATAGTTTGGTTGTTTGATAAAGAAAATGCAACACTACAGGTGCCTGGCTGCTCATGTTGGTTTTAGGATTAATTTAATGGCCTTTTTGGATTGTGATTATATTCAGGTCACACTGGCAGCCTGGCAGGAATTTGACAGCCAGCAGGAGGCAGTTTGCGAGTTTGTTAACAAAGCCTGCATCACACTGGACAGAGACCTGAACTTCAGCAGTCCAGAGAGCCTGGCAGTTGAACTGGACCAGGCAAGAGTGAGTAAAGGTTTTAATAGAGGAAAAAGACAAACGTAACAAGCGTATATGTGACTGATTCTTTACATTTACATTAACAATACATGTTAAATAAATATGTTTTAGTCTAAACTGCACCTTTTTGCAAACAGGTGCTGTTGAAGCAGTGTGAAGCAGAAGCTTTACATATGAACACCTTACTGAAGAGAGCAACGGAAATCCAGCTGGGTCCAAAAAACAAAACTCTCCTTACACAACAAGCTCGCTCTCTCAGTGAGCAAGTGGACAAAGTAGAAACTGGACTGAAAAAAGAGTAAGATAATGGATTAGATTTAATTTACTGTATTCACTACCATTGATCAGAATTCAGCCAGTGCATTGCTATTAAATAAACTGAGTACAAATTAAACATTTACATTATAACAGACATATTTTAAATTTAGTATCTTTTGTTTGATAAATTATCTGTCTCCAAACATGTACTGGGAAAATGATTCCTTTGGTAATATATCATTTTCCTTATTTACTCAAGCGTCAAGGTTCTGGAAGACATGAAGGATCAATGGGACCTATTTGGTGCTGGATTTGAAGCTTTCTCTTTGTGGATAACTGAAAAAGAAAAGGAGTTGGATGAAATAAAATTGTGCACTTTGCCTCTTGAAGCACAGATCCAAAAAGTGAAGGTAAAGTTCTGTTCAGTGTGAGACTACATTCCAGTTACACGTAGCCAGCAGGTATCAACCACAAAACCAGATCGCCACACATAAAATCAATAAAGCTTTAAATGTGCTTCCCCCAAGCCAAGCATGCATAAGCTATCTCTTCTGACACCATCATCTGTCAGAGAAAGAAGTTTACACATAATCTCTCTTTTTTTTTTTACAGTTTTATTGTTCACACACTCAAGCTGTTATAGTTTCTAAAAAGAAAGAAGTAAAACCTTAGAGCATAGAACTCAGGCATGATTGAAGATAATCACAACACATAAAAGTCTGATGGGTTTCTGCTGTATATATAAAAAGACACTTTTAATGTTTATAGGCCTCTGTACTTCAGGGGAAGGCTCATGGGTTGCCATAGCCAAGAGTCTGCCCTTACAACAGATTATTGGGCTTAAATTGTTAGTTTTGCACTGTGCAGTTTATTATCCAGCACACTCTCTGGTTTGTTACAGTGCAAGATAGCTTCCTAATGTTATGCAAATAAAGTATGAAGCTATATTATTAAAGTAACTATTCACTTACAACACTGAACAACTCTCTGTCCTCTCAACAAAATTAGAGTTTATCTTAACAATTGCAGAAGTCTCAGCAAAAATTATCGATTTGCTTGTTTATTGTTTTTTCATTTCCAGACTATTGGGTCAGAACTTCAAAATCAAGCTGAGGTCTTGTCTCAGCTGGAGGCAGACTCGCAGGCGGTAGCTCAGTTTGTGTCTTCAGGCGAAGCAGCTCGCATTAAAGCTCGTCTGACCCAAATTGGCAGGTACTGGGAGGAACTGAAGGAAAGTGTTCAGCAGCTTGATGGACAGCTTGAGGACCACTACTCTCACCAGCAGAAGTTCAAAATGAGCTTGGAGGAAGTAAATCCACTAACTGATACTGCTACAATGAAATATTTTGGGTGTATATGAATATTTAGATTTTATTCTGACTGTTTTTTCAGGTACAAGCAGCTCTTTGTGAGTTTCAGACAAAGCTGGAGTATCCTATCAAATCATGCACTTCATCATCCGAGACCTACAAAACCCTTCAAAGCCACATGGTATTTAGTTCTTCTCATTATAAGCAAAAATACATTCATATATTGATGATTGGTCTCACAAGTGAGCTGCAAAGCAAAATACTTATAATGGAGAGCCAGTTTTTCCTTTTATTCCAGTGAGCCAGTTCACAGGTTTTGCTTGTGCATCACTGTCATGTGTAATTCTTACCCAGGATGCCTGTCAGTGTCTGGAGCAGCTGAAGGGAACCTTGCTGTCGCTGTCAGCCAATGCCAGACGACTCAGTGACAAGGAGCAAGCAGTGAGAACTGTGACAGAGTTAAACGTCAGCTATGAACAGACCATCCATGAGGCAAAGGACAAACAGAGCACCTTGGAAAATCTGCTGTCTCTCTGGCAAAAGTAGGATCTTTAAAGGAAATACTACTTTTAACATAAATATCTGGGATTTTCATACCGTCTAACGTGGAAAAAACACTTCTAGTTAATTTTGACATTTAAGTTTAACCTGAACAGACAGTAGACCTTTCTGTTTGAGACACCTTTTATTATATATTATCAGGTATGAGAAGCAGATAGCAAGCTTTGCCTCCTGCCTGGAAAGAAGCGAATCTGCATCCAGGCCTGAGAGTCAGTGCCTATCAGCTGATAAAGCCAAGCTACGAACTGAGATTCAGGATCTGCAGGTATAGCATAAACTAGTTATTAATCCTAAATAAATGCTATTTTAAAAAATATTATATAATAAAAATCCTTAACTAATATTATATATGTGTACAAATTAACCTTGTTTTTTCTTTCAGATCCTGCAGCCTGAGGTCCAGTCTCTTGGAAGGTCTTATGCTGAATTAGTGTCTCTGGCAACAATGTTGCATCCCACAGCACCTGAGGAAAGAGTTATTCAGCTAAAAGATGAACTTCAAACTCTGCAGGAAAGACTTCTTGTTCAACGTGAAGTTCTTCCTCAAAGGTATAGTAATACATAAAATAAATATATATAAATATATTTTCTTTCTCTGAAACAGTTAAAAGCACACACATGAGTCTGTCTGACTGTCTGTCTTAGTGGAGTTAATGTGCTTTACACATATTACTACATTTAAAATACCTGCATTTTAAAGAAAGGAAGAACAACCTCTACTTGTTTTGTTGTGCTCTATTTGTTTAGTCTTTCAATGTTTAAATGACCAGAGTTTTGTTAAATTATTTAGAATCATAGTTTAGGTTTAGCTTTAGGGAATGCAATCAAGGTTTACTTTAAAATTACAGGACAACTCCTACAGTGGTGCAAGACAATTTATGCATTTATGTTTGCATATATTGTATATGTATATAACACATTACAAAAGTGTTTAAATTGTTTTATTAATAGTCCATTTTTAGCTCACTAATTACGGTAAATATTTACATAAAACAAAAACAACAAAAGACACTTGGCAGAGATACGGTATTGCAAACACTGTCATACACATGTAAGCTGGGAAAAATAAACAACAACAAATGCCAAAAACTGGATAATTGTGCTACAAACATTAAACACAGGATCAATTTATTCACTTACTTTGAAAGAAGTCAAATCATTGAATTTATAACTGTTGATTACATCAGTTAGTAGTATTTACCTATTTGGAGGGTCTGATACACACATTGCATCGCCCTAATGAAATACAGTTTAAAAATTATTCTGGTATTAAATAAAATGCTCTTGCACTGACTGAAATAAAATGTTATTATGGAGTAACACTTTTTCCACCAGAACCATGGAGATCCAGAGTCACCTTACACTGGTGGACCAGTTTGACCAGGCGCTTCTTAAATTCTCCCAGTGGAGTGAGAACATGCTCTCAAATTTGCACTCAGTTTCTCAAATCAACATTAACAACCTGCAGTCTTCTACAACACGTGTAAAGGTAAGAGACTACAGATTTTGAGCTTTTCTATTTATATTACTTCTTTTCTATATGACCACTCAGACTCAACAAGGAAAGTGTTTGCTTTAAATGATAAATCCTTTATAACTTGTCTTTGACAGGAGGCCCAGGTTGCTCTACAGAAGCAGTCCAGTGTGAAACAGAGCTTGGAACAACAAGTTGAGAAGCTCTGTCAGTTCTGTGAGCCTGCTGATGCACAGCTCCTGCGTAATAGAGCAGACAGCTGCCTGCAGCCTTACCTTGAGGCTCAGCACTTAGCTGAGCTTCAGTTAGAGTGCCTAGAAAGGTTTGAAACTTTTCTGCAAAGCCACAATGTGGCAGCAGGAGTGTTGCGGGGTCTGAGACAAACTGTGGAGAGCGCTGGGAATTGGGACCGTGGAAGGGTAGAAGAGCTTCAGCAAGAGCTAGCCACTATCGTTCCAGACATAAGCCAGCTCGAGACTCTTGCCATCAATCTGGACAGCAGTCTCTGCAAAGGTCATCTCCACATTGGCGCTGATGAGGGTTCCCGTAAGTCATGCCGCATGCTTGCTGATTCACTCAGTGGTGAGTTGGATACAGTGAGGAACCTCCTTGGTTCTAAGCAAAGTGAAGCAGAGGCTCTTGGGGCTCTTTGGACCTCATTTCGACAGCGAAAAGAACAACTGCTCAAAGCAGTGGAGGACATTGAGGAAAAAGCTGATCACCAGACTTTTAAAGAGGCCAGTCTTCATACTCTCCAGCTCCGGTAGAGTACACCAAAATTGTTTTAGTTAAACAATCAGTAAATTATCTAAGTTTTTACCTGTATATTCTAACACCTGTATCTCTGTTTGCTAGACTTCGGTTCTTTAATCAGCTGGAGGATGAGCTGCAGTCACACCAGCATGAAGAGCAGTGGCTGAGGGATAAGGGCAACCAGCTGGCCAAGAGAGATGCGGAGTTAGCTGGGGAGGTGTTGAGGGAAATTAACTTGCTAGAGACAACGTGGGAGGACACCAAGAGACTCATTACAGAGAAGTACTGCAGGCCCTAATGAATTTCTTTTGAATAGACTTTTCTGATATCACAGTTATTAAGCATAAAATGAATACATTTAGACATGTTTGGATGTTTACTTCTTGCTTTCTGTATCAGACAGGAACATTGTAATGTCCTTGCTGAGTTTATGAGAGAATACCAAATACTGAAAACCTCCATCAGCAGCATTATTGAGAGTGCAGAACCTTTGGTTGAGATAAACTCTGTTTTGAAGGATCATGAGGAAACCAAGCGGTCACTAAGCAAGGTCTGAAAAACGTTGTTGTCTTGCTCCTCTTGGGGTTGCAGCTTATTTCACCTTCTTGTGAGTAACCAGTTTGTTACCTGCTGTAAAAAGCTTGTTTTCTCTGACCATTTTGTAGCATGAATCAGTGAGGACAGAGATTGCTGGCAAACAACATGAACTGGATCAGTTTTCTGCCAAAGGAAAGCAGCTGGTGTTTGAACTGAAGAAAATACCTGAGTGTGACAGTGAAACTGTAAAACAGGACATGGACACAGTTGTTGATCAGTGGCTTGATGTAAGTTTGATATAAAAAATTAGTCGGATAACAGATAATGAATGTAATGTGTTGCTTATGTTTTAAATAACAATGAAGGGTGTCGCAGGCATTTGGAGTAAGTCATTTAGTTAAGATTTGTATATTAACCGAAAGAAAACAGATTACATGTTATTCTTAAACAGCAGTGGAAATTGTATAAATATGTTTTTGGTTCACATCTGTACATACTCTGTTACATAAAGTATGTCTGTTTTGACCTTTGTATTTTTTAAAACAGCAACCAATAGCAGCACCAGTACATTGAAGCACAGCTCATAGCAACAAACTAGCATATAGACATGCATTTGCAAAGCTCCTCCTCATTAGGGTTGCAGAAATGTTTTCAAAGCATTCACCACAGAGATTCTCAGTCCATATTTTAGGCAACAGTATTACAGAATATTAAATATGAAAGCTCTGCAAGATGTACAACAGATGGGGATTTTTAGTGACTGATGTAATCTATCTGCAGTTGTCTGAGAAGATAGATGACAACATTGGGCGGCTGAACCAGAGTTTAGGACTGTGGGATGATGTGCGGAAGATAAATGAGGACATTGAGAGCTGGTCAAGCAGCTGTGTGATTGAACTAAATGAAAGTCTGAGTAATTTCAACAACAGTCAGAAGGTGTCGGCAAGGCTTTCAGTGTTACAGGTATAGTAACATTTCTGATATTGCGATGTTGGTTGTAGTTTGTTTTACTCTTACATGGAGGGTTAAGTGTGTAAACAAACTTACTTTATCAATCATTTAACAAAGATTCTTATATCTATATTCTAACTAAAACTATGCTTATAGAATTTTGCATCTGGCAGATTTCCATAGGTTAACAGAAGTAAGTCTCTGAGAGGATGTAATACATGCTTTTCTTATTTTATACAACCACAGGCAGAGATACACGACAAGGAGCAGAAACTTCAAACCCTGCGAAGCAAAATGTCAGAACTGAAGAAGTGCAGTCAAAGTCAAGATGTTCCTGCTAAGTTACAGGTTTTTGTAGTGATTATAATCTTATTATTTGTTTTTATTGTTGATTTTTCACATTTTACAGAAATTCAGGCACACAGACTGCTTAACTATGTGTATTTTACTGATATCAGGTGCTGGAGAATGACTTGCAAAAGAAAATCAGCAGCGTTCAGAAACTACATGAGCAAGCTAGAGGAAGCCTCATAGAATTCTGTTCCCAAAGAAAACAGCTGGAGGATTACATCTCACAGTTGTCTGCATGGTTAAAAAGTATGGAAGATTCTTTGGTGTCTTCTCCAACGGGATCCGACCCTGAGGACATCTGCAGAGTGAAGGTGCAGACCGTGACACGGCCAGAAATTTTTTAAAGAATATGCATAAAATGAGCTAAAAAAGTCTGTAAACTGAACAAAGTCTGGGACTGAACAGTAATGATACGGTCACTAGTTTATATGTTTTTGCTTTTACAGACTGGAAGACGAGGACTTGTTCTTAGAAAGGAAAGCGATGATTTCATATGCTCATAAACTAAACTGTATTTCTGAACCTGTTTGGTAGGACCTTCAAAAAGAGCTTCAAAATCAGCAGGGGAGTATTGATTCAACCAGGGAAAGCCTCAACAACCTGTGTAGAAAATATCCCTCTGAGGAGCTGTCTGGTTTGGGCTCGTCTCTCACTGACCTCATCAAAACCTATGAGTCTGTGAACCAGCTTTCTGCAAGGACGTTGATCTCCCTGCAGAGCTGCCTTCAGCAGCAGTTCAATGGTAAAACGTTTTATTAAATCCCTTTTAAATCAGAATACATGTCTACACTACAGAGTAGTGATCCAAGAAAAATATCCATTAAGCACTGGAAAGAGAAAAATGTTTCAGTTAAGCTGTATTCTGTCTAATTTAAGTTTTGTTATTAATTATTTCTGTTTTATGGGATCTTTAGACCTAGTCCAGGAGTTTCATTGCTGGCTTTCAGAACAAAGGGAGATAGTGAAAGAATGCTCTGATCGATCAGGAGACACTCAAATTGTGGAACGTAAACTCCAGAAATTGAAGGTAATAATGTCTGCATATATAGCACATTAATATTTTAACGAATGCTTGGATTTAATTTGCAAGAGTTGTAAATACAAAACTAAAGGTAATGAAAATGATCTGGTAGGGTGCTATGGATCGTGTGGAAGAGGGTGAAGTTCGTCTTACTCAGGTCTGTGAGGAAGGAGGGAAGCTCCTGCTTCATCTTCCAAAAGCCAGTGCAGGGCAGGTCCAGCAGCACCTTTCCTCCATCCAGCAAGACTGGGACAGCTTTGTGGAGCATTGCAGACAGAACCAACAGATTCTGGAGGATAGTGCTTCCCTCATGAAAGGGTAAGAGACTCTCATGAACTAGCTGTGTAACACTTTGTAGATACACTATTTGTAAAAATGGATTTATAAATCATCTGTAGGTTCGAAGGTCGCCTTAAGAAGCTCAGGTGGTGGTTGGAACACATGGAAAACAGGATGACAACAGATCTGCTAGAAGCCAAACAGCATGGCCCTGAAAAAGCTGCGCTTGAGCAAGTTGAGGAATACCAGCAGGAAGTTCTCAAAGAAAGGTGCATAATCTGTGTACTAATTGATAAAAGAAATCAGTGTTAGAATATTTTTCATCCTCTTTAAATATTCATAAAAAAGTTCCAAAGACTTTTAAAGAGTGTCAGCAATTCTCAAACTTACATGATTTACTTCTTTGCATGCAGGGATTCGTTTGAGCGTCTGTGCCAGGAGGGCCAGGCGCTAAATGAGGGTGGACGAGGAGATGGAAGTGAGACAAGAATCTCAGCTCAGCTGCAGTCACAGCACCAAGCCTTGTTGAGGCGTGTGAGGGAGAGGCTGCGCAGTTGCCAAGTCACTTTACAGGAGCAGCAAGCCTTTGAAGAGACACTGCAGAGTACCTGGGGCTGGCTTAATGGTGTGCAAGAGCGCCTGGCCTCACTCAACAGCACGGCTGGCAATAAAGAAACGCTGGAAAAAAGACTAGGTCTTGTACAGGTCAGTTAATGATGGCTGGTTTTTTGTTTGTTTTCTGTAGTAATTTTGAATAACAGAGAGATATATAGTGGTCCATCCATCCATCCATTTTCAACCGCTTTATCCCAGAGCGGGGTCGCGGGGGGGCTGGAGCCAATCCCAGCTGC
>JBAMHV010000021.1:16827097-16855327 GCA_037177535.1 Pseudomugil gertrudae
GGGGCTGGAGCCAATCCCAGCTGCCTACGGGCGAGAGGCGGGGTACACCCTGAACAGGTCGCCAGTCCATCCAGGAGATATATAGTGGTTTCATAATTATTTTTTATGTTTTCCTAAAGGACATTCTGCTGATGAAGGGAGAGGGTGAGGTGAAGCTCAACATGGCAGTGGGAAAAGGAGAACAGGTACTAAAGCACAACAGAATGGAGGGACAGGAGGCAATTTGTTCACAACTCCAGAACCTGAAGGATGCATGGGCTAATATGCTGATGGCTGCTATGAGTTGTCACAGGTAAGAATTTATTAGAGTAAACTGTAGTTGTTACATTATACCCAATTCTATTTATTCATATTTTGCTGTAATCTGCAGCCGTCTTGAATGGACAGTGGCTCAGTGGTCCAGCTTTCAGGAAAATAAGAACCAACTCCAGCAGTGGATGGAGTCAGTGGAACAAGAGATGGGGATGACTCTGCCTCAGCAACCAGGGCTCAAAGAAAAATCTGCTTTACTTGAGCGATTGAGGGCGGTCCAGGCAGATGTGGACGCTCATGCAACAGCTCTGTCACGCCTGATGGACAAAGCAGTGGAAATGCATGAGAAAACTGGTGATCAAACATTTGGACCAGAGTCAAGGGCAGAGCTCAATGCACACTTTGCTGATATCTCAGCTGTTGTCAAGGTAATTTGAATTCAGGCATACAGGGTATGATTTATATAGAGAAGTTGGACACGTGTAACAACACTACATGATTAGATCAAATATATCTCCAGCAGCACAGTGAGCAGAGTGCAACAGTTCTCCAAATCAATACAGAATGTTTCTATTATAAAAGCAAAGCATTATGTTGATAACATAATGTCTTAAAGCCATTGTCTTTCTTTTCTAAAGGGTAAAGTTCAGTCCATGCAAAACATTGTATCAGAGCATGAGCAGTACCTTGATGCTGTGAGAGACTTCAATGACTGGCTCATTTCTGCTAAAGAGGAACTTCAGCGATGGTCTGATTTGTCAGGAGATTCAGTCAGCATTAAAAGAAAACTTTCTAAAGTACAGGTAAGGAAAATTTAAACATACTTCACCAGAAAAAGTTGATGTGACCTTATGGTAAGCCATAAACATCTCCCACTTCAGTCTCTAAGTCGTATTAAGATTGCTGAAATGAGGATGAGGGACGTTTCTTTTTCTTTTCTTTTTACTTATTTCCTCTCCAGGAGCTGCTTGACTCAAAGCAGCGAGGCAGAGAGAGGTTGAACCGCGTTCAAAGATGTGGGGCAGTTGCAAGAGATCACACTGGCTCGGGGGGTTATGAGGCTTTGGAGCGGGAGGAAGCAGCCCTGTTGTCATCATGGGAGCAGTGGGAACGTGGAGCACTGCAGACACGTGCCAGTCTGGAGACTGCACTCTCACAAATATCCAGCTCAGAACAGGAGTTTAATAGTTTATTGGCACAGCTGGAGCAAGACCTGAAAGACTTCAGCTGTCAGCTGCAGAACTGGCGATCACTACTGACCCAAGCAGAGGGAAAAAATGATGGCGAGGAGGCTGTTAAAGGCTGGCAGATAGCTAAGGCAGGTCACAGTTTAGTTTAGTGACTGCATTAACTAGAGAAACTACATTACTAAAACATGTAAAAGACATGTCTGTGCTTCTAATTATCTTTTGCTTTCCAAACAGGAAACTTTAGAGGAACTTGTCAAAGCTGAGGCGATTTCTGATAGTCTGAAGACTCAACTCAATGATCTGTGCCGATTCTCCAGAGAAATGGGTACACAGTCTGAGAGAGTTTCTGCTCTTATTAAGGAATACAACAGGTAAGGAAAATGTAAACATGGTAACTGGTAGCCAATGAAAACTGTTGCTACATTTAGGCTAGCTTCTATTTTCAGATTCTTTATTGCACACATTTAAATAAAATGGTAACACTTGTTCAGTTTGGTTAAATATGATTGTATAAACTTGTACTAATGTTTTGCAAGTTTGATTTGTCTGTTTTTTCCTTTCAGGCTGTACAGTTGTTTTTTTTTCCACTTTTGCTGTTTTTGATTGGCTTGTTTTACATGTTGAATGCAGCAAATATAGCTGTTTGCTAAATATATGAAATGATATGAGAAATCTGTTTCTCTCTCAGCCTGAGTCTCCAAGCTTCCAGAGAGTGTCAGAGCAAAGAGAAGCTGCTGTTACAGGGCTTCCGCTCAGCCTTCAGAGCGTTTCAGCAATGGTTGGTCAATGCAAAGATCAATACAGCAAAGTGCTTCGATGTCCCTCAAAATGTCAACGAGGCCTCCTCTAGTTTGCAAAAAATTCAGGTGTGTCACTCCTGTCAAACATTACTGAATGTTTATATGCATATAATGATGGGACACCTGATTCCATTATTCTTCTCATAATAAAGTGAGGTTTTGATATTCAAAACCTAATATGTGTGTAATTATTTACTTAATATTGATACAGGGGCATGAAGAGAATGTCACCAACTGAGTTTTTCACATAACTTAATCTCTTCTCTCTCATTATTTCAGGAGTTTCTTAGTGACAAAGAACAAGGTCAGTCGAAGCTGAATGCTGTGCTTGTGAATGGAGAGCTTGTCTGTAGTATCGCGACTAAAGACAAAACTGATGCAGTTCGGGCTAAAATGAACACTGCCAAAGAAGACTGGAAAAACATTATGACTAATCTGCACAACAGAGAGACAAGTCTGCATGTAAGCATCATAATGTTGCCTCTCACAGCTGTGGCTTACTTCATTTCATTCTGCAAAACCTACAGAGTATTAATGAGCTATTTAGCAATAAAAGATCATATTTGTTTGTTATTTCAGAACCTTCTTTCTCAGATGAAGGATTTTGAAGCAAGTGCAGAACCTCTTCAGGAGTGCTTGAATGCCACAGAGCTGGCTGTCCAGGAGAGCAGCACAAGACTTCATGATCTCACGGCTAAAAAGCTTGAGCTTCACAAGCTACAGGTAATAATGTCTAATGTCCTCCAGGCTGGGAACAAAGCAATCATGTCAGTCAAGTGCAACAACCATTCAGTGCTTGGGTGTGAACAAAACTGCTACTCCATCGCAGAAGCTCATCAGTTTAGCAATCCTAAACTTAGAAGCACTGCCATGCACTTTTGCTAACTGTCAAGTCTTTCTACTTATCTTTGCTAACTTACATGTCTGCTTGATGTTTACTATCACATGATTAAATCTTTCATGTAGTTGTCTAAGCTTTTATATTGTATTGTTTGGCTTGACTGCATGTCATGACCATTAATGCTGGCCAAATGTCTCATTCACTGATTTTTTCATGTTCTCATCTCTAATACGCTGCTCCTAAGTCTGAATTTAACTATCCTATGTATCTGTGTTAGCTCGCATGCTTCTTTGATAACCTGCTTGTGCTCTTCCAGTCTGTGCTTGAGGAGTTAGCCTCTTACGAGATTCAGCTGAACAGGCTAAAAGAGAAGGCCCAACTGTTGTGGGATGAACACTCGGCCGGCAAGGGCTTTGTGCACCGTGTCTCGCAACTCTCTGCTCAGTACCTAGCTTTAACCAACCTGACTAAGGTAAAGTAACACCTCCAAAACTGCCTATGCACTGGGGCTTTTGTGGGGTTAAAACTGGAGCAGACACAGAGGCACTAGACTGGCTGGAGCTCTTAATATTGTTTCAGAGATCATTTCCAGTGAAGGTACTAATTCATCGTTAAACACTAATTTCTATCTTTTTGTTGATGTGAGTTGTAGAGAATAAATAACTAACTCAATGTCTTTTGTTAGACGTCTGAAATATTCATGAAATGCATCATGTTTACTGTGGATTTTGCTATCTGAGAAACCATAAATTAATTTTCCCCTTTTAATTTTTTGGTGCTCTATGGTTCTATAGGAGAAGGCATCCCGGATTGATCGGATTGTCACTGAGCACCAGCTTTTCTCCCAAGGGTTAAAGGAGTTGCAGAACTGGGTAGCTGACACCAGCCACATGTTGCAGACTTACTGTGCCCCCACCGCTGACAAAAATGTTCTTGATAGTAGGATGATCAAGCTAGAGGTAGTGAAAGGCACTCTTAAGTTTTCAAAATAGTATAGGTAATACCAACTACACCACTCTAATAACATGGGGGATTGTTGCACCAGGCTTTGCTGACTGCTCGTCAAGAGAAGGAGATCCAACTGAAGATGCTGATCACAAGAGGGGAGTCGGTTCAGAGAAACACCTCAGCTGAAGGTGTACCTGCAGTTCAGAAACAAATACAGGAGCTGAAAGACTCATGGGATGGCCTGCTCTCTGCTTGCATTCTTTGCAAAAGGTTTGTTATCTCCCACAGTTAAAAGTAGAGTAGTTGTTTTCCAAGAGTACTAAATTACAGTCAATTAATTAAATGCTTGGCCCTGCGATGGACTGGTGACCTGTCCAGGGTGTACCCCGCCTCTCGCCTGATGTAAGCTGGGATTGGCTCTAGCCCCCCCGCGACCCCGTTCAGGGAGAAGCGGTTGAAAATGGATGGATGGATAGTTGAATGTTTTAAAACAAAAATATGTTTAGTCAATGTGGAATGGACAGAACTGAAAAACATTCAGTTGTTTTAATCAACCTGCTCTAAATAATTTTATGGTGAAATGTCTACTGAACTCAACTGCCATTAGTTCCTCCCCTCTTAACTTCTTACTGTGTGTTTCTGTGCTTTGGAGAGAAGTCTGAAGAGAGGAGTTTGGGCTTTTGAATTGTTTATTTTCCAAATGTAACTTGCTCAAACCATTTTTCCAGGATCCCCTGCCCTACCTTTAACAACAATTAAGCATTTTGACAGCTTTATAGCACATTTTTCTCCTCAAAATGGTTCTGCCATTGCTGAAAATTTCACATACCGGTACCTTTTAGCTGTGACAGCTTATGCATCCACTCCTGTTCTGTATATTTTTCTATAAGCATTGCTGACTTACTCTTCTCATCTTGAAAAACAACAGTCAACTGGAGGGGTCACTGTCTAAGTGGACCAGTTACCAAGAGGATGTACGCCAGTTTGTGGCTTGGATTGAGCATGTGGAGGAGAGCCTTGATCCCAATGATAAACAGTGCCCAGAGATGAGAGAGAAAACAGCAAATCTGAGCAAAGCAAAGGTGCTGCAGTTTTCTGTGCAGTATTATTTATATCATTTAGGCATAATGCATATGCATTTGAATGAAATCAAAATGATTTTTTTTGCAGTTGCTGCATGAGGAAGTGCTCAGCCACAGCATGCTTCTGGACACAATAACTGCAAAAAGCGCTGGAATCACAGAGAACTATGTTACTCAGCTGGAGCTTCAAGAACTTCAGGAGCGTTATAACACCGTCAAAGACAATGCCATGGTAAGAAGTAGCAGAATGTGCTCATGGATGCATTGTGAGTTCTGTATTAAGTTTTCACATTAGTAGTATGACCTCCACCACAAAACATCTAAAAAGTAATCACATTAAAATACATTCCCAAGAATTTCACGTCCTAAAGTCAGTGATATGTGAATGTGAGGTGTAAAGTAATTTTGTAGATTTCATTGTAACTTATTAATGTACTTTACCAGACAAAGTTAATTTAAGAGAAATTCAAGGAAATAATTTCAAACCTTGTTAAAGATACTAAAAATACACACAAATCCATCCAATGGTTGCATATTAATCTAAATGTTGAAGGAAATCTGAGAATAACTTGTAAACTTTGAGACTTGAGTTGATTCAGTATCATCTTTGTGCTGGTCCTCAGAGAGCAGTTGGTAAAGCAGAGGAGCTGGTGAAAGCCCATCAGGAGTATCAGCAGGGCCTTCATGCATTTGAAGAGTGGTTGGAACAGGAACAGGAGAAGCTTGGCTGCTACACGCAGCTGGAGGGGGATGTTGATATGCTGGAGGAGACGCTCCAAAAGCTGCAGGTCTAAAACATATTCATTATTTATGTTGTTATTGATCATGGCATGCCATCATGACACTACCACAAACAGCTACATTATGCACAGATATAGAGCACATTTAACCATTAACCTATAATTACAGGAACTACAGCTTCACTGCACAGAGGGCCAGGCTTTACTTAACATGCTGCTGGTCAGTCGAGAGCTGGTGATTTCCTGGGGTCTGCCTCAGATAGAGGACAGAGCATTGGAAACACTTCAGCAGGAGTGGAGGCTCTACCAGGCTCAGCTGGCTGACACCCGTGCTCAGCTCAACAGTGCTTTGGCCAAACTTCGGCAGATGGAGCAGAAGTTCCAGCGTCTCGACAGTTGGCTGAAAGGCATGGAGACCAAAGCACAACTGCGGAGTAATCGCCGGTCTGACCGTACCACCAAAGAGGCTCAGCTGCAGATGATAAAGGTCAGTGTATTAGCCACAAAAGCTGCACACTTGAAAATATTTAGTTTGTTGTATAAATTTGAATGATTTTTAAATTGTTTGACAAGTGATGCAACAGAATATGGTAGAACAGTAAATATCTTTAGTTTCCCAGTTTTCTATGAGTCATTTCATCAAGACAGATTGTAATACTACATAATACTTCTATTATTAGAGCTGGCAGGAGGAAGTTCTAGTTTATCAAGAAGAAATGGAAGGCCTCACTCTTTTGGCTCAGCAAGTTCTGGATGAGACGCACATCAGCAGCCGCATCAGTACCAGAGCCACTCAGATCACAGCACGCTACCACGCTCTGCTCCTGCATTTACTGGTAAATCAATGTGAAACATAACATTACAGTAAAACATAACTGTATATGCAGCAGTGTGTATGCCAACATTAAAATAGATGCTTACTGCATCCCTGCAGTGCACAATTCTGTTTAAAACGGATACCATAAATATATAAGTCTATATTTTGCTGGTTGTTAAACTTGCTTTTTCCTCTGCTTTTAATATGTAGGACACAATCAAACAACTCCAGGAGGAAGTGTTTTGCATTGAAGAAGCTCAAAGTGTCTTCAACATCTTCTCTGACTGGCTCAGCACAGCTCAGAATAACTTCAGTTCTGTGGCCACAGGTGTTGATATAGTTGACCGCTTTGCAATGGAAAGAAAAATGAAGAAATTGGAGGTATGTTTTAGGATGCTGTGCTCATGTCCTGTATGCCAACAGAATGTGGTGTCACTTGTATAAGTCTACCATATGCTAAAAACATTTCAGGCTCTTCAGGGTGACATGGAGCAGGGTCACACTTATCTAAAGACACTGAGAGAGAAGACAGAGCGAGCCATGGCATTCTTGGAAGAGCCTGAAGCAGACCAGCTAAAGGAAGAAGTAAACACTCGATTCTTTCAACTAGAGGAGATATTGGCAGCTCTGCGTACAGAGCATAGCTCCCTTGAGAAGTGCATCTCCCTCTCTAAGGACTTTATGGATAAATACAAGGCCCAGGCTCAGTGGGTGATGGAGACCAAAAACCTATTAGCATCAAGTGTTGAGCCTAAAGCTGAACTCTATCACAAGAAGGCTCAGCTTGCAAAGTACAAGGTAAGCTAATGTCTGTAAATGATTTATCTTCTTCAGAGTGATAAAACTATTATATTATTTGTGTTTTTTTTACATCAATACAGACAATCCAACAAACTGTACAGTCTCATGACTCAGCAGTAAAATCTGTCATTGAGAAAGGAGAGGTGCTACTTGAAGCCATTAATGACCCCACTATCAGTGAAAATATGAAAAAGCTACAGGGTGACTATCAAGACCTCTGTTTAGCAGCCAAGGTATGAAACTTATTCTGCTGGGATGTTGTATAAGGAGCAATAACTAAATATATTACATATTTTAATCATTTATATTGCATTATGTTCTTATTGTATTCTTACATATTAATTGTAAAAATATGAGCTTTGTTTTGTGTTCTTTAGACACATGTCCACAACCTTATGGAGTGGGTGAAAGAACATGAAGACTACAACACTGAACTGCAAGAAGCTGAGAAGTGGCTGCTGTATATGTCCAGTAGACTGGTGACCTCAGACTCCATGCAAACCAGTAGCATGGAGATGGCTACTCAGCAACTTGCTCGACACAAGGTAATCAACTCCACCATGTCCCACAAAAATTACGTTTTTGCATTAATGTTTATTATGTTGCACTCAACACTATCATGCAAAATTAGTTATGAGTGTTTGGCATATATAAGATGTGTATATCAAAGAAGTTTACTTATTTAACAACAATGACAGTTTAACCGTTTTTGTAGAACAGAATTGGTCTCATATCTTTTCTCTTAATCAACTGTTTTGTACTGTATGCTTGATGTTTTTAAGGCTATAATGGAGGAAATAGCCAGTTTTGAAGAACGTCTCTCTAGTTTGAAGCAGAAAGGTGAAGGCCTTGTCACCAGCTGTACAGAACAAGTTCAAGCTAAGCTCAGTCAACAAGTCCAGGCTCACCAACAGGGAACCAGAGATAGCTACTCTGCCATTTGCAGCACCGCACAGCGCGTGAGTTACAAATGAAAACGATAACTCTTTACTAACTCTTTATTTTAAATTTTCTTAGATTATTCCATGAAAGAAAAAGGACGTCTTTTCACCAAATCTCCTTGTCCAACAGGTATATCAGAGTTTGGACCGGGAGTTGCAGAAACACGTTAGTCATCAGGACACTCTCCAACAGTGCCAAACCTGGCTCTCGACTGTACAAGAGGAGCTTCAGCTCAATGACCAGGGACCATCAGGCCTGCAGGAAGCATTGAAGCAGGTATTGGAAAAACAAACAATTTAGCTTTGGAATGCAAGATCATTTGCTTTACTAGTTTTTCTGATTTATTTGTACTAATTACTTTCTCACAAAGGTGAAACAATACAGGGCCCTTCAGGAGCAGGCCAGCACATACCTGGATCTGGTGTGTTCTGTGTGCGACCTGTCGGATGATGCTGTGAGAGTCGCAGCTGCTGAGGTCCAGCAAATTAAACTCACAGTCAGTATTACTTTACCTCCTTTCTATACTGCATAAAATAAATGACTGAATCATGATTATATAATTATTATATCAAACTCAGTCACAACTGCTGCAGTTGGTAGTTGGATAAAATGAAGCATTTTTTAACTTGTGTTACAGAAAGTTGATTGTGCATACCACATCTGCTAGAAATATTTAGCTGACATTCATCAGCGTACTTATTCAGACATACAATATGACTGCAAATGTGACAGCTATACAATAAATTTAGCACTGCGTAACATCTGAATATATAATATATTATACCATATATATTATATGCATTGATTTGATGTATGTTTGTTATTTAAGTGTGCTTGTATGCATGTGTACGTTGATTAAAAGATTTGGTTATCTATGTGTTTGTGCAGATAGAAGAAAGGATGTCCAGTGCACAGGAGCTTTCAGAGGGCTGGAGAGAAATCAAGGAACTGAAACAAGATTTGACGAGCTTGTTTCAAGACATGGAGCAGCAGCTTCTCAGCCTCTCCAGAAGACCAGCAGAGCTGGAGATTAAGATTGCTCAAAACATGCTTGTACAAGCCAAGGTATACACCAGTATCTTAATTAATTGCTTGATTTTGCAGAAGGGAATGTCTCTTTTTATTTAACTGTATATATTTTCAATCTGCACTAGTGCTTTTTTGCTTTTTTAACGTAATCATACAATACAGATAATTCAGACATTCTGTTTCAGATGTTTTCCTTCTTTTGACTTGGGAAATTAAAAGATGTAAAGAGAGATTTGTTAAGATAAATGCAGGTATTTTGTTTACCATCAAACATACTGCTTGTTATTCAGGAATGCTGCCAGCAACTGCAGTCTAAACAGAGTATCCTCACCAAGATGACAGAGACTGTGAGCAGATTGACTGGTGGCCAAGACTCTCCGGAACATGCAGAACTTGACCGTCTAAGCCATTCCTGGCTGGAGCTCTGTCACCAGGCCAACAAGCTGCAGACACAGAGAGAGGAGGATCTGCAGAGGAGTAAGGAATATCATGACTGTATTGCTGCAGTGGAGGGGCTGTTTGAACAGGTGTCCAAAGAGTGGGACAATCTAGCCAGGTGTGTTTGTACATACAGTTTACAAAAATGTTTTAAAAAAATCACATTTATGATACTTTGTTTAATTTGTTTTCATTATCTTTTTTGTGTACCACAGAACGGATGCTGAAAGTTCATCTCAGCATTTGGAGGCACTGCAGAAACTTGCTGTAACTCTGAGAGAACAAAAAGGGGCTCTTGAGGACCTTAAAGAACAGAAACAGAGAGTCATTCAACACTTGAACTTGGATGACAAAGAACTGGTAAAAGAACAAATCAGCCATTTTGAGCAACGTTGGTCTCAGATGCAAAACCTAATTGACAGAAAAATCCAGGACTCAGTGGTGACTTTGGAGGAAATGAGTCAAGTGGAGGGTCGCCTGAGAGAAGCTCGGGACTGGGCAGAGGAGCAGCAACCTGCTCTGTCTGAGGCCATGAAAATGAGTCCACCTCCTGAGTTGGCACAGAGTTTCCTCTTTGACCATTTGAGCATCTGCAGTGAATTGGAAGCAAAGCAGCTCCTCCTGGCTCAGGCCATGGCGGATGCTGACAGGGTGCTAGCACGACTCGGCCTTAATGAACGGCAGCATCTACAGCAACTCATCTCTGACACACAGTCAGAGGTGGAATCTCTGAGTGTGAAAGTGGTGCAGCGGAGAAAACACCTCAGCAAGGCTTTTACAGAGAGGACCCAGTTCTTGATGGCTGTTAGTCAGTCTATTTCTTGGGTTCAGCAAAATGAGAAGAAAGCTCAGGCAGAGGAGTACATTGCTTTGTTGCCTGATGACCTTGCAAAGCAAGTACGAACATGCAGGAACATTCAAAGCAGTCTGAAAGCCTATCAGAGTGAACTAACGTCTCTGTGGTCTCAGGGGAGAGACCTTATGAGGGATGCCAGTGAGGAAGAAAAGAATGAAATTCTTACAAAGTTGCAGGAGTTGCAAAATATCTTTGACAGAACTCTACACAGATGTGGACAGAAACTTCAAGAGCTTGAAAAAGTACTCGTCTCCAGGAAATATTTTAAGACAGATTTCGAGAGAATATGTCAGTGGTTAAAACAGGCTGATATTGTTACATTTCCAGAGATTAATTTGATGGTGGGAGATGCTGAATTGGAGGTACAGTTACTGAAGTATCAACAGATAGTTGAGCAAGCCATTGATTATGAGAATCTCCTGCTAATTGTGCAGAGAGCAGGTCAGGAAATTTTGCCCACTCTGAATGAAGTAGACCACTGCTATTTGGATGAAAAACTTAATTCCCTCCCTCAGCAATATAACAGCATATTAGCACTAGCCAAAGAGAAACAGGAGAAAATCCAGCAGGCCATTCTTACAAGGAATGAGTACACATCATTCATCGATGTCACCCACAAAGCACTGCAAGAACTTGAGGAACAGTTCAATAGTCTAGGGACCCAGCCAGTAGGCTTACAAACAGAAGAGGTTGTCAGTTTGCAGAGGGATTACAAAGCAATCCAGGCAGATCTCAGCAACCTGGGTCTAGCTGTAAGTGAACTAAACCAGAAAAAAGAGGGATTTCGTAGCACTGGTCAGCCCTGGCGCCCAGAGGAAATGACCCAGCTAGTGAGCCTGTACAATGGACTAAAGAGGTTGGTGGAACAGAAAGTGGAACACTTGGATGAAACCTTAGAGTCTTTCGAGGACCACAAAGCGATGGCTATGCAAGTTGACTTTGAGTTGAAGGCCACAAAAGAGCAGCTGGTTAAAGTAAGTGCAGAGACACAATCGGCTGAAGAGAGGCTGAAGAACTACCACGCTCTCGCAGGAAGTCTCCAGAGTGCTGACTCTCACTTATCAAGACTGATGGAGCAGATGGATACTCTCGCCCCACGTGTGGACCAAGCAGCGCACGATGCCTCTAAAGAGCAAGTGGTTTTGTGGCAGGATGAACTGAGATCTTTACAGGCTGCAGTCGGGGAGTTGATTGAAGAATGTGAGACCAGGTTTATCCAAAGTAAAGACTTTGAGACAGAGATGAAGAGGACTTTGGACTGGCTGCAGCAGATCAGGGATGACCTAGACTGTGCTGTGATCGTGGATGTCAGAGTTGAGAAAATACAAGAGGAGATCCGGAAGCAGCAAATCATGCAAGAGGAAGTGCAATCCAGACTGAGAATTGTGGCTGCTCTCAGTAGCCGGGAAAAACAAGAGTATGTGAGTGCCAACGAGCTTGTTCCTCCCCACGTAGATA
The DNA here is from genome assembly GCA_037177535.1 of Pseudomugil gertrudae. Taxonomy (NCBI): domain Eukaryota; kingdom Metazoa; phylum Chordata; class Actinopteri; order Atheriniformes; family Pseudomugilidae; genus Pseudomugil; species Pseudomugil gertrudae. Next base: position 16,839,292 of record JBAMHV010000021.1, read on the forward strand.
CAAGCCTGGAAGAAATGGCTAAGCTGCAAGCTGATGTTCAGAAAGCACTAAGTGCCAAACAGGTGGGACTGCCTTGCTTTTACAGTAACATTATTTTATTTAAAAATGGTTGACACTTTCTCATATTCTTATATTTTCCATTTGTGTGAAGATTACTCTGGATGAAGCCTTGGTCCTGTGCCAGAAGTACCACTTCCGGATGCAGTCAGCCTGTGAGTGGTTGGAGGATGCTGTGTCTTTCCTTCAACAAGCCAGTTTGGGAGTAGACGTTGAAAATTACGAGGAGTGTCTCAGGCAGCAGGCGGACATTTTGGCAACAGAGCAAGAATTTCTCATCCATATAGAGGAGCTGCAGACCCTGCTTCCTCAGCTGGCCAACCTGGTCAACCCTACGGCTAAAGAGCAGCTGCGGGTGAGCGTTGAGTCGGCAAAGCAGAGAGGCGTGGAGGTTCGAGATCAGCTCCAGTGCCACGAGGATGTCTTACACAGGTATGTGTACAATGAATGAAAAAAATGACATTTTATCTGCTTTGTTGTTACTGTTAACAGCAGCATCTAACACTAATATATAACTTTTTTTCCTAGCTGTGTGGCCCAGTGGAAGTCATTCCAGGAGGCAAGGCAAACTGTAATTGAGCTGATGAATGAGGCAGAAAAGAAGCTTACTGAATTTTCTACTGCAAAGGCAGCCACTAGTCAAGAGGCCGAAGACAAGCTATGTAGTCATCGGGTATGAGAGATAACGATATATTTTGTCATGAAACGTATGTAGTGCTTCTGCAAATGCTATAAGTTATTCATTGTCTGTTTAATGTCTCTTTAGTCTCTTGTATCACTTGTTAATGGCTTCCAAGAGAAGCTGAGTGGTTTAGAAGAGCAAGCTGCTCAGCTGGAACTGGTCGGGAGTGATGCCAGCAAGGCCACCATCAGTCGCTCAATGACCACCGTGTGGCAGCGCTGGACACGACTGCACAGCGTGGCACGAGGACAGGAGAGAGTACTGGAGGATACAGCGCAGGAATGGAGGACTTTCAGAGAAAAGGTATACAGGCAGACAGTGATTTGAAAGGATTGGTAAAAATATGTTACATTTTTCAGCCTAACTTTATTTTCATTTATAGATGGTGAAAGTTAGAGACGTCTCAGATGAGCTTCAAAGTCGTTTCCCTGACAGTGCAGTGGAAAAGGCTTCCAAAGCCACCCTGCAGTCTCTGTTAGACCAACACGACTTGCTGAGCCAAGACCTGGAGCGGGAGCTCTCCTCGCTCACACTGTTGCGTCAGTATGCTCTGAGTCTGCTGCATGATGTGGAAGTGCCTTCACCAACAAATGATCAAGATGAGCTGCCCAGCCTGAAAGAGATCAGAGCTGTTCAGGACCAAATGGAAAGGTGAGAAGAACTGACTGCAACAAATGGATTTTCATAAGTTAAAAAAAACATTAGCAATATGGTCAATAAGATTTTGAAAAGAATTAATTTTCTGGATCCCCCCCCACAGTCTTTTGACACAGTCCAGGACCAAACGGGCTCAGACAGCTCAGGAACTGAGGGAAAGAGAGGAAGTGGAGAAAGAACTTAGTGTTGTGAAAGCCTGGATCCAAGAGACACGAGAGCTACTTCTCAATCCCACACCAGACATAGACTGTCTGTTGCAGGAGTTGGAGGTATTTCTGCCATCTAAACAGTGACTCATCATTTTCTTTTCTATTCTATTCTATTCTATTCTATTCTATTCTATTCTATTCTATTCTATTCTAATAGAATATAATTTTTATTAATATGGTCATATAAATTCTTTTGAATATAATGTATTATCTCTTTGTTATGTTCAGATTGTACATGGTGATGTAATCACGTATCGTCAGAATGTGGATAAATTAGCCGAGCAACAGCAAAGCAAGTACCTGGACCTTTACACCATTCTCCCTTCTGAAATTTCTATGCAACTAGCCGAGGTCTCACTTGCTTTGGGTGCTATTGAAGATCAGGTACATCAGGCTATATCTTATAGTCAGATTCTAATGTAAATATAGTGTTTGACTTTTTTTCATTGGCAAAGTAGAATTTGTCTTATAGGCCAAAAGTTATCTTGAATGTCAGCTCATGTGGCTCTATTTTTTTCCTCCATGTCCAAGGTCCTTTCTAAAGAGAGAGAAAACCAGAAAACAAGAGAAATAAAGGAAGATTTCAGCTCTAGAATACACGATATATCTGAGAAACTAAAAGTGATCTCAAACAGATTTAAGGACAAATCTCCTGATGTTGACCATGCGAAAGAAGAGGTTAAGGTATTTCCCTGTTTCTTGTTTGGTGTTACTCATGTCTTTCCTCAAACTGACATAAAAAGCTGTTTTCTGCCTTTTATTAATATTGTGAATATACTTTTTGCTCCTCATTTCTCAGAGTCTTCTTGAAGACTTGGACTCCTGTGGACGCACTCTTGCAGATTTGGATGCTGCTGTACAAGAGTTTGGCCGTAGAAACCCCCTACTGGCCAAACAGCTGAGTGACGCTATAAGCAAACTGTCAGAGATGCATCATCACACTACACGGTTAGCAGACTGTAGGAACAACTGGCTCAAAAAGGTTAGCTTTAGTATTTTTAAGTATTTTGCTAAAACACTTGTGAATATTACAGCACAGTCATACTGATAAGAATACCTGAATGATTCTTCTTTCTGGCTTTTCAGGCTGTCTGCTATATAGATGAGTATAATGAGATGCTGGACTTTATATTGAGGTGGTCAGAGAAAGCCAAAAGCCTGGTGAGGGCAAACATCATCTGGAATTCTACTGTTCACCTGCAGGAACAGATACGAATGTATCAGGTGAGTGGGATGTTTTTTACATTACTAAAGCAGTGGAAGTTAATTCAGCAATCTAAAACAAATCAGATGTTGCATAGAGACCAGTACTTTTTTGGTTTCTTACCATATGTGGGTCATTTTTCACATGCCTTTTATTTTCCTCTGTGGCGCTTAGGCTGTCCTGCGGGAGTCTCGAGAACTCCATGGAGATCTGGAGTCCATGGCAGAGAAAGTCGAACTTCTTTCTGAGGTGCTGCATGTGGAGTCAATGAGCCAGCAGGTTTGGGAACTCAGCCGGCATACTGATGAGCTTCAGCAAAGCATCAAGACACGACTCCAGAGCCTGCAGGATGCAGACAAGGTAACGTTAACTTTTAAAGTCACAAATGTTCTTTTCTTTTTTTGTAACATTTGTGATTCTTTTTCAGCTTTTATCACGTTGTATAATTTTCAACTTGTGTTTTTAGAGTATGGAAGCTCTGGAACATGAAGTCAAGGCCCTACATGTTGCTCTGGAGCAGGTCCAAGCCACCCTCACTTCACCAGAGTTGGCGCGCCAAAGCCTCAAAGAACAGCTGGCTCAGAGACAGGTAACCATAAGGCATTAAATTCATCTACAGCTTTTTCCAAAGTGATTGCAAAATTTAGTACAATATGAAATTTCTTTGGGTTTGCAGCGTTTGTTGGCAGATATGGAGAGCTTCAAGCAGCAGGTACAGGCAGTACAGCTGTGCCAGAGTGCCCTGCAAGTCCCAGAGGAGGTGATGCCCAACCTTGCCATCTGTCGCACAGCTCTACGTCTGCAGCAAGAAGCCAGTCACATGCAGCATGTAGCCATTCAGCAGTGCAACATCTTACAGGTACAATGGGCATGGTAGCTGTTGTTAAGCCACATTGTTTTCTATTCTATTCTGTTCTGCTATTCTACAGTCATTTAGCAGACGCTTTTCTCCAAAGCAACTTACATTTGGGACGTGGGGTTCAGTGTCTTGCCCAAGGACACTTCAGCATGTAGTCAGAAGGAGGCTGGAATGTTTCCAGGTGGCAGATGACTGCTCTTACCTCCTGAGCTACAGCCTCCCCAGCAATTAATGATGTTAATCTAGCATTCAAATGTGTTTCGCGTTAGGAAAATTGTTGAAAAGCACAGCAAGCAGCTGGAGTGACAGTTTCAGATGTGAGAAAGAGGGTTTCTTTTTGTCTAACAAAGTGACTTTCTTTTTTTTCCAGGAGGCTGTGGTTCAGTATGAGCAATATGAACAGGAAGTCAGAGATTTACAGGGGCTGATTGAGGAAGCTCACCGGGTCATTCAGGACATACCGATCCCCACCAGTAACATCCAGGAGCTGCAAGCCCAGATTCTTCACCATGAAGTAAAACATCTTATTTTAATATTCCTACAAGCACGATTCAGGGAGGGGAAGCAACTTTTATGTTGTATGTATGAAAACTGTAGGATCTGTGCATGAATTTGAAGGTAATTTACATAAAAACGCCCCCTTAATGTCAAATGAACACACAGATGATTATTTGCAATGTAATGTCAACAAGGCAGCTAATGTATAGCTCCAAGCCAAATGTTGCTATGAGAGCAATAGTGTAACGTACTGTAATTGTAATATGTTTAAAATACACTAGTATTAGTGCAATTACTGTTAATCACTCATCAATTTAGCACAGACTAAATGTTTGTGTTGGATTTTCTGAGCTAGTTTTAAGTCATTAGCTTGACTTTGCATTAAGCTTTGTGTTCTTGTACAGGAACTTGCCCAGAAGATCAAAGGTTACCAGGAACAAATTGCTTCACTAAATTCAAAATGCAAAATGCTGGCAGTGAAGGCCAAGCATGCCACCATGCTGCTGACAGTGAGTGATACAGAAGGACTTCCTGAAGGTCTGCATGACATAGAAGGGGAGAAAAGCAAGAAATCTTCAGCACAAGCTGTTGTAGTAAGAGACTCTTCAAAAGCTGTTTCTGTATTTTTCTACTACGTCTGACTTTAGCTTTTTAATAAAATGGACTTTTCTATGAATAACTCTTTCCAAACTTAAACTTTCCCTATCTGTTATTGTTGCTTGTGTGCTGTGTCAGATGACAGCTGGTCGCTGTCACACTCTACTGTCGCCTGTTACTGAGGAGTCAGGCGAGGAGGGCACTAACAGTGAGGTCTCGTCTCCTCCTGTGTGTCGCTCTCCTTCTCCTACAATTTACACTGAAGCCACTATTACTAAGGTATCTGTCCTCTCTTTCTCTTCATTAATTTTCTGTCATTCAGATCTGTCTTAACTGCATGTACTTGCAAAAATGTCTTTTTACCGGTATCTGTGTATAATAAGGTGTTTCCAAATATTTTCCTGTATTACTTCTTCTGAGATCTTTTCTCTATTATTTACCTAGTAAAACACACATGCAGTTAATCAACAAAAAATTAAAAAACAGTCTATGCAAGTGTTCAATAACATACAGGATATTCTCCACCTTCACCTGCAGTTTTATCATGCACAACTGTAAACTGGGGCTTCATAAACCTGATGTTTTAATGTTTTCTGTAGATGGGACGTGGAACACTTATAAGAGCTCCAATCCAAGAATTATATGATCCAACGTTTGAGTCTGTAGCCAACTTAGATGACCTACAGCGTTCATGGGAGACTTTAAAGAATGTGGTATGTTAATAAAATAAGAGCTTTTACACTTTCTTTGTATAAATATGATTCTGTTTACTCTTACGTATATACTTGTTTTAGAACAGAATGAATTAAAAATCACTTTATTTAATACTTAAATGCTCAAATCATAAACAAATGTTATGTGTATGCCTGATGTATAGATTGTGTTAAACTAACCTACTGTGGATATTTATTTTATTGATTTACAGATTAGTGAGAAGCAAAGATCTTTGTATGAAGCACTGGAGAAACAGCAGCATTACCAAGGTTCTCTACAGTCAATCTCTTCTAAAATGGAGAGTTTGGAAGCCAAACTTAGTGAGCCTCTGACGGCCGATAAAAATCCAGTTAGCCAGATTAAGGCTCATGAGGTGAGTCCTGAGGAAATTTTGTGTGTGTGTGCGTGTTTGTGTGTTTAGAGAGCAGTGGGAGAAAATCATATCGGTGGTAAGTCACCTCCACCTGTTTAACAGGAATAGGTTTGATGCCATTCCTGGAAGGAAACACACATTGTCTTAATCATACAGTGTCCATGTTGATATTTTTTACAGTTTTGATAAATGACTGGGGCTGCATCACAGCCTCACAGCAAGAAGGTTGCTGGTTTGAATCTTGGCTTGTGCAGTGGCTTTTCTGTGTGGTGTTTGCATTTTCTCCCCATGCTAGTGTGGGTTCCCTCTGGGCACTCTGGCTTCCTCTTACTGTCCAAAGATATGCGTGTTGCATGATGTTTATTGATCATTCTAAATTGTCCTTAGGAGTGAATGTGCGTGTGCCTGCTTGTTTGTCTCTCTGTGATGGACTGGTGGTCTGTCCAGGGTGTACCCCACCTTTCTCCCGCTGATTGCTAGGATAGGTTCCAGCTACCTGTGACCCTGAATTGGATGAAGTGGTATGAAAATTGATGAATGGATGATGACTGAACAGGATTTTAGGAAGCCAACTTGTTTTGATGAAGGTGGTTTTTAGTCAAGCCCCATGTTTTTGTAAAATTGTCAGGCTTTTTGTTTTTCTGGTGAAAGCTTCATTTAGTCTACCACCATATTATCAATAATGTTGTATGGTTTTGAGATAATACAGCTTGTGCCAACATTTCCAAAAGTTATTTTCCCACCAAATAATTTTTGCAACATCTTATCATAAAACAAAAACACCCCTTATTCAAATTGATTTATTAATTAGTTAATGGAATTTAAACCTTTAGAGTGCCATATATACAGACTGGAATATATCATAAGGATGAACATCTGTGTGGAGTGTGTGCGAGCTTTAATATTTTATGTACTTCAGACAAGACTGAGGTTATCTTTACAATTAATACAACACAGCAAACATCAGCAAACAAGTTTTTTTTTCAAACCTGGCTAATTAGTTTACAACTTCCACTGTTATAAATGCTCTAAGTGGTGTTACAGAGATCCATAAGTTTCTCTGTTTGATAATGACATTATCCAGAGAGTGTAATTTATTCAACTACTACCATTGCCAAATCAAATACGCTGACTGTTTTTAGATAGTCAGCTTGTATAATACGATCTCTGTCCCATGGATTTATTATTATAGGAAGGAAAAATACCTTTGCCACAACACCCTGAACAACCGTTTCAGATTTATGTTTTTGTCTTGTAACTGAGCACACTGTGTTGTTTCTTTAATCATCCAAATATGCTCCAGCAATCACACACTCAACACATTTTTAAAGGAGTTATTTATTTAGTCAGTCAAAATGTGATGATATAAGCAGTGAGAACATTTTTGCATAACCAGAAATATGGGTATAATTTGTTCCTGCTAAAACAAAGATTTCTATTTTATGTTTGGATTTAAAATAACTCCGTTACAGTAATTCAAAGTTTCAGTAACTTTTCCTAATTTATTTTAAAGAAGCACACAGAACACATAATTACAAACTAAACTTATCAATACACGTAAAATACTTATTGTTTGTCTGAATTTTGTGTGCAGAGTTTAGTAGAGGAGATTCATAGTGTACAGGACGACATTGACAGGCTGCAGGCTAAGTTCACAGAGGATCTGACTGCTGATGCTGAAGACGCAGACATTGCTGACCAACTGGCCATGCAGTCCTCGCTGGCTGTGTTGGCTGAGAGGATGGCCACCATCCAAATGAAGGCTTCAGGGAAACAACAGCTACTGGAGGTAGCTTTATCCCATTTGTAGCGGTGCTTTGCTGGGTTTCAGTTGTGTTTTGTTTGTAAATGAAACCTTATCTGAGAATAAGAAAATAACTGATCTGTATAGAAAATGTAATAACTTGTCAGTTGAGAGTTTTGCTGGTAAATGTCTCCATGAAAATGTGAGTTCTGTGGGATCCAGCAAACACTGAAACAATGATAGAAACTCTTCAACAGAAATGTAATAATAAATGTGTGATCTTCCCTTCTGTAGGAGTGTGTCAGTGAGCGTCTGGAGAGTGAACGTCAGGAGCAGGCCATACAGTTCTATCACGCCCAGGCTGATGAACTGAATCAGTGGTTAGGCAGGATGCGCAGTGCTGTAATCTTCATCCTTGAACCTACACCTGCAGAAGATAAAGATGTAGAGCTTCAACTCACTGAATGTCATGTAAGTGCTCCCCCTGCTGTGTGCTCTGAGTAATGTATCTAAATGCAGTTTTTGAATAGCATTTTATTGAATGATGTGGATTTATGACTATAAATATATGAGGGCCCTCTTTTAGAGCAGACTATTGCAGAGGAACTTGCAGGAATGACAGACAGCTCTGAAAAACCTTTGAACTGGATTTTTAGTCTTTGTTTCCGATCAACATACTAATGCAAGTCAAAAGAGGATTATCAACATACATCTTATCTTGCAATATTTCCTTTCCCACATTACATGCGGATCATCACATCGGCTTTTCAGAAAGTAAACAAGGGCATTAGTGGAGTTAGAGGGGCATTCAGATGGCTGGACTGCTAAGCGACTGTAGCACTAGTCTTAAGCAGATTATGCAGAGGTTTCTGTGGGACAGGAAAGTGTAGAGCACAGGGTGGAGTGCTCATGGTTTGTGGGTTTCAGACGATTAATAGCCTGCCACTGGGATTGGTTCCGGCGATAAAGCTGCTAAAATATCCAAGTAGGGGAATCCTAGAGTAGAGGGAGGGAAGAACAGGAGAGTCAGACAGTTGCTTTCTACCTGACGCTATTTGTTGCAGAGGAGTGGCTGCCCTTCAAGAAAACATATGTCCTCTCAAATACTGGAGCAACATTTGTTGATGGGCATTGATAAGTGGTCTGGACTTACTATGGTGCTAAATACAGGACTACCATTATTGAATTTGACCGTGTGGATGTTTGCTGCAGAGCCTGCAGCGTGAAGGATTAGTGGTAATATGTTGCACAGGAGGCAAGGGTGGAAAGGTGGGCGAAGGACGAGAGCTCTCTCTGTCATGGGGTCAGGAGAAGCTGCTAGATTTGGGGGCTCAGCCAGACCTGGAGGGTCCATTGTGTAGAAGGAGGACCTAATGCAGGTTGGGACGCCATGTTTGAACTGGCCTCTCTCCTCCTGCTACTGCAGAACATGCTGCTGGAGATTGAAGAGAAGGTGACGGCTCTCTCTGAGCTGTCACTGCACAGCGAGAACCTGCTTCTTGAAGGCCGGACCGAGACCAGACAGGAAGCTGAACATTTGGCCAGGAGGTTACGTACATTAAAAGGTGGTTTGTTAGAGCTGCAGAGGATGCTACAAGACAAACAGATAAACATCCAGGTAAGAAAGTATTCAGATTTATGTGTTTTACAAACTGTTTGACCCTGTCACGGTGTGTTTTTTCCCTTTTTCCCACACTGATGTGTGTTGGCAATGATTAATGATGACAATGACAGTGACTGTTGTGTTTACAAGTGAAAGCACATGTGATAATGCAGTTAATCACATTTAAAGACTTTATCACAACATCACATAACATTTTCCCTTACTGCCATATTCTGTACTTTGCAAAACCCTATCCATAAAAGCATGATAAAAGCCTTATATAATGCTTTCAAAAGCAAATACACTATCAGATTAAAGCAAAATGCAGAAACATAATTTTTATTTCAGTAACAAATTCGCCAAACCCTTGAATCTATAATTAACAATATAAACTGTATTCTTCTGAAGGGCACTTTGCAGGAGTCAGAGGACAGTGGATCTGATTCCAGTGTCTCTCAGAGTCCCAGTGTGCAAGACTGGCTGGCCCAAGCCCAGACCACACGAACCCAGCAACATGAAGACAGCCTTCAGAGACAGAGGGTATTTTCAACATTGTTTTCAACCATATTTCACTACCTTTGAAAAGCTGTTCATGTGCATTTTCTTCCATGTGTTATTATTTTCTACTCGGAAAGTTAGACCCTGATAAAGTCTTGCTGTAATTCAAATCTGTCAGTGCCGGTTTAAAAAGTCTTTCCAGTTTTGTCATCATGATGGAGGAAATATTTATTTATTGTGCCTGCTTTGAATTCACCACAGGAATTCTTATTTTAGTTGTTTTATTCCTGTATTAATCTCCCACACAGCTAGTTCTTTTTTCAGGCACACTGTGTTTAAACAAATGTATGGAGTCTCTTGGCTAACTTCAAATAAAACGTTGTGATATTTCGTACTCAGTGCGATCTGATACTGTATGTGTGATTTGTTTTTTATGTGAAGGAACTAGAGGAACAGCTTGCAGAGCAGAAAAGGCTGCTCCAGTCAGTTGCTAGCAGAGGGGAGGAGATCCTCATCCAACAAGCTTCACCCATTAGTGCCAGGTATCTTATATCAGTGTTTGTACAATGTTTATAGAAACAGAAATAAAATCTTATTCACTCGTTCTTTTTATGTTTTTGCAGTGCAACAGAGCCATTTTCATCAGCCGCTTTTGCTGAAGTAGGACAAGAACAGATGAGGCAGAGATGGGAGAGTCTCAGACTAGAGCTCAAAACTAAATTGCAACTCCTGCAGAAAACACTGGAGCAGGACTACAAGCAGCCGGTACAATGATGTCAACATACGGTGGTGATAATAAAGGTCATCAACTGTCATTGACTTTCATCCATTTTTTTTTCTTATTTCTTTTTCAGGTTTTTTCCAGAGCTTCTCGTGTAACCACAGCTGGATCACTGTTTAAAGGGGAAAGCCAGGCTGACGAGTCCTCCTTAAAGACTCTGTATGGAAGCTTCAGACAGTCAATCGAGGATATGACCACTCAGGTTTTGCCATTTCTTTGACTATTTTATACATAATGATGTACACTTTTTAAAAAAGTCCTGAAGTTAAGGGTGTTTTTGTGCATCTAGCCTGGAGGTGGACGTGAGACACAGATGGCACATATGGAACAGCAGCTCTACACAGCCGTGTCATCCACCTCCTCCTGGTTGGATGGTGTGGAGAATAATGTTTTCTCTGGCCCGGTCCTCCTGGCTGAAAATGCAGACACTCAACTACAAAATCAGGAGGTACAGTTATTTTATTTCACTTTATTTTAAAAAAGAAGAAAAAATATGTAAATAAATCTATATTAAATTTTATATATTAAACTGTATTTCTTTTTAATGAGTACTTATTTTTACGACACGACAGAAGTAACATGCATTTTCAGTGTTTTAAAATACAATCTTGCTGACTCTGACTTCTTTCCAGATCCTGGAGAAGGATGTGAGGAATATGACGGAGGAGGTGAAACTCAGCCAGGCTCTGCTAGCTGGGTCTTCAGGTTTGAAGCAGGAAGATCGAGTACTGCTGGAGGACAACCTGGACTGTCTGAAAGAGAGATTAGGAGCTCTTGGTGGTGCTCTGGGACAACGCTGTGACCACATGAGAAACAAAGCAAATGAACTCACAGCCTATCAGGTTTGCTTCATGCGGCTCTATTGTTTATACTAGAGGGTTTTATTTTAATATTTCTTTTCATTTTTATAATTGGAACAATAATAACCATGGATTGTGTCTGCAAGGTGCAGGGACTCTGTATTCTGCCCTACTATCATTTGCACATTGTAAACTAGATGATATAAAATGAATTATTTCTGTCTGACAGACTGAATTGCAGCTTCTCCAAACTGCTTTAATTGAGACAAAATGCCAAATTCTACAAGCTTTAGCTGGAGCAATGGATAAACCAGCCTCACAACAGCTGCAGGTAAGCCAAGCATAATTCTGAATATGCATCACGTTCTAAATGAAGTGAGTCTGAACGTCAGGCACTAAATGCTTTCCTTCACTCAGGTGATTGCCACAGCAGAGGAGACTTTGAAAGACTTTGAACAGAGAATCACAGAGCTCAAAACCAGAGGAGCAGCACTACAGGCAGATCAGATCTCTACTAACAAACTGCTGAAACTACAGGTAAGTCATCATGATGGCTCTTACACAACATGTTCAACCTTTTTAATGAAAGGTGATGAATATAAATCTAAACTCTGGTGTAAAATGATTGATCTCAGAATTTGACCTGCTTCTCTCAGGATTCCTATGAGGAGCTAGTGATGACGGTGGGCTCTAGGCGAAGTGGACTGAACCAGAACATGGCACTGAAGACCCAGTATGAGCGTGCTCTGCAAGATTTGACTGACCTGGTTGACACAGCTAAAGACAAGATGGCTGCTGATCAGAGAATTATTGCCAGTTCTGTGGAGGATATTCAAAATCACCTTGACAAACATAAAGTATGATCATTGCTGAATTAGTGGCTTCAATGAATGTTTATAATCTATAGCATGAGACAGCGATCCTAATGCCAGTAATGAAGGAACAGACTAATAAAAGAGTCAAACAGATTTAGTCATGGTTCTATCTCTTATCTTTCTTAGGAATTTTTTCAGGGTCTGGAGTCCCATATGATTCTAACAGAAACATACTTCAGGAAGATCAGTGGCCTTATGCTTCCGAAAGAGAGTCGAGCCTTGGAAGAGATGCTCGCTGAGGCTCAGAGAGTTCTGAAAGAGGCTCACAGTAAAGGAGTTGAACTGGAGTGTATCCTTGAGGTAAGAGTAGTGACACAGTGATGCATATTTTTACAGACAAAGGTATTCAGGTAAAAGGTGGAAAAGCCTTCCAGGTGTCCTCATGAAAAACATTTTAACATAGATAATTAAACATTTATATAAAAAAGTAATTTCTCAGATAAATTATAGCCACATTTATGTGCTATTTTGTACAGTTACTTCAGTTTTTAAGGGTTTATATGCTGCATACAAATCCAGAATATCATAATGTACATATAATGTAAAACTAAATTAAGTGAGAACAGCCTTTCAATTAAAACCTTTTTATCAGTTTCCTATTTGTTCCTATCTGTTTTCATTATTACAGAAGTTACCACAGTGTTTTTAAAAACATGAATGCTAAATTTCTAGAGATTCATATGTTCCATATGCTCTGTTTAGTAGTTTTTCCTACTTATTTTACAGACCTGGTGCCGCCTAATGCAGGACTACCAGAGTCTGACCCACCAGCTGGAAGCAGTTGAAGGAAGTATCCCCTCTGTCGGCCTGGTGGAAGAAACTGAAGATAGGTTAATGGACAGAATCTCTTTGTATCAGGTGCAAAATGATATTGATTCATGTTTTAGGGCATACCATATTCATCTTTAGCTGCTTTCTCTTGTGGGATTTGATGATCAGAAAGGTGCAGCTTAGATTAGATTCTTAATGTCTTCCTGTGTGTTTGATTCTCTGTAAAGAGTTTAAAGGGGAGACTGACAGAGCACCAGCACAAGCTCCACCAGGTGCTAGATGAAGGCAAACATCTTTTACTGTCAGTTTGCTGTCCTGCATTGGAGAATCAGCTTGCACTATTAGGTGAACACTGGCTTAACAACACGGCCAGAGTCAACAAGGAACTACAGCACCTGGAGGCCATCTTAAAACATTGGACCAAGTGAGAAACACAAATTGCATGTAGCCAAAACTGTTGCATTTTAATTATGTTGGGAAATATAATTCTGTTTTTTTTCTGCAGGTATCAAAGGGAGTGTGCAGAAATGAGTGATTGGCTCCAGTCAGCTCTGGAGCGTCTGGAGTTTTGGAACACACAGGCAGTGTTAGTCCCACTGGAGCTGGAAACAGTCAGAGACCATCTCTCTGCTTTCCTTGTGAGACATTACTATTACTATTACATTACTATTAAGTCTTGGAGTTTCTGAATTAGTCAGAACGTAACCCTACAACCACAGACAGACCACAGACATCACACACATTTCTTAACTTATCACATACTGACCTTACACTCTAATTGTCAGCTGTTCTTACTCAGTCACGCAGTATGCAACTACTGTCGCATACAAAAAAAAACAAGCAGCATGAAGTCAAACAAAAGTAACGACATGGAATAACATGTTATTACCGTATACAAGCTATATTTGTATGCTTTTATACATGCATCAGTTTTAATGTGTATCAATAGTAACTTGCTGTAGTATCATTACCCCTATTTTTGTTGATAATTTCCAACTACTGCATTTTTCAGGAGTTTTCCAAAGAGGTGGAAGCAAAGTCGAGCCTGAAGAGCTCTGTTGTATCTGAAGGCAATCACCTCCTGAGACTGAAGAAGGTAGACACTGTGGCACTGCGCTCTAACCTGGCACGCATTGACACTCAGTGGGCTGAGCTGCTCACACGAATCCCAGTGGTCCAGGAGAAGCTGCATCAGGTATGGTCACATGTAGCCACACTGACAGGCTTAACTTACGCTTGACAAATAGGATTACCTCTTTTTGCTGCTTCACTGGTTTACATGGGTTTTAAGTGAATGCTTAAGTTAATTTATCCACATGGCATGGTTTTTTCCTCTCTGGTATTTAAGATCCAAATGGAAAAATTAGCCTCCCGTCATGCCATTTCTGAGCTCTTTAATTGGATATCTCTGATGGAAAATGTGATTGAGGAGGATGAAGAAAATCTCAAGAGTGCTGTGGGATCAAATGTGATTCAGGACTACTTGCAGAAATACAAGGTAGTATAAGTTTCTCTTTTCAAGTCTGCTGTATTTTAGGCTTTGGTTTTCTAAAGCATGGAGCTAAAATTTATTATTTTAAATACTGGCGACAAAAACAGTTTTTAAAGATAATCCATGATAAATCCAATTTTACTGTATTGTCATTCTAGGGATTCAGGGTGGATTTGAGTTGTAAGCAGCTGACTGTGGACTTTGTGAACCAGTCAGTTCTTCAGATTGGTAGTCAGGATGCAGAGAGTAAACGCAGTGATAAGACAGACTTTGCTGAGCGCCTTGGTGCCATGAACCGACGCTGGCAGATCCTACAAGGCCGCATCAATGAGAGGGTGAGGCAAGATAACAGTGACACTAAACATTCTGTGCTGCATCGTCAATTATTTGTATGTTCCATGCTAAGTTTATTTTGCATGAACATTAATAGATCCAGTTCCTTGAGGGTCTGTTGGAGATGTGGTTGGAGTATGAAAGCAGCGTGCAGGCCCTGAAGTCCTGGATGACAGCTCAAGAAGAAAGATTAAAGAAGAAACACCGGATAGAGGATTTGACATCTGTGCAGAATGCTCTCAGAGACTGCCAGGTAGGTCTGATTTGTTATTGTTCTGTCAAAATGTTACTCATGTGTAGACTGTCTTCATCTCTCCTTCATTTCCTTGTTTATACAGTTAAAAAAAAGTTTTTTTTTATATATTTACTTTAGGAAATGGAGGAGTTAATAAAAGAAAAAGAGAAGGAGTTGGAGAGAGTAGAGGAGCAGGGCTGTGCCCTTGTTCAGAACAAAACTGATGAGGCCTGTGCTATCGTCATGGAGGCACTCCAAGGTGTAAATCACACTTGGGCAAACCTGGACCACTTGGTAAGCATCCTGTCCTCATTCACAATTAAAATTTCAATTTAGTTATTGAGTTGGGCTAATTTATTCTGCTCTGTCCTGTTTGGCCATAATTTGATCTTTTCTGCCCTGAACATCAGTTTGTTCAGCATCACTGCATGCTCTTGTTTAATCTTTAACAGATAGGACAACTGAAGATAAGCCTCACATCAGTGCTGGATCAGTGGAGTCTATACAAACGATCTTCAGAAGAGATAAATGGCTACCTGATGGAGGGAAGATACTCTGTATCACGTTTCCGTCTCCTTACTGGCTCTCTGGAGGCTGTTCAGCTACAAGTGCAAAGTCTGCAGGTATTTCTATATAAGACAACATTTGCTTTCTAACAGCTGACTGATTGTACTAATATGTGTTATTTATAGTCTTTTTGAGTGATGGGAATTTTTCAGAATTTGGTCATGTCTGTGTTGGTGAATAAGAACTGGCTTTGTGTGTTTCCCTTGAAGGATTTGCAGGAAGAACTGGAAAAGCAGGAGAGCAGTCTCAGAAAGTTTGGTGCTATAACCCACCAACTTCTGAGGGAGTGTCATCCCTCGGTTTCAGATTCACTCAACAATACCCTCAAGGATGTCAATGCAAGGTGACTTTACTTAATCTTTTGTTTTATCTTTTCTAAATGATGTATGTTATCCAATACAAAACAAACGTCTATCATCTATCTATCTATCTATCTATCTATCTATCTATCTATCTATCTATCTATCTATCTATCTATCTATCTATC
>JBAMHV010000021.1:16855427-16867881 GCA_037177535.1 Pseudomugil gertrudae
TATCTATCTATCTATCTATCTATCTATCTATCTATCTATCTATCTATCTATCTATCTATCTATCTATCTCTCTATCTCTCTATCTCTCTATCTCTATCTCTATCTAGATATCTATACTGAAATTGAAAAGTATTGTTTTAAAACTATTAACATCATTTTAAAGCGTTAATATTAATCCATATGTATTTGCACTCAGATGGACTGGCTTACTGGAGGAGATTGCAGAGCGACTTAGAAGCAGCAAAGCCCTGCTTCAGCTATGGCAGCGGTACAAAGAGCTTTATGAGCAGAGCTGCAACAACATCCAGCTGCAGGAGGAGAAAGCAGACCAGCACCTTAAAAATACCTGTGGCAAAGATGTTGCAGATGAGGAAGTATCCAAATGGATCCAAGAGTGCTCTGTGAGTAATGATACATGTAACACGTGTTTTCTACACAGTTTATAAAATGTGTTTTCCTTTTAGGCTTTAAAATGTGATGATTTTTGGCCCTTTGGGTTGACATAATGGTTGGTGCTTTGTTGCAGGAGTTGCTGCGGTCTCAAGCTCCAGTGCAAGCCTCTCTTCAGATTCTCCAGGAACTTGGAGAGCAGCTGAAACAGCAGGTGGATACATCAGCAGCATCTGCTATCCAATCTGACCACCTCTCTCTTATACAGCGACTGGCTGCTGTGGAGCAAGCTCTCAACAGACAGCTCACAACTTTGCAGGTAAAAGACAAAATTTATCATAAATGATGTTTAGACTTTATGTTGTCCGTGTAGGTGGATCATGAATGTTTACCGTACACATACGAGTTAAAATCTTTTTTATTCCAGACTGGAGTTCAAGACTATGAAATTTTTAATGAGCAGCTGGAATCTCTGGGCTGCTGGATAGTTGAAGCTGAAGAAGCTCTTAAGATGCAAGATCCCAATGGCTGCACTGACCTCACCATCATCCAGGACCAAATGGAGGAGCTCAAGGTTTTTATTATTTTCCCTTTAATCAGTGATATGAATGTAACCAGCTTAAATGGGAAACTGAAGAACATGATTTTGTTGCTTTTTATAGAAGCTCATGCTGAAATTCAGCAGCATGGCACCTGAACTAGAGCGCCTCAATGAACTTGGTTACCGGCTCCCACTTAATGATTCAGAAATCAAGCGTATGCAGAATCTAAACAGAAGCTGGTCCACAGCTTCAGCTCAGACAACAGAGCGATTCAGGTAAGACACATGGGAAAACTATCATGCAGTAGTGTTCTCTCTCCCAGAAAACGGACTTTTTGTTAAGGTTACATGAGCTAATTTTATTCTCTTTGTTTGTTGTTTACTTGCAGCAAACTTCAGTCATTCCTGCTACAGCAGCAGACCTTTCTGGAGAAGTGTGAAACATGGATGGAGTTCCTGGTCCAAACAGAAGAGAATCTGGCTGTAGAAATTTCTGGCAACTACCAGAGTTTGATGGAGCAGCAAAAGGCCCATGAGGTTTAAGTTCACTATAAATAATGCTCACTGAAACAGCTTCTTCTGACTGTATTTATTAATGCTCAGCTCTGTCTCACAGCTGTTCCAAGCTGAGATGTTCAGCCGCCAGCAAATCCTCCATTCTATCATCAGTGATGGACAAAGGATGCTAGAGCAGGGTCAAGTAGATGACAGGTAAAAGTCTACGTTATTCTTGATTTTATGGATCAATTTTCTTTGTTTCCTCTCTTACTTGTCAGTATTATTGCTTCAATCTCTTACAGAGACGAATTTAACATGAAGCTGACTCTCCTGAGTAACCAGTGGCAAGGTGTAGTACGTCGTGCACAACAGAGGCGAGGCATCATTGATGGTCTGATTCGGCAGTGGCAGCGGTACAGAGAAATGGTGGACAAATTGCGCAAATGGCTCTTGGAGGTTTCCCATCCTGCAGAAGCACTTCAGACAGGAAATACAGTTCCTCTACAGCAAGCTCGCTCCATGCTGGATGCTGTCCAGGTTCACAATGATACAGAGAAGTTAAAAAATATCATAAAAGTATAGTGGGGCAGCAGTCTGAGCTGTACATACTGCTATAGTTTGTATCTGATGTGATAAAACAGACTTATGGTGTAAAATATGTGCCTGTAAGAAATATTAAATATGATGGTGGGGTAAAACCTGTCTAGATAAACTTTTTTTTCTTCTGGTTAAGCTGAAAGAAAAGGTGCTTCAGCGTCAGCAGGGCAGCTACATCTTGACAGTAGAGGCAGGCCGACAGCTGCTCCTATCGGCAGACAGCCGGGCTGAAGTGGTGCTACAAGCTGAGCTGACAGATATCCAGGAACGATGGAAACATTCCAGCATCTGTCTGGAAGAACAGAAGAAAGACCTCTCCACATTGCTGAAGGTGAATGAAACAGAATGGCAGTAGCTTAAAGGAATGATCTTTTCTTTTAAGAAAAGAAGAAAACTATTGAAGTTTACTGTTTAACAACCAATGCAATTATTGTTTGTGTCATATCTGTGTATATAATGTGTTCTATGTAGGACTGGGAGAGGTGTGAGAAAGGAATCGGTGAATCACTGGAAAAACTTCGAGCCTTCAAACGACAGCTCTCTCAGCCTCTTCCTGATCACCATGAGGACCTGCAATCTGAGCAGATGCGCTGCAAGGTATCAATACAGCCAATATTCAAAATCACTATTGCATTGGGGACTTTAACTTAAAAAGTTTACAGTTTCTTCACACTGTTAAGTTAATTTGTTATTGTGATGAGGGTTTAGTAAAAATTGTGTTGTGTTTAGATTAAAGCATTGCTATCTCTAAATAACAGGATCTGGAGAACACATTTGAAGGCTGGAGTGGCGATCTAGCCCATCTGACTGTACTGAGAGAGTCACTGTCCTGCTACATCAGCACCGAGGACCTTTCTGTTCTTCAAGAACGCATTGAACTTCTGCATCGACAGTGGGATGAAATCTGCCACCAGGTATAATTCTTTACACAGTTCCCCTTCTTACTGATAGTTTAAATGACTGTTGTTTTCTTTAACTGTGATGGTTTTTCTTGGTGCCTGCAGTCCTTTGACCAACTAAATAGAGTTGCTGGTGTCAAACTAATTCATAAGATAGAAAAAAAAGAAAATTTGGGTTGTGCATATTAGCCAATATGAAACACACAAGCTTACAAGATCCACTGACAGTGGAAAATTAGGCCTATGTTTAGTATTTATTCTAGTATTTTTTTGTTCTGTTGTTTCTTCTATTCTTGGTTAAGGGAGGAATACAATTAAATTTAACTTGATATTTTTATTTCACCATAACTTTTTGAAGGCACTATATAATTTGCGTTACTTACTTTTGCTAATTTAACTCATCACAGTCAGATAGTAGATCAGTGCTGAAACCTCAAGTTTTTTTCACAGTTACATCCTGTGTTAAGTAAATGACATGCACAAACAGGAAACACAGCAGCACACACACGCTGTCTGATGTAAATGACAGTCATGGCTCAGAGATCTGTGCAGCACAGCTTCCTTTTCAGACATTTTTATATCTGTTTGCACTTGTTTTAAAGTCAGTAGCCGTGGAACTGATGTAGCACATTCGGCTGTGTTTGTTGCAGCTGTCCCTGCGCAGGCAGCAGGTGAGTGAGAAACTGAATGAGTGGACTGTGTTCAGTGAGAAGTACAAAGAGCTCTGCGAGTGGCTCACCAACATGGAAAGCAAAGTGTCTCACAACGGAGATATTAGCATAGAGGAAATGATCGAGAAGCTCCACAAGGTAATTCAAAATTTGCACCCACTGCATTCAGACACTCACGTGCCAGTATGTTAGTAAAATGTGTGTCTAGCTGCTCATAGTTCCCAGTTTTATTGCTTTAGAATTGCATTTTTCTGAGTCACATTTCTTGCTTACTTTGATATTTGTGTGTCTTACATTTCTGCTGATCATAACTATCTTGTTGCATTGACAACTCATGCCTATAGTCTGAATGGCTTTGATGTTTTCAATCGCTCCATTGTTCTGAAATGTCTACTAGGACTACCAGGAGGAGATCACAGTAGCAGAGGAGAACAAGCAGCAGTTGCATCTGCTGGGAGAGCGCCTGGCCAGGGCAAGTCACCAAAGTAAAGCCACTGACATAGAACAAAAACTAAACAAAGTCAGCGATCGTTGGCAGCACCTCCTGGATCTCATTGGAGCAAGGTAAGGAAACACTTTCACACTCTTTGGAAGGTTCTGTTACGGTAATCCCCTGCTGATGTCTTTTGTTATTAAATGATGCTGACAAATTATGTTAACAGAGTAAAGAAGCTGAGAGAAACTCTGGTAGCCGTTCAGCAGCTGGATAAAAACATGAGCAGCCTGCGCTCCTGGCTCGCCCACATTGAAACCGAGCTGTCCAGACCTATTGCCTACGACTCCTGTGACTTTGAGGAAATTCAGAGAAAGCTTGATGTACAACAGGTGACTCCCAAATGAAATGATTTAGAAATCTAATAAAACAATTTTTGATTCCCAGCAGAATTGTTGACAGTGAAAGGTTTAATGAGTTCAGGAAAAACATTAGCACAGCATGTCTTATTACTGTCCCATCTATGATGTATTTTGTGCTTTATGCTGGTGCAGACAGACCAGTCCAGCCTTTTGACTCTTCTGATTATAATAGCCACTGTATGCAGTTTAGCATCCTTTCTTCAAACAGACTGATTAGATGAGAGCATATGTTGCAATGTACATACCTTATACCATTGATGGAGGCTTATTAGATATTGCCTCTTCCAAAGGCAAGTCAAGGCAAGGCAAGTTTATTTATATAGCACCTTTCATTTACAGGACAGCAGGAGGCACTCCTGTACCTCATTATCATTAGAGGTGGAGACTTTTGAAGTAAACACTGATGGCACGCTGGCTTTTCTCCTTTTGTTTAGTCCAGAGTGCAGCTTGTGTTCAGTCATTTATTTCTGAAAGTGCACCTGGCGCCATAATGAGAGTATGAATTGGCTCAGCTGCCAATACATACTGTGATGTTAATGGGAAAATTCTACATTTTTATCACACTAGGGTCTCTTGTTTCAACATGTAAATCCACCTCCTTTTACAACCAACATCTAGTAATATACATTTTTATACATTTTATGTGTACAGCATTGTGTTAGTGAATAAGCTTTTACCTCTTATTATTTATGATGGTGCAGCAGCAAATTAAAGTGCTTCATTATCTGAATCTGAGCTTTTGACATTGATTTTGTCTAGTTTATTTCAGACTGTTTTCTTTTTTCTTCATTACTACTTACATTATTAACACTAATTTGTATTGTTTCTGTCTGGTCAGGAGCTTCAGCGGGATATAGAGAAGCACAGTACGGGAGTGGCATCTGTGTTGAATTTATGCGAGGTGCTGCTGCATGACTGTGATGCCTGTGCTACTGATGCAGAGTGCGACTCCATCCAGCAGGCAACTCGTAGCCTTGATCGCCGCTGGAGGAGCATCTGTGCCTTGTCTATGGAGAGAAGACTAAAGTAAGTCAGCCATTAAATCACAGACTGAATATATATAACTTATTCAGTCATTTTATGGAAATGTGACATTTTTCCTTGAATTTCTCTTTTTCAGGATTGAGGAGACGTGGCGTTTATGGCAGAAATTTTTAGATGACTTTGCACGTTTTGAGGAGTGGCTGGCCACTTCAGAGAAGACTGCAGCTCTTCCTAACTCCTCTGGGGTCTTATACACAGTAGCCAAGGAGGAACTTAAGAAATTTGAGGTATTACAACTTATTGTGTAAACAAGACTACCGCTTCCTCTCTTGATCCATTGGAATCTATCAGTAAAGTTTCTGTTAGTACTTCATGTGAATTTAAAGTGTAAATGAGAAAGATTAATAATAATAATACATTTTATTTAAAAGTGCCTTTCAAAAACACTCAAGGTCACTTTACATTAAAAATAGACAATAAAACTACACAAAGCAATAAAACACAATTATATACAATAAAATACAATACAATATAAAACTATGGAACAGAGTGGTTACAGGGAGTATGCTTTCTGCAACAGGAGAGTTTTGAGGTGTGATTTGAACAATATTACGGATGTCAGGTGAGATGTGGGGCGGAGCAGCTGAATGCTCTCCTCCCCATGGTGCTGATTATGTAGCCCAGGTAGAAATATGCAGGTAAAAAAAAATCAAAACAACATATAAAGTGAATTTTTAATTGAGAAACTTGCATGTATGTTTCCGTAGGCCTTCCAGAGACAAGTTCACGAAAGCCTGACTCAGCTGGAGTTAATCAACAAGCAATACCGCCGCCTGGCCAGAGAAAACCGCACAGACTCTTCCTGTCGTCTGAGGGAGATGGCTCATGATGCCAATCAGCGATGGGACAACTTGCAGAAAAGGGTGGCATCCATCCTTCGCAGACTCAAGGCACAATATTAGATTTATTACAAAACACTTTTTTTTTGCTTAAATGGAATTTTTCATATTAATTTTTCACTTATTGTGTAACGTATTTATAGTAATGTTCAACTAATTACCAATGAAAAGACTTTGAGTACAGCAAGTACAATTAGTGTTGGATTTATTAGACTTTGACAGTGTTTGAGTGTCAATAAGTCTAACAGTAACATCTCTGTTTTATACATACAGCACTTTATTAGTCAGAGAGAGGACTTTGAGACAGCCAGAGATGGCATTTTGGTTTGGCTGACAGAGATGGACCTTCAGCTTACCAACATCGAGCACTTCTCTGAGTGTGACATTCAAGCCAAGATCAAACAACTCAGGGTCAGTTTGTCACAATATTTCTCCCCCATAAGTTCCAGTATAACATCAACAATATCAGCTAAATTAAATGTGTGAATTGTTATCTGGAAATTTTATTGTCTAAATTTGTGAACGAATGGAAATTGTGTTTATCATCAAAAACCTGTTTTCCTGTAATCCCACAGTCATTCCAGCAGGAGATTTCTTTGACGACAGCCAAAATCGAGCACATCTTCCAGCAGGGTGAGGCGCTGATAGAGAAGAGCGAGCCTCTGGATGCTGCTGTCATCGAGGAGGAGTTGGAAGAGCTACAACGTTACTGTCAGGAAGTGTTCGGTCGAGTCGAGCGATACTACAAGAAACTCATTCGCCTTCCAGTAAGAGCTGAAATTAGAAACAACTTAAAGACTTTAGTTTTATGCATCTGAGAATAAACAGTCACGTGTAGTTTGTGTCTAAATCTTTGTTCATGTTCCTCAGCTCGCAGACGATGATACTGAAGTGTTCTCGGATCGCGAGCTTGAACTGGATGAAACTGGAGATTTATCCAGCCTGCCATGGACTGAACGGTTAGGGGATGGCTTCCTGTCACCTCTGCCCTCCTCTGGCCGCTCAGCTTCTTTAGCAGCCCAATTTCGGACAGAACGTTCTGGCAGGGACACACCTGCAAGTGTGGACTCGATTCCACTAGAGTGGGACCATGACTACGACCTGAGCCGTGGCCTTGAGAGTGCCAGCAGGGCCCTTAGAGAGCAGCAGAGTGAGGAAGGAGACTATCTCCAGCGCCCGGCCTCAGGCTTGTCAGGTTAGTTTGTTTGTTTTTTTTTTACACATGCAGTGTTTTTGCTTAAATCCAGAGATTTTTTTACACTTTTAAATGTTTATTTTAACAATGGTGACAAGGTTTGCGCTTTTTACTGTATTAAAAGTTGTCTGTGATCGGTGCTGTTATAGAACTTTAACCAAAGTTTGCTGTTTCCTCACAACGCTTTAGTTGAAAAGTGCAGGGATGGACCTGAATGCTGGTTTATGAAATGTGCAGTAACTCATTGTAACTTATGACTCTTTGAGAAGCCAAAAACAAATGATGAGAAAAAATTATGATGAAAAAATAGGAAAGATTTGCAATATTTTTTTTTTAAAAAGTGCTTTAAATGCTAACGTTACATATTAACTGTGTACGGGCGAAAAGACATTTCTTTTCTTTGATACTTCTTTTCCTGTTATCATTTAGCTATGCGGCAAGCTCTATTCATTTAATTGTGCATCATTGAGGTTAAAGACAAATAAAGTTCAGCTTAATCTATTGCTTTAGTGATATAGTGTGAAGGCCTCTGTTGAATGTGTGTACTGTACAATGTTTCTTCCAGATGTAGTGATCCCAGAGAGCCCTGAGGCCTATGTTAAACTAACAGAACAATCACTGAGGTCCTCCACTGGTAGGCAACAGCAGACCCCAGCATGCCACATGTGTTTGGGGCCAGAAATAACAGCCGCACTCTATAGTTATATCACACTATAGCCTGTTCACTGGCTTGGTTCATTTGTTTTGATTTCATCTCTTGTGCACACTTTGGAACAAACTGTAACCAACATTTTCTAACACTGTGGGATAGGGTCAATTCCATTTGTCTTTTTGATTCTTTGGTTCTTCTCTGGGCTCCAAATAAGATCATAAATGGAATTCAGCCTAACCCTTATTCCTAACTGGCTTTCTTAGTTTTATTTGACTTGTGTAGCTGTGTTGCTAACCTGTTGTTTGTTTTTCTGGAAAGCATGTCTTTTTCACTCAGATTCTTGTTAAAAGGATTGCAGATTTGTTTATGGTGTTTATAGTCGGTGTGAAAAGAAATAAAGAAAAATAATTTTGAATTTGCATATGTCTCAAAGTGAGGATATAGGTCATAATGCAAGACAGACAGGGGCATGCTATAGCTTCATATACAGTTACCGTGACAAAAACCAAATCTGCATTCCTGTCTACTTCTCATTTTTAGTTTCTGTGTTTGACCAGGACACCTTCTGCCCTTTCTTGGATTGTCAATCATATTTCACTCAACTGTTCTGACTGAGTCTGCCTTTCATATCCAAAGATGATAAGTTGTTTTTGTGTTAACAGGAGAGGTTGCCTCTGCAGATTCGCATATGCAACCTCTTGATGTCAGCCGTTTCCACCTGCATCAAACAGACAGCAGTCACAGCCGCACCCCCACAAGCTCAGAACTGGATGCATCATATATGGGCTACGTATGTTTCACTTTAGCTACTAAATTAGTAATAAAAATTTCAACAGATAAGTCATTATTATCATAATTTGTCATTTTTTATAATTGAGACGTTGTTTATTTATATAAAGCTTATTTTTCTTTGAAGTAATATTTTGTAATGCTATAATTTGTTTTACTTACTTGTGCTGACTTTTATTCATGTACTTGGTATATTACTGGAGTAAGACTATTTCTTCTGCAGATGCGATTGATGGGTGAATGCCGTGGCAGCATTGACACGATGAAGAGGATGGGCTTTGAGTTGAAAGAAGAAGAGGATACAGTGTCCGGTCTGGCAGATCCCAGCAGCTCAGAGTCCCAGACATCAGGTGATACTACCATGTATATGTCCTACCGAATGCTGAAATACTGTTTTGGTTTCCATCTTTATGGTACATTTTCTTTTTTTGTTTGTGTAGATCAATTATAATCAGAAAAAACTCATGCAACATATTAAGCATCAAATATGCTTTTTATTGTTTGTGTCGAGAAAAAACTGCTGAGGCTAATTCGTCAGATACAAGCTTGGTTGCTAAAGTTGTGATTTTGCTTTTCTTGTATCTTTTACTCTCTTTACTCCCTGTGATCTAGGTGTGATTGAGCGCTGGGAGCTCCTGCAGGCCCAGGACCTCAGTAAAGAGATGCGAACAAAGCAGAATGAGCAGCAGTGGCAGCAGCTGAACTCTGACCTGAACAATGTTTGGACTTGGCTTGGGGAGACGGAGGAAGAATTGGAGCAGCAGCGGAGACTAGACATCAGCACGGACATCCAGACAATTGAACTTCGCATCAAAAAGCTTAAGGTAATATTGGATCTTAGATTTTACTGTCCTGTCTTTTAGTTTGTTCGCCCTGCCTTGTATGTGCTTTTTCTCCTTTAAAAATGAAATCTACATTTGCAAGTTGCTCCAAGACTTTTGAAATAATTCATTCAAACTTCATAAATGTGATTTACTTTCTTTCTCTTTTTGGTTAAATAATATTTAAAAATGTTTGTCTTTAGGAGCTGCAGAAAGCCTATGACAAGCGCAAGGCTATTGTGCTGTCCATCAACCTGTGTAGCGCTGAATTCCTGCAGTCAGACACAGAGGAGTCCCAAGACCTACAAGCTAAGCTCAAAGACATGAACAACCACTGGGACCAACTAGGCAGCTCACTGGAAGAATGGAGGTCATCATTACAAGAAGCGCTAATGCAGTGTCAGGTGCGTGCTGGGCATTATCGTATGAGTGCAGTTCTACTTTATAGTTCTATTTGCAAACAGTGGCTGAGTCTTTATTTTCCTCTACAGGAGTTTCATGAGATGAGCCATGGGCTGCTGCTCTGGTTGGAAAATATTGATCGTAGGAGGAATGAAGTGGTTCCCATTGACCCAATCCAGGACAGTGACACTCTTCATGAGCACCACAAGATACTCACGGTATCAAATTAATACATTTCCAAATGCGCTTTTCCCACAGTACCTACTCTACCCGATCTAACACGAGTCCACCCGGAAACAAAGCGTTTCCATTAGGATGTGTCAAAGCGTGTCGAGCCGTGTGGGTAGCGTGACGCCCACAGGTTGGCGTCCATTGATTGGTCTGATGTGATCCAGGGTGTTTTGTCTTGCCCTCCAACGTCTCTTGATTTGTTCTATGAGTCTATTTCCCATGAATAACCATAATCCAAGCCCCAAGTAAAAAGTTACAGAGGTCTTCCATCTTTGTGTCCGTCTTCTTCTGTGGTGTTCTGCAGACTCCGCGCAAAGCATCTAGAAAGACGCATCGCGTGGGGGAACCCCTCCCACATTAGAGGATCGTGTTTGTAATGGAAAAGCAGTAGAGTCGAGTAGGCACTAATGGAAAAACGGTTCAATTGTCCAAACTGATACATTTCTGTAACAGTTCGTGAATCTGATTCAAACTTCAAAGACATTTATTCAAAGTGTTGTTCCTTTATCGTTTTACAACTGATGTCTTCCTTTTGGATTTCCTACAGCAAATCCGTCAGGAGCTGCTGGATTCTCAGCTTAAAGTTGCCTCACTACAAGACATGTCCCTCCAGTTGCTGGTCAACTCTCAGGGCAGCGACTGTCTGGAGGCCAAGGAGAAGGTTCATGTCATCGGAAACCGCCTCAAACTGCTGCTAAAAGAAGTTACTCGAGACCTCAGAGAGCTGGCTAAGATTCTGGACATCACAAGCAGTCAACAGGTTGAGTAACGGCCTTATGAATCTACCCAGTGTTAATCTGAACAGCCCAGATTTGCCTGATTGTGGGTGCGATTAGAAGAGCTTTTTTCATATTCATATTTTAGATTTATTTATTTATTTCTAAGGTTGTCATTCAAGTGAAGTTTGGAATGAACTCTACCATGCAAAAATATACATTGTAAGCATTAAAAAGTTTATATTTTTTATTCTTTATATTATCTTTATCAGGATCTGTCCTCTTGGTCATCTGCGGATGAGTTGGACACATCTGGTTCCCTCAGTCCTGTATCAGGAAGGAGTACACCAAGTCGGCGGCGATCGGTAACGTTTCATTCTACCTGTTCATGCAGCCCTATGAGAACCAGGAGCTCTCTAAGACACAGTAACACGCTCCAAGAGTCCAATGAAGGACAGATATAACTCTGTCATACAACCCAACACCTTTCCACACCTCTGCACTCCCCATAAACTTTACTCCATCTAGGTTCTGATCTTTTTTCATTCTTTTACTCTCCCTGCATGCTGTTTACTCCCTGAGAGTCTTTTCTTTCCACTTTTTTATGTCCTCAGTCCTCTTGTTGGCATTCTTTTTCACTTCTACCATTTTTTCTTTCAGTATTTCTAAACTAAAACCTTTTTTTTCCTGAGATTTTCCTTTAATTTATTTTCACCCCTTATTTGTTTCTTTACAACCAGAATTCCAAAGAAGTGGAAACTTATTGTAAAACATAAATAGAAATAAAATACTTTTTACACAATATTAAATTGAATATACTACAATGACAAGATTTTTATAGTTCAAACAGACAAAATAAACAGAATAAAACAATTTCATCAGAACATTTACAAATTTACTTTTTCTACCCTTTTACCATGTTTCAGTCATTTATGGAAAATTACTCAGCTGTGAAGTTTGAAATTTACAGCAAGCTATCATGTTTAAACAATGAAATCATATCCACATGTCATGTTCACACTGTAATGCTGTAACAGGTAGGTTACTGTTCCACAGTTAATAAATAAGCCATTCAAAAGCATTTTAAAGTTATTGATATTTACATTCAGATTATTAAACGTATGGAACTGTTACATTACGAGTGGACGGATGAGCACAGGCCACACCAGATGCATTTTTACCTCTGAATAATTTGCATATTTCTGCAGCGTGCCGTACCTAAGCATACCTAAACACTTCTGGGTGCTCATTTATAAAGCTTGCTTACGCACAAAAAGCGGCGTAAGTGGATTTCTACGGAAAGTTTCTGATTTA
>JBAMHV010000021.1:16867981-16888442 GCA_037177535.1 Pseudomugil gertrudae
AAATCAGAAACTTTCCGTAGAAATCCACTTACGCTGCTTTTTGTGCGTAAGCAAGCTTTATAAATGAGCACCCAGAAGTTTTGCATCAAGCAAGAATCGCAAACAATTCTACCAACAAAGCTTCAATAATTAGTGTTTCAGTTCCCAGACAGTTATAAACGTGATGTGGCACAGTGGGAAACATGCTCCTGTCACAGCTTTTTTAGAACATGTTGCAGGCATCAAATTCAAAACCAGTGAATATTTAATTAAAACAAAGTTTATCAGTTTAAGCATTAAATATCTTGTCCTTGTAGCATATTCAGTTGAATATGGGTTCAAAATGATTTGTAAATCAATCTATTCTGTTTGATGTTTTATGTCAGAACTTCACTGGGATTAAGTTTGTATTTTTTTATTTAAATCTTGTAGTGTTTCCAGGATTACTGGCTATGATGATACAGCTAAACTCCCAGTAGGACTTTAGCTTTTATGATTAATCCAGCACAAGGTTATAGTTTATGTTATCAGTGAATGAGACCATGATATTTCCTGTAATTTATCAGAAGATCAGTCCAAATAAGCTTGTCACTGCTTA
The DNA here is from genome assembly GCA_037177535.1 of Pseudomugil gertrudae. Taxonomy (NCBI): domain Eukaryota; kingdom Metazoa; phylum Chordata; class Actinopteri; order Atheriniformes; family Pseudomugilidae; genus Pseudomugil; species Pseudomugil gertrudae. The sequence goes on from JBAMHV010000021.1 coordinate 16,868,559, forward strand.
TATTGTTTGTTACTGAATGTCATTGTTAGCAGGTTCATGCATCACATTGCCTGGCTTGTAGCTTCCTATCTGCAGTCCCTTTATTGCACTCAGGTGAAGCCATTCAAAGTAATCGTTCACTTTGAAAAGCCAGATTCCTCATTGTTACTAGTTACAAAATCTGTCACCTTCACATATGATTTTGTTGCTATTCTTCTGTTATTTTGGGTTTTCTTTTCATCAGTAGCTTCGTCTTGATTTGCCTGGACTGAAACATACTTTCTTTCTTTTACCCCCCTCCCCTGTTCATTGCAAACAGCAACGGGGCAAATGTAGTCTGTCACAGCCTGGACCGTCTGTGAGCAGTCCACACCACAGGTACCTTTCTGTTGGTTTCTGGCACACCCAGAAGATAATGGAACTCAGCTCATGATGCCCTGAGAGATGGTTCATGCTCTCTAATGCAACTAGAAAAACAACAAATCTCAATTTCAGTTTGCATATCTTATGCTAGTCTAGCTGCTCATGATAGTGAATTCCATCATCTTCTGTAGGTCTAGACGCTCTGTGTAGGCTAGGTGATGAGGTGACCCCTCCATCGTTGGCAGGAGTTTCCCAAGAAATAATGCTAGGCCCCTTTTCCTCAGTGTCCTTGGCTGCTTAATATTGCTAACCAGAAGGCGTTTCTTGCAATATATTTCTACCTCTAACAACATTCACTGTTGCTAAGTGCACACACGCCTTTTTTTGTCAAATTGCTGAGCCAGTAAATGTCTGCAATGAACAATGCAAAGGCTGCGGTTTCTCTTTTCTCTCTTGTGCTATCTCTCTATCTCATATGTGTGGCATTTCTTCTCTGCTGCTGCTGTCTCACCTACTATCAACCATCCCTCACCCCTTAGTCTTTCATCTGTGAGTCTTGCCTCTCAGGTCTCCATTTCTGAAGTGGTAAAGGAACATTTTCAGTATTAATGTGACATAATTAAATCTAAATCTGAAATCACGTCATGCATTCCTGTAGAACATATGTTTTAGGGGCCATTACCAGCCATGCAAATAAGGCTCTGCAAACTACAAGCTCCGTAAAGGTTGTAAATGACTGTTTAATGCACTTTTGGTACTTAGTATACAAGTAAGTTCCTATAATGCAACTCAGTGTTAATAAAAACAGACCTAGGTTATTTTCAGACCAGCTGAACCGCTTACACCTTTTAATTGATTGTGTCTTCTAAACTGCAGAACTGTAAGAAGACACTGTGTTTTGATGGTGATGGTGACTTTAAATGGCCTTTGGCTGTTTATCTGAAATTATTGCCTAACTCTAAACAACCAGAGACATCTATGCCTTTATTACCGCGGCTACCTCACCTTATCCAAGCAGCCGTTTCTGTGCTCCTCTTGCCTTGGCATGCTTTGCATTTTTCTACAGGACATAAATGTTCACAAATTGTTTATAAAAAACAACAAGCTCCTAATAACCAGCTGATTCTTGCAGCATGCCTTTTGTGTTTTAACACCTTTTGCAAAAGAATGAAAGCACACTGTAAATGTATTAGTGTGGTGCAGCAGTGCAGTCTGTATGCCTTGGATACTGGTTTGTGATTGTCATTTTTACAGTGTTTACCTACTCAGCATGTAGACCACAGTTTTCCCCATTGTCTCGATGTCTCCTTCAGCTGTGTTTGACGTATTTGTCAAACAGCATTATGCTTGCACTGAATCTCTGTCACCAGTTTCCCTACTGCTGAACTGAGATCTTATTTGGATTGAAAACAGTCAGACAACTAAACAATTCAGCATATAGAGAGAAGGATATAAAATTAAAAGTTTGAATATTTGATTACTGGATTAAACTAATTAAATGTTATAGTTATTTTTGCTGAGTCTATTTTTGTAGCAAAGAAAAACAGTCTGGTTAGTTTAATGTTGGTATAGTAATTAGATTATACATAGTGAGAGCAGCAATTTAGACGAGAGGGATTTTGTGTCTTCATGACCGATGTGATTAACTTGAGCTCAGTCTGTGCTTTGCTGTGAATGCGTGTGTGGGAGCAGGTCTCGCAGCGACGCTGGATCCGCTTCCTTCCCTTCTGATCTGGAGGCGACAAATCGTAGGTCCTCGTTTCTGTGGCGGGTCCTCTGGGTCGCCCTGCCTCTCCAGCTCTTCCTGCTCCTGTTAGTGGTGTTTGCCTTCCTGCTGCCACTGTCAGAGGAGGACTACTGTTCTCAGTCCAACAACTTTGCTCATTCCTTTTACCCAATGCTCAGCTATACTAATGGACCGCCTCCTGTGTAGGTGAGCCGTAAGAACTCACAGCGTCAGTATTTGAGTGTCTGTGCATCTTTAACAGGAATCATGCTGATGTCTCAAAGTGGTCAGCAATGTTGGGAGCAAAAACTTATCTTCATACATGTGTGTTGCAGAGAGACAGCTGCCATCTCCAGTTAGTGTGTTGCACATGTGATCAGAACATCTCACTATGTTACCCTGTGTAATGCTGTGTCAATTAAGAAGTATTTTTGGTGTAAAATAATGAAGAAACAAGGGATTCATCCCGCAGTGGACGTCTGCTGGTTGAATGAACTGTTCACTGAAGATGTTTACATCTTGTATTTTTCTGAAGAGAACCGTCAATGGAAAGCACCAAAGTTAAATACTGAAATATAGCCTGTGAATCTGCTTGCACAACAAATGAGAAACATTTCATATAACTTACATTGCAATTATTTTTTTATCCTGTATTTTGGCATGTGGTTTCAATCTGTTTTTATTTACTTACACCCATAACTGTCTGTGGTAAAAGTCCTTAATTCCTTGAATTACATTGATCCATATGTAATTTAAGTGTTTTAATATCACACACAATCTAAGGGTTCAACCATTAACATCCATGTCTTTATATATTCTGTTGTTTTTTTAATGTTTAAAAGATTGGATGTCTTTAAGATTGAAAATTATGACATATAGAGCTATGGTATATTTTGTATGACTGTCAGTTAAGTATGAAATGTATAACAGTGCAAGATTATTTAACATGTATATAAAATGCATAGAAATTAAGGAGAAATGTATGTGCAAGCAGCTATTAAAAACAACGAATGCCAAATACTCACATTTTCATTTGTCTTTTCATTCCAATCATGTATCACATTTAACATTTTCTAATGACTCATACTGCTCTTCTCATAAGAACATGCTTTTTGCTGAGTCATACTATAGATGGTGTATTCTTATATGCTTTTTACAAGGTAAGTAATGCAACATGTTTTTCAGAATTTCAAAGTCAGTTTACAGAACAGGGAAAAAACAGACGTAATCATCTTTTCTGAGGGAGCTACATTCCCTGAACAAGCAGACTTGGTGGTAGAAGCTTCCAGAGGATTAGCCGTCAGAGAGGTCCTGTGCCTGCAGCAGAGGAAGACACTGGTGAGTGGAACAGTCCCAGGGCAAATTAACATGATGATGAAGGTGATGATGGTGGTGATTATTGCGAAGAAGGGTCTCAATTGGTCTGATTTCATGATTAGGAAGATCCAAAGCTGTACATTCCAGGTCCAACATCTCATAAAGCAGGATCTGGAAATCCACCAACAACACGATGAAAATAAGTTCAGCATCACAACATCATCCATCATTTTTAAACTGAGTTTAATTTCCTCAGAGGTTATGATGATGGTCACACATGATTGTTTCTTCATTTGTTGAGGGATTACAGTTTGCTGTGAGACGTCTGGGCCACCGTAGGACTTTTAGGCATCTCTAAGAACTACTAAACATTCCTAGCATCAGTGGAAGTATGTTGTTTTTGGACTCCATTTTACTTTCACTGGCACAACTAAAGAATCCAAGGTTATCTTTGTTTCTTCCAAATGAATAAAACAACTTGATTAGCTACATGACTCATAAAGAAATGAATGAAACATTCATTGGTTCGTGGATTGAAATATGTCAAACTGCAGATAATTCTTCCTTTTGCAAGAATTCTATAAAAATAATTTTCTTTTATGCACTTTTTGAAAGTTTCTGGTTGCAACAGATAGCTGCAGGCTCTGTCTGAGTGTGCTGAGATGCTCTTGGTCTTCTTTTGTCCTCTGCTCTTTGTTCTGTAGATCTTTAGTCAGTGTGTTCAGCTTCTTCTTAAGTGTTGCCTTCCTATCCACCAGCTGATCCAACTTCTCTCTCTGCTTCTGCATAGTCGGACTTTGTTCTGGGACTTAACACAGTGGAGACTCAGGTTCATGCTTTATGAACAATTGTTACTTCCAGGATTATCAGTCATATACCATACCTCTTAGACATAGCAAATATATTTTTACCGTAATGAGGTAAAGCTGCCTTTGGAGGGATTTCAGGGCCAAACTTTTCTACCTTTTGCTTTGAGTTCATTAATGTGGGAAAGCTGTGCCTTGAGTTCAGTGTTGGACAGCTTGGTGGTCCTCAGCTCTGACTGGATTGCTCCAGCTTTTTCTGCAGCCTCCTGACCTCCACATTTGCATCGTTTTGTTCTGCAGCCATCACTGATCGAGTCCTCCTCTTCTCCTCCAGCTCTAAAACTTCTTTCCTCAGCCTTTGGATGTGGAGTTCTCTGCTTATATTTGCTCTTTTTCTGACTCTATCTTTTTATATAGTTTTAGATGACAGTCTGCAGAGTCAGGGTAGTAAAACTAGTTACAAAAACTATTACAAAACTAGTGACCTAATTTTATAAAAACCTAATAGTCATTGTAGCTGACTTACCAGTATGTGTTGCAGAGATTTTTTCAAGATGATTCCTTTTCTATGCAACATAAAAGCAATTGACACTGTGTCAGAGGTATTTTCTAAAATATCTTTCTATGGACAGGATGAGGCTTTCAGACTTCCCCTGCAGGAGTCTGGCCACCTTTCCCAGGAACATCTGAAGTTTCATCTCAGTCAGCAGCATGGATCTTTTTCCGAAGCTCTGCCACCTGTTTCTCCAAACAGCAGGATTCTCATCTGGCTGCCTCCATTACTCTCCTGCTTGCTTGTAGCCTTTCAGTTTGTTCAGTTTCTTTCTCTATCTCAGCATTCTTCCTTCCCAATGCCTGGTCATCCAACTCCTGAAAGAAGCATTGAAAAAGTTTTGTCAAAGATAATATGTAAGATCATAATCTGTAGGTCATTGAACAGTGTTCTTAAATTGTTTCAGGATATTTTTTTAAAGAAATAAATGTAACTAAAAGAAAAAGTAGTCAAAGAATTTTATTGATGCAGCATTTTTTCTCTTCTGTGGGTGTTTCTGCATTGGAACTTCATGTTGGATCCTTTTTATACAGTCTATGGTTGGATCATTAAAGCTAGCTTAAAAGAAATATAAATGAATGAATGAAAAATACTTTATTGATCCCAGAGGGAGATTCAAATTGTAGTAGTTTTGTAAATACATAAAATAGATATCGCTTGAGTAGTTGAACATAAAAAAAGAAAAACACTTGAAGAAAATGAAGACAAACAAAATAGCACACAAAACATAAGACAAGCCATTTTTAGTGATTATAGTGTTGCAGTATTCCTTGTAGGCAGACTTCCTCCTCTCTTGTTCCAGCTCTCTGCCAGCAGCTTCAGCACTGTGTCACAGCTGTCTTTGCACCCAAGCTCACAGGACTTCTCACTCTCCTCCAAAATTTTATTCCTCATCTTTAGTCTCTCCTTCTTATGACACAAAAAAATGAAGGCAAAATAATATGAGGTTTTTGCATATTGAACACTTTGAAATAATATGTTTTAATTTTTTTTTACGTTTCCAACAATAAGTACTACTCATTGCTTTTGTGTGAGCTCACATTTGAAGAGCATTAACTTTTTACACCATACCTCATCAGAGTTTTCCATTGTTTTCATTCATAGAATTGTTACAAGGGTCACAGTATGTAGCTGTTTCTGTTTTAAAAAGTCTCCTGATAACAATAAACACCAGTAATGGCTAATTCAACCAGGAGTGGCGCTGTAGCAGCATTTTACAAATTTACAAAACATTTTATTTAAATGCATTGTTGTTGCATTGCATTTAAAATAAAATGTATGTATAGAAATTTACATTTTGAATATACAATTGAATATATTAAAAAGAATATGAAGGGAAAAAGGTGTGCATGAAGGTCAAATTTATGTTAAAAGATCCTGAGTTTAGACTTTCAGGTAAAAACAAGCAAATGTTTTTTGGTACGTAGAACAGTTATATATACACTATTGCATACAATATCAGTTAAAATATACACATTATTAAGCATTTACAATTACGGAGGACCCTTGAATTACCGGTTTTTTAGTGTGAACTGATAGGAATTAGCGACTCATGATCTGTAAGTCATAGCTCAGGGTAAAAATTTCCTTTCACTTACGTCAAACAGGAAGAAAAAAAAACTTTATTAGCAAAATAAACCAGTACAACAAACACGCCTCCTGTTTCTGTCATGCAGCATGTCATGTAGTTGCGAAGATTTTGGTTTTGTTTTAACATAACGTTAACTAAACTGAACATTTCTGACAAGCTCATTTTAACATTGATTCGTTCTCCGGTGCTTCCATTTTTATCTCAGGTAAGCTAACTCACAGCTAGCATGTTTCCACTGAATATCTCCTGTTAGCATGCATGCAGAGGTTACTATCAGTCATATAATTACTTTAGTTGGTGTTATTTCCCTCACATTTTTTATCAAATATATCAGACCCTTTTAGTGTTGAAATTGCCATTCAGTGTAGTAGCAGTCAGTCTCACATACTTTAGTTTTAGAATGTGTATAATGTGTGTATAGTGTATATATTGAGAAGGTGTTATAATAACACACAGTATAGAAAATGTAATAGTCCCAAGTGGTTTACAAATTCCTCTGTACAGTACTGTGGTTTATTTGGTTTATTAAATGGTCTACATTTTCCTTCCAATGTTGTAGCTCACCTACCATTGTCTATGGAAGATGTTTCTTCGGATGTTGTGGTGCAAACTGGGAGCTCAGCGGCCTACAGAGATCAGACCAGTTTGCATCCCTATCTCAGCCACTTTCTCCCAGTCTGTCAAGCCCCACAAGTATAACTTCAAGCCCAGGACTCTCTGTGGTCCAAGGACCTGTCCTTCTCATGCGTTTCATCAGCAGCACACAGATCAGAGACATTTTCCACCTGTTTGGGGTGGCTTTAGAAGACCCGGCACTGCTTTGTTAGCTGACCCTGAAATACTCACCAGTCATAGAAGTGGACAGGCACGTTTTTATTCATCTAACATTGTGAAGTCTGTGTTAAAATCAAGTATAAAACCAGCAACAGTGCCTGGCAAAAGAGCTCCCAAAGGACCACGTACAAAACAACCCTCCCGGGCCAATCAGCCATCCATGCATGAAGACAAGGTGGTTTCTCATCTACTCAGATTACTGATATTTTTTACATTTATATATTTTGTCAAGTTTTGATTTGGTCATTAATTGAAGTGTATTTGTGCCTGTAGGATATGATGCAATGCATTGCTTTTGCAACAGCAGATCAATATCATTTGCCTACACTCTGTCATGATTTGATAAACCAAGGCTTCCAGGAGATAAATTTACCAAGAGGTACGACTCAAAATGCACTTAATTACAACCTGATTCTACTGATAATTTAACTGTGACACATGCTGTTTGGCCCACATTCTGGGATTGCCATGTTATTCATTTCAGATGCCTCGAATGTCCTGGTCATAAGTACAGACATGGCTGCAAAACCAGACGACAACGCTCTAATATTCTTCTTCAGGTAAAAACAAAGTGTTGGCACTGAATAGAAATGATGTAAATGTTGAAAATCAACTCTTGTTGAGTGAAAGATTACTTGGACTTTTTAATTACTTTTAGTATTTTTCATTCTACCCTGAGTGGATCTGTACTTAATGACTTTTATTTAATTTATGATTTTATTGTGATTTCTGCTGTTTTTATGCTTTTCTGTTTCAATGTAAAGCACTTTGAATTGTCTTGTACATGAAAGGTGCTATACAAATAAACTTGCCTTGTTTTGTACATTCTGGTAAACCTTGTTGTAACGTTCCAAACCTGATCTTTTAGGGAGGGATCTGTGGTTTTCTGGAATGTCGAGGAAAAAATGGTAAAAACCACTTTACAAAATTATGTTAATTTTTCTACTGACAACTTGTGAAAGTGCTTTTTCTTTCTCCACTTTTAGATGAAAAAGGTTCTGAGATTACTGGAACATCATGAGATTCAGCCTTATGAAGTTGCTTTAGTTCACTGGGAAAATGAGGAAATCAACTACACTGTTGGAGAGTATGATGGTCTTCTTTGTCATCGTCATTTCTTTTTTGTTTATTTGTTCGTCCTGATGCTGTGTCACTAGTTTAACATTTTAAACGTTGGCCTCCTCAGGGGAAATACGAAGCTCGAGCGTGGGAACTTTGTCCTAAGCGATGACATGGACCAGCACGATGCTGTTCTGGAGAAGTTTGCATTTTCAAATGCACTGTGTTTGTCTGGTGAGAAGCTCTACATTGTTTTTGGTGATGTAGTGCTCGTTTTAGCCTGATTCTAACTAGTTTTTTTTATTTCCAGTGAAGTTGGCAATATGGGAAGTGGCTTTAGACAACTTTGTAGAGTCAATACAATCAATTCCAGAGGTACGAGACAGCTGATTTTATGAATAATTGATCAAATGTTTTATTTATTTGTGCATTTTGCATGTGAGTGCTCTTATTTTGAAATATTCATGATAATGTCCTAATGTGTTTTTCCAGACACTGAAGTCAGGCAAAAGAGTTAAGTTGTCTTCTGCAGAAGTTATGCAGAAGATAGGAGAGCTTTTTACATTGAGGTAAATTAACTTTTCTCTAAAAAGCACCTCAGTCCTTTTTGTTCTAGTTTTAACAGAAAGCCAGGGCTTTCCAATTACCCACAGCGCCAGTCTCTTCACCTAATTTACTACATTTAGCAGCTGGAGATTTAAGCAATGCTACATGACATTTGTAGGCTTTGTATGTCTTTTGTTGGTTACTATTTGAAATGTCAAACTCTGGGATGGCAAATGTTGTAATCATGCCCATCTGTTACAGACATTGTATAAACCTGAGGTCTGATCTTCTCCTCACTCCTGATTTCTACTGGGACAGAGAAAACCTGGAAAAACTCTATGATAAGACATGTCAGTTCCTCAGCATCAACCGCAGAGTCAATGTCAGTAAAGCTGGACTGATGAAACAAGCTCTGATGGTTTTAGTGTAATATTCTTTCTCTAAACTTTCTGTGTTTGTCTCTTTAAAGGTTGTCAATGAGAAGCTGGAACATTGCACACAGCTGACGGACCTGATGAGAAGCCACCTGAGTGAGAAACACAGTTTGAGGTTGGAGTGGATGATAGTTATCCTCATCACAATTGAGGTAAAGGAAGTCTAACACATCTCATCTACCAGATTGGATAATTTCTGATCTTATTTTTTATCACTTCAAACATGAAATTCCCTTTGCGTTAAAAAATCCCTTCTTTGCTTGTTTGTCTCATAGGTCATGTTTGAACTTGCAAAAATGATTTTCTAATCTGCTGCTTCAAGAATCCACAAATGTGCAGAGGGAATTGTGTAAAGGTAGAACAGCGCCCAGCATTCAGCGATGCATCTCACCAGAGCAACTTGGATCATAAAGGGGACCTGAACAGTCTTAAATGTCTTTTTCTTCTTGTTTCAACATCACACAAACATCTTTGTTTATGTTTACCAGTTATTTTCCAGACTGTTGTGAGGAATCACAGCTTCAGGTTTGAACCAGATTCTGCTGTTCTTTAAATCTATGCTCTCTGTTTTATTTTCATACAAACTGTGTTTTCCTGAACGTACTGTGTATTATGTGTTCAGTTTTAGTTGTTAGAAACTTTAGTCTTTACACAAAAGCTTCAAAAACATGATGGATTCTTTGCAGCAGAGAAAAGTAAATATGTGCATACATTTAGATTTATTTGGTCCAAAATCCCCTTGTGAGTGCTGTGTTGAAGAAAATTAAACAAAGCTCCTTATTTTTCTATGGTTTCCTGTTATCTTTCAGTTTTTGAATATAAAATATGAACTCATGTTCTAAAACTAAATAAGATCTATTCTGATTTCATTCAGAAATGAATAAATGAAGCAGTTAAACAGCAGATATTCATTTATTTAATTAAACAATGTTTTATTAATCAAACACATTGATATATGTTTTTTGCTTAACATTAGGCGATGTCTACTAGAGGAAATGCAGACATCTGTGCGTGGCATGTTGTTTCCATGACTCCTGTTGCAGGTTAGTTACAAAGCTTATGGTAGCAAGATTTCCTATAAACTCACTGATCTGAACCAGGACAGCTGGGAAGAAGACTGCTAAGATTAAAGCTCCACAGATTATATTTATCATCAATCTGTGTTGCAGTAGTTTAAACTAAACTAAATGTTGACAACATTGTTGTGAAAGTAAAAATTATTTTAAAAGACCAAACTGAAGAAGAGAAAATAGAAGCAATATGAACTCAAAATGTTTCTTTTTTTTTTATCTTTTCAGCTTTATTTTAGCGTTAATATACACACATCTCTGCATTTCTGCCCCGGCTTCTATTTTTAAGAAGAGTTGGAGCTGGGAAAATGTAGGAAACCCAGAAGATGAAGATAAAAAGAAATGATCTCATTTCGTTGATGTCAGTAATCATGATTTGGTCCAGAAGCAGAACCCGGAAATGAGACCGTGTTAATAATAATTAGCACATTTCTGCCCTGCAGAGCTTAATCTCATTGGATTATTTAAGGAATGTCTGTGTGTAAAGGGCATCTACAAGCATTGTTTTAGTGCTATGAGAAATAATGGCAAATGTATTAAAAACTACTGTTAAAATGTTTTTTTGCATTCCTGAATAGCAAAAATAGATAATTATTACCACAATAAAATATTTTAGTGGTTTTAAAGTGTTTGAAATTAAACAAAACACAATAAAATGGAAGAATCGTTGCAAATCATTGTTTCAGTGTAGCTTGAAAATGCACTTGGGTCAGCCTGCATAGCATTAAAACACATTATATACAACACAGAATAAAAAACATATATCCTCAGTACAATCAGCTCCAGTTATTGTGTATTTATATGAAATCATTCAACAAAAGCTACATAACAAAATCTTATGAACACAGATGATACACTGGAAGCTGTGAAATATCTACATACACTTAAATATAAAAAGATAGTATGTGCTGTGTGTGGTTACATACATGAATTAATGATACTTCTGAATTTATTTATATGCTTTTTTGCAGCTTAAAAGACAAATCAGTTAAAAATATTCTTCTCTCTGACATGTACATTCTATGTAAAAAGTGAATAAAGTGTTAAACAAGATCAGTAAACCCAAAACTATTAGTAGTCAAAATAGCACTCAAGTTAAAGTAACTGAAGGGCCGTTTGTATGTCCCATGGACTCACTGCCGCCCCTCATACTGAAGAAAAGCACTTTCATTGTCTGTACTTCTACTTCTGCACCACCAGGTTAGGTTAAATACTTTTGATTGTGTTATTCAAAATCAACACTGTTCTGATGAGTTTATATCAGTCTTTCTGCATTTACACAGTTCCAAAGAAACAGCTTTAGTAGCTTCTGGATTCTTTCTTCCTTTTTCTGTCCAACCTATAAAAGAAAGGACAGAGTAGCAAGAAGTATATGTAAACGGCTTTATGAGTAGGATCTGTGATAAGAGTGATTAATGCATGTTAGACTGAGTTTAAATAGAGAAGCTTACCTGAGCTGACGTTTGTTAATCCAGATCCTCTGCAGTGATGCTGCTCTCCAGGTCCTCAAGCGCAACAGCAAAATCTTCACCTTCACTCTCAACTTCAGCCGCTCCGACAGCTTTCTGTGTCTCCTGCTGACATTTATCATCGGAGTCAGGGTTAGACATAATTTCGAACTCATGTTCATCGTCTTCTTCTTCCTCCTCTGATTCACTTTCATTCAGCAGCTCCTCAGGTTGTTCGACCTCGTGAGCGTATCTCTGCATTTTCTCTTTAGCATAAACTTCTTCCTCAGCGTCCAGCCACACATCCTGATCGTTCTCCTCCTCCATTTCTTTAACACCATCGCCTGCTTTTTGCACAAAGAGCACAGGGTTGCACACGATGACAGCTCTCTTTTCTTTTTGTCTCACTGGTTCTCTTATTTCTGATGCCTGGACCTTTGTGGTTACATTGTTGGTGGGTTTTACTTTTTCCACTGGTTCTATTGTTTCCATTGCCTGGATGCCGACATCCTGCAGCACCGGCATGCTTGTAATTACAGCTCTTCGATCTGAATGCACGTCTGCATCTGGTTCTGTGGCTTCTGTTGCCTTCTGGGTTAGGTTCCTTGGCCGTTCAGGTTCAACTGCTTCCACTGCCTGAGTGCCTGTGGGGGAGGGAGCGGGTGCTTGCACCTTGGCTTGTCCAAACTGTATGTTCAATTTGAACTCTAAAGAAAGGTTTGAAGGGGACTCCACATTGCCGACAGATGAGATTAATCCAGTGTTTTGGGGTACGACTAAGTTAGTGTTGCTAATCTGGTTTTGAATAGTTTGAAGTTGTGTGTCCATGTTTTCGTTCAGTTTTTTCACAGCTAGTTCTTCTGCCATTGCATCTTCCGATGTGACATCTGGAATATCAGATGTGTGTTTGTGATCTGCAGCCAGTTGTTGCTCTCTTAGGGTTGCATAGCTATCTGTGGTGATGGCAGCCCCTTCCCATTGTTTTCCCTTGACTGTCTCTGTGCTCTCATTAGTCATCCTTTGATTTTCCACCCCATTAGATTCACCCAGTTCTGTCCCAGCATCAGGTTTTCTCGCCTCTGGTAAGTCATCCTTCACATGCTGAAGGATTTCTTGAACTGTCATTCTGACATCTTCTTGAACAATGTCCCCTTCGATTTCAGCCGTTGCAGAGAGATTCTCTACCTTATGGATGGTTTCGTGACAAACCTCTATGACTTCTTTGGCTTCTAAAACCCCTACCTCTATGGTTGCCTCTGATGAATTCTCAGCACGTCTGATATCAACATCCATCACATGAACCTGGAACCTGTGATTTTCCTCAAACTCCACTAGAGGCACGCGCATCATCATGACCACACTGCGCTCCTCAGCGATCTCACTTATATCGTTCCTCTGTAACGGCGCTGCCGTTTCAATGATATCACACATCCCTGTCTCGGTCGCAAATTTGGTCATCAAGGGTTCAGGAACCAAAAGATTAGGCTTCTCAGCTGTAACACCTTTTAGATGGCATGTGGCTACTTGTGTGACTACATGATCAGATGTAACGGCCTTTACCTCAGTGATTGGCAGCTTCCTCACATTTTCTCTCTCTATGTTCTCCTGCAACACACAGACATTCACCTCAGTTGTGGGTTCATTTGAAGCTTCGGCGTTGTCTACACAAGGCGCAGGGCTTTCTTCGATACCTATTGCTTTTTCAAAGACCTGAACACAGCTTGTTGCCTCATTGACAGAAGGTATGTGAACTGCTGCCACTGCTTGTAAGTCATCTGCACCTTCAACAAAGTTGTCCTCGTGTTCAACCTGGGTGTAGATAGTGATACTTTCATTCATCTTGCAATTCTGGACCAGTTGTGTTGCAGCTTTTCTCTCAATTTCTTCTGCAACCATTTCAGTTTCTTCTGATCGTGAAGCATCTTCTACCAATGTTTGGCTTTCCTTGGCAGTATGTGCAGCCTCACATGGAGTTTTAGGTGCCTCTGTGTCCATCTCTGTTTTCGTTAGAATGTTTTTAACCATGGACGGTGATACTTCTGATTTTAACTCTTCTTCTGGTTTTGCATTAACTTCACTTGCTTCTTCTGTACCAGCTGTAACTCCTTCCACAGCTGAAGTAACATCTGCATCTGCAACTGCCTCAGAGGCTCCTTCTTCTGAATCTAATGTAGAAGCAACAGCAGCTTCTGATTCTTTAGCATCTTCTAGTTGAGAGACATCTCCTAATTGGGCATTAAATTCAGTCAGTAACTGTGGTTCCTTTTTTGGTTCCTCTTCAACTTTTTCTGCTGGTGGAGGAGCATCCTCTGATATTACTTTGTTTTCAAGACGTTGAGTTTCCTCTGGTTCCGATTGTTCTGCAGCTTCACAAGCAACTTTAGCTTCTGTAACCTCGGGAACCTCTGCAGCTTTAGGACCCTCTGCAGCTTCAGAAACCTCTGCAGATTCAGGAACCTCTGCAGCTTCAGGAACTTCTGCAGATTCAGAAACCTCTGCAGATTCAGGAACCTCTGCAGCTTCAGGAACCTCTGCAGATTCAGGAACTTCTCCAGCTTCGGTAACCTCTGCAGGTTCAGGAACCTCTGCAGCTTCAGGAACCTCTGCAGCTTCAGGAACCTCTGCAGCTTCAGGAACCTCTACAGATTCAGGAACCCCTGCAGATTCAGGAACTCCTGCAGATTCAGGAACTTCTCTAACTTTGGGAATCTCTGCAGCTTCAGGGACCTCTGCAGCTTCAGGAACCTCTGCAGCTTCAGGAACCTTTTTAACTTCAATTACTTTAGAAACATATTTAGCTTCACGAACATCTGAAACATCTGCAACCTGTTTAACTTCTGTCACCTTCGAGTTTGCAGCTTCATCTGTGTGTAGTTCTCTGTGTTCTGGCACATTAGTCTCTTTAGTGGGATGCTCAGCTGTCTGTTTGGGCTCCTCTGTTTCTGTTTCAAGTGATAGAATATCATTTGAGAACGGTACTTCAGGTGACTGAACATCACATTCCTCTAAAGTTAACACTGCCTTCAATTCATCTGCCAAAGAGGGTGGTTGGTCTTTAGTATGAGTTTGCTCAAAGGCATTTTGTGTAGCTTCCACTTTTTCATCCTCCAGAATTGGGCTTTCCTCTTTCACAGCAGTATCTCGAGTTTCTGCTGCTGATGAAATAACTGATTCCTCCTCTTGTGAATGCATTCTTGAGACACCATACCCAGTCTGATCCTTACTAACTTCTTCAGCCAACGCAGTTTCGTCCTCTGTTTCATGTACCTGCTCTATAGACACATGTTCATTTACCTCTGAGACACATTCTACTACATGCTGGTTTTCTTCAGCTATTTCCAATTCTTTAATGCTGTCCTGTAACTCTGAAACATTGACTTTACCAACTTCATCTGCAGCAGGCTCAGCACTTTCAAGCTCTTTGGTAGGAACCTCTGCTGCAATTTCTGTTGGAAAAGCTTCTCTTAGGTGACACGCTGTCTCAGTTTCAGCTGTTGCTGCAAGTTCATTAACTGCATCGATTGCTTCGGTGTTTAGGCCGGTTTTAAAAGCAGTCACATCCGATCTTCTGTGTAATTCCAGCACTGTTGGCTGGTCTTTAACAGATGACTGAAGTATCTGATGTGAGACTGAACAAGCCACTCTTTCAGAATTGGGCTCCTCTGTACTCACTGGAACTGCGTCAGGACTTACGGAGACAGATTCAGAAACCTGCTGCAGCAGCACCTCTGTGTTCATGATGTTGTACTCAGGAGGTACTGGTGTTGTGTTCCCAGATGTTTTTGAGGACTCTGATAACTGGGAGACCGCAGAAACCATCTCGGTTTCATCCGGGGTAACATCCACGGGCTCTGGAGCAGTAACGGCCTCAGATGTGAACTCAACCAGGTCCTCTGCTATTGTCTCATCTCTTACCACCTCCTCAGTGACTGATACTGGAGCTGTCTCTGTAATTACACCCTCCTCTGGGATATCACTAAGTTGTTTACTGAGTGACTCTGTGAGGTCCTCTGGTTCTTCATCTGTAACAGGTGCTGGAGAAACCTCCTCTTTAACAACTGCTTCATTATTTTGGCTCTCCTTTACCTCAGTGGGCAGACTACCATGAGCTAGAACTTGCTCTGTTATCTCATCATTGAGACTCTCCTGGAGTTTGTCATCTATTTCTTTTGGTAACTTACTTGCTACATCAGGCTGTGTTTGTACATGAACCTGTGTCTCATCCTGATCAAACTCAGACAAAGGAACCACAGCTGGTGTCTCAGAGTCCTCGTCACAGGAAGCGACTTCCTTTTCGACTTCTTTAGAAGATCCATGCTCTTGCTTTTCCACAGACTTTCTCTTCTTTCGCCCTGGCAGGAGTTTCTTTATAGAGAAGGAGGAATCATCTTGAGCAACTTCACCGTCAGACTGTATGCTCTCTTTGCTTTCATCATCATCCTTTACTTTCCTTTTAGGGGTGACAAACTTTTTGAACGATCTCCATGTGGACCCTTCATCTTCCTCAGGAGGATGTTCTGTGTCTTTGAGGTCTGGAGCCAGATCATCGGGCACCTCATTGGAAGGTCCTGCTCGCTTCTGTTTGGCTCCACTGTCTTGTTTATTATTGTCATTATATATCTGAGGAGTTTCATCTGAGGAGTCTGATGTTTTCCGGCTTCTTTTTCCAGATCCACACAAAACAGTGTCCCACGACACAGATGACTCTGTTCTCTTTTTTCCTTCCTCTGTACTGCGTTCTAATATTTGCTCACCTTCTCTGTGCTTCGCTCCATCCGCGGAAGTTGGAACTTTTTCCTCCTCTTGGTTCAAAGATGGCCTCTTCATGCGCTTTTGCGGGGTCACAAGTCTTTTGAAGGAAGCCCATGTTCCTTCTTCTCCACCGGCTGCCTCTGTGGGGGTCTTGGTTTCAGCTGATTCTGTAGATGACAGGAGCTGGTTGTGTTCCCCGGAGTCGGACAGCTTTGCATCGCTTGATTTTCTGCTCCTTGGCTTTTTGGACATTTTCTTGAAACTAGAACCTGACAGGAGTTTTTTCAGGGGGCTGGCTTGAACAGGATCATTTGCAGACGTTGATGTTGATTCTGCGGTCAGGATCTTTTCATTTGTGTCAAGCTCTGTTTCAGCACCTGGAGAAATATCTTCTTCACAAGGCTGTTGGTCTTGTGCAGTTTTATCAGTTGTCTCTGCATCCATCTTTTTCCCCATATCTACCAGTTCTTTCTCAGTTGCCTCGTCCTCTCCCAGCTTCTTTTTCTTTCGAATACCAGAAAAGATTCCCGTCGTGAAAAACTTCTTAAACTGAGTTGCAATCTCTTTTCCATCTGGAAGAGGAGGGGACAGCACAGATTCTTCTTCTGGTGTGGCATCTTGGTCAGTTTCCTCATTTTCAGGTGAACTTGTTAATGCATCTGCATCTTTAGGTGCAGTCTCTTCATCTTTGGTTTCTGTTGTTTCCTCCTCCACTTTTTCTACTAAACTCTCAGATGGGACATCTGTCAGTGTCTGATATGTAGTTGAATCATTGTCTAGAAGCTCTGGTGTTGTGTTCAGATCTGTATTTAGTTCTGCAGCCTCCAAAGTGATTTCATTTACAGTGTCCTTGATGTTGTCTGGCTTTTCAGATTCCTCTTCAGGCAGGTGTTTTGGTATGTCACCTTTGTCTGTAGAGCCTCTTTTCACTGTCAGTTTCAAGCTTATGTTGCTGAAAAACTTCCTAAATCCTCCATTGATGTCATTCTGCTTGGCCTCCATCTCAATCAATTCAATTGGTTCTGCTTCAATAGCATCAGCTTCACCAGCCAGCCCAGTCGCCTCTTCTACTTCCAGCTGTTCTGAATCTTCTTTCTCTGGACAAAGAACAGCTAAACCAAAGAAAAAATAGATTATTTAAACACTTTTACTGCAAGAGCTGTGCAGAGGGACATTTAATCCAACAAAGCATGCTTCTGTTGTAACGATGTTTGCAAAATGTGCCAATGAGCAGTAATATGCAGCATGTATGAGTACCTACCCTCTGCAGCAATCTCATCTTCACAGTGACCATTGAGTTCCGATATAGAGCTGTCTGCTTTTCCATTGATCTCAGCGATCTGCCCGTTGTTTTTGAGAGGCTGTGAGAAGGAAAAAGAAAGCTGAATATAGACTGTACCTCTGTTCATGTGGTTCAAATGCAAAAATCAGACTGGCAGCAGTCACTTTTACGCATTTACAAGGGGCATTCGGGCACTCGCAACTAAAAGAAGCAAAGAATTTCCTGGTCTTCTCAGAGCTTCCTGTTTCTTTTGTCCTGTTTGTAAACAAACAATGCAGTCCAGTCGCTGATGGCAGCCTTACAGCCAACAGTCCTAATTGCTCAAATCTCAAGTCCATGAGGCAGATTAGTTTGAAGAGTCTGAGCAGGGATTCAATAACAAGAAACTTTTGTCAAGTAACTAATTTGAGGTAAGTTGCTAAATACAACTATACAACTAGCTGGAACCGGATTCTGAAGCTAACTTTTATTCTTATACTGAGCAAACCATGAAGAACATTCCTCTCAAATGCAGAGATAAAACTCCAAGAGTTCAAAGGGCTTCGGTTATAATGCATTCATCCAGTTTAAAGTAATGTATTGTCTCACATACACACATCTGACCTGCACCAAGAGTTGTAAACAGTCATGTCTTTGTTTCCATTCATTTAGAGCCTAATTGCTGCTGAATGTGCTGCTCTGAAATGTCCAGGAAATTAAACTAAATATTTCAAGTTATGTAATATCTTTGCAAACACACACATGACAAAGAAGACCCTCAATTATTCTCACAATTATACAGAGGAAAGAAAAGAAAAAGCAAAAGCAGATTATTCCACTCAATTAAAGGTAATATGATGAAGTAGTGTATGCTGCTGGAAAGCTTGGGCCAGCAGCATCATGCAAGTATCTGGAACTAGACACATTAATAGTTGTATCTCTAACAGGACAGTGCTGTTGGTTTCACTTCCTGCTCGGCTTGACCAGGTAATGATGTTGTAAACAAATCAATGTTGCTTTTTGCTGAGTGCATCAGGGGCGATATTTTATCCCTCTTCCTGGCCTCTGCTTGAGTTCCTCTGGGAATTAACAATCCTTAAATCCCTGCAACAGTGAAAACAGACTCTTCAGAAGACTTTTTTCTCTTATTCAAAGGAAACAGCAACCAAAGCTTCAGTACAGATCCATCACTTGTGACAATTAAAGTGGCAACAACTTTTTTCTGTATTTGCATTTGTGTAACCTAATTTTGCACTTTGCAACAAGGAATAAATGAACAATTTCCTCTTAGAACAACAGTTCTGACAAAAACTCAACAATATATTTAAAAGTCAGAGCAGGGATGGATGTGAGCAAGGACTTTACTTTTATTCCTAATGGATTAGCTGGCAAGCTGAGTCTGCACTGTCCTGATACCAGCAAAGCTCAGCTTCAGCTCCTTTCAAGCTCTCACCAGTCATTCTTGACAGATTTTCTTGGTAAGCAACTAAAAATACTGGAGAAATGATCACAAATACAAGCTGATGAACTGGTTTAGTAATTCCAGGTGGAATAAAAGATGATACCTTGTCTCCATGCTGCTCAGTTTGAACATCATCCACATTTGCACTCTCCTCCTCTGCATCATTCTTGCCCTCCCGTTGCGCAGACTGAGCGTCTCCCATTGTCGGAGCTGCAGAGAGTCAGTATCCGGATGGAGCCGCACAAGTGGTGAAAAATATCCCCCAGAGGAAAAAAAAGAGAAAGATAAGCAAACCAGCCAGTAGCTCCGTTAGGCGAGAGAGATGGTCAGCTCTCAAATGCTGCGTGCTGAATGTTGGGAAAGTATTTTCCCCTTTAAACGCCTCCCAACAAGATCACATGAAGCCGCGTCTGGCCCGGCCCGGCCCGGCCCGGCCCTGCCTGCCTCTCGCTGCATCACAGAGGAGAAAGAGGGGGGCAAAGCTGCAGAGGCAAAGCAACCTGAGCTCTGATGACCGAGGGAGTTGTTCCAGAAATAAGCCTGAGCCATTGTGCATGCAGTGCACATGAGGGTTGGAGGGTTTCAAACATACTTTTAAGAAAGTAACGATTCGTGTGGAGGAGGGGGGGGGGGGGGGGGGGGGGGGGGGGGGGGGGGGGGGGGGGGGGGGGGGGGGGGGGGGG